>CM036345.1:6008130-6608130 GCA_020615435.1 Telenomus remus | reverse complement strand
TACTTCAAATTGTGAAAGAGAAGTGTGATAGAACCAACATTTTATAAACAACTTTTGTGCAAAAATGCGATAGAGCTAAGAGAAAACTAATCGTTGGTGTTTACTTATGTGTTTGCATAATATTTCAAAACAATCACGGCAAAGTCGCAATTGAAAACATTGAAGAGGTTATGCGGTTAAAAATAAATACAAACTTGACATAATTCGCCGACTGGTTTTTCCGGAACAATCCCTTTGACACGTTTAGCAACGCCTTGGTAACGTTGTTGCTGAAGCAGCAACGTGCGAGCTCCATCGTTTTTACGTCCTGAAAAATGTATCTCGCAATGTTAGCCAGATTATAAACAAACTATCGCAATAACTGTCTGCAAAAGTTGCAAATCGTTCGCCTTCCGGCTTGACAGTTTTGCGATCAGAATGAGGGTGAAACAAAAACAAACGACACTACCTTGACAGGTTACAATCACTGAGACGCATAATAATTTTGTAATTTGTCCTGTTTTTTTAAAATCCCTTCCTTTTATTTGTTTTGCATGCAAATGTCACTTATTACGTTTCAAGAATTGTGTTCCGAAATGCCGACTCGAGTTGCACCGCCATTTTCGATTTCGAATCTTTTTTTCATTTTTTTTGGTATTTATTCTGACAGGAAATTTTGATGAACAAACTGAAATTTGAAATAGGTTTTGAATATTATGGATGGGGAACAAACTTTCTACTTGTTGACAACTTTTTGAGTTGAAAAGAGAGAAAGAGAAGGAGAGAGAGAGTTCTGTTTTACCGTATGAAATATTTTATTAAATGAACATTTTTTGAATTCCAAAATTCATTTATTTAAAATTCATTTTTTTTAAATCTGTTTAAACGACAATGTAGTTTATGTTGTTCAAATTTTAAATACTGCGCCATTGATAATTTCTTATGCCATCGGTTTTATATAGGTCTTAAATGTTATTGATTATTTTACACATTTATTTGAACCAAATATAATGAAATAAACAGTTTTCATTATCGTTATCACTTTTCCTTTTAAAAAACATTACGATTCAAATTGTGAGCGGTTCCCGGCACTAAAATTACAGCGACGTATCGATCGTTCGCAGTGACCTTTTAGATGCCACTCATTGTCGCCTGCTAGAGTAGAGATGTCGTGTTTTACCTCTCGTATCTGAGATACAGAAGATTAGACTTAAAAACTATAAATATCTTCAAGAAATTCGAGTAACAACAAGATTGGAATCACGAGGATTTACTAGATCAAATAAGGTAGTGGACGGGAAGCCATTAGCAAATTAGCATGCATAAACATCGCATCCTGGAGTAGCTTATGCTAACGACCGCCTCGTCCAATCCACACAACACCTCATACACAACTTATTGACTGCAGAGTGAAAAATGTGCGGCGGTTTTACCTGCTCGAAAAACGCGTTAATCGCATTGAACCTTTTGTACATCGTAAGTATAATGAATTCTGACAACCCCAAGTGGGATATCAAAGTTTGACATAAATTGAGTAATGACGTGTGACATTGACTTAATGTTTCATCGCAAAATATACTGATGTGCAAATCAGTCAAACAGTATCTATTTTCAGATCTTGTCAAAGATAAGAAACGTCAAAATTCTTAATGACTTCAAAATAAAAATCGTCTTTCTGTATGTTAATCATTCAAACGTTTTACTCAAGGTTGTTCAAATTATCAACTTTGACCTTGGAATTCAAATTTGAATATTTCAACGATAACGGAAGAATTAACAAAAAAATTCATTGAATTTTGCAGCTCGTCGCCTTTGTATTAATCGGAGTCGCAGTCTATGGAAGGGCGTCAGCTCTCGTCACCAATTTGCCCATCATCGGAGGCATTTTAGCATGCGGAGTACTGTTGATATTAATATCAATCCTCGGACTAGTCGGATCTGCCAAACACCACCAAGTTGTGCTGTTTTTCGTATCCTTTAAAACGAAATTTGTAAATGAGCACACAATATTGACAATAACTCGTGCTGTTGTAATTGTCAGCGTTCTAGCATGCTCGTTCATCAGAGTCACTTTTTGTTCTCAAAAACAATAGTTACAAGACAATGAATGTGGGACAATCAAGTTTGAAGTGCTGCAGAGAAAATTTCATTGATCTGCTTTAAGGGACTCTACATTAAACCTTTCATTTCATTTAAAATTACTCTTTTTATGCTTTGTAGCAAAAACATTATAGTGTTGTTTTAAGACCTCACAAAGCAAGTGTTATCCTTAATTACAATCTTTATAGTACATGCTTATTTTGTTCCTGCTGTTCTTGATCCAGTTCAGCATTGCTTGCGCTTGTCTTGCTGTCAATGAAAAACAACAGGAACAACTTGCAGAAGAGGTATTTTTTGTGATTGTTTGAACAGTGAATAAAAAATGTTAATGTGTTATCAATTTGAATAGAATAAGAATTTAACTAAAATAAATTTTTCAGGGATGGAACCAAGTTAGTAAGATGGATAAAGAACTATTAAAAAATGTGCAACAGACATTCCAGTGCTGTGGATTCAACGGAACTTATTACGATCAAATTCCAATTAAAAGTTACGATCATTGCCAAGCCGATGGGATCAAACCAGTTAGTATATCTGAAAAAAGTTAATTAACATTCATGCTGCAGTAGAAACTAATTTATTTTGATACTTTTTAGATATGCGACCTAAATAATAATAATTGTAAATATCCAGACTGTATGCAAAAGTTACAGTCAGTCATTGACTACGCTTTCAAATTGTGCGGAGGGATAGGACTATTCTTTAGTTTTACTGAGGTAAATTTCATTCCCACTTCTATCATTTGTGTACAAAAATTTGTATGGGTTGAATTTCTCATGGGTTATTTTTTTCACTGGCTTTGTAAATATGTACAATTTTGATGTTGCAATTTTTCAATTTGACTCGTCCGTTACAGTTTGTTGGGGTTTGGTTGACGGTACGCTACAGGAACCAGAAAGATCCACGAGCTAACCCCAGTGCTTTCCTCTAGTCTAATACTCTCGTCATGTCCTCTATTTCCTCGCAAGATTCTTCCAACAGATGGTTTGTTTTCCAACATTTTTTTATTTCACAATACGACTGCACGTTTCATACATTTTTTGTATCCAAGTTTTTGCAACGTTGCCACAATCGATACTTCAATCCTAATTGTGTAAACGTTTGGAAGAAAAAGACAAACAAATGTTTATCAAAATATCTCTACAATGTGAGGACTGATAATGAAAAATAAATATTTTGCAGGTGATCGCAGCTTTCTTGGCCAAAAGATATCGAAATCAAATAAATCCAGACCAAGCAAACCAAGTGGTGCATCTTCGGAAAGAGTATCATTAACCCGAACCGTAAGAACGCAATTGCTTCAATGGGAAAAATTCAGCGCTGAAAAACTCTCTGAAAATTTGCTTCTCGCGTGTAGCCTAATATTTCTCATGAAGCCAAAGAATCAAATTTTCATTGTCATGCGAAATATATTCGTCAAAAGGACGATTTGTGGTGAATTTTGATCTTGTTGAGTTGTATTGTTTGTTAACGAAATGAATTGTAGTTGTAATGTGTGCTCTAGTCAGCCACTGAAAAAACGCCTAAGGGAGCATTTGAGTTTTAGAAAACATGGAGGTTTGATACAGAGCATATCTAAATTGACGTAGTTTCCTAATTATGTGAAATATGAATGAGTGCCATCATTGTTTAAAGTTAAGCCGCTTTATTTGAAATCGGATTTCTCAGATTTGAATTTAAATTATGATTTTATTACATGTAACATTCCTTATACGTATTCCATGTTCACGAGACTGTTTCAATATCTTTATAATTTGTAACACTTTTTATCGTCGCGTTTGAAACAAATGGCATCAATCAAAATATTATAAATGATGTATCGAAGGGTAGATTTTCATGCTATCAAAATGATATATGCACATACAACGTTAGAATGAATTGTATGTACACGTATTAACAGAGTATGCAATATATATTCGTGTAATAGATATCTTCATGTTCATCTACTGGATGGTAGTTTGATCACGAACTATAAACTTTGTTGAATATAAATTTTGAAACTCTTTTCTTTTCAACGAAATCTTAGATTTTTTAACATTTATCGTTGAAATTATAATCGTTTGCTACTGTTCCAGAGGCTAAGAATATTCAATAATATAAGAAAGCCTAAACTTTGAAATTACAAGTAAACCTTGTCATGTACTAAAAAAAGTATAGTGTTTCGAGCAGTTGTTGTTGTGATAATTGGTTTACAATTGGTTGTCTACATGAAGTGATGTCGTGCTAATTTATAGGTGTCGTACAATTCACATGAGTTTTAATAGATTAACCAATATAAATGGTAGCTTAGTTTTTCTGACAATGTGAGTGTGAATTTTCAAAATTCAAAGTCGTTTCTTTGATGATTTGTCACTTTTTCTAATGCCAGGATTCTGGGTACCTTTGGCTCGAGTCATCGGCGTGCTTCCATATGTGACCTGGCATTAACTCGCGATTGATATTAACGATTTTAACTGAAATAAAAAAAAAGCTTTCAATTTTTGAAAGCTTTTCAAAAAGTTGGCACGTACACAGTTCCTGAAAACAAGAATAGATAATAATCACAATGTAGCATTCATTATCTCATTGATATAAAGAAACCAAAATAATATGTGCAATTTATCAATCGAATCACGATACTTTTTTAGTAATTAATTGTAATCGGTGTGCATGCATGTTCATCTACAAATTTTATGTACGAGTGTAATAGTTGATAAAAAATGCGTTAGTTGTAAATCCAATATATAGACGTATGAATAACCACATTACTACTTTCAGTGGTAGACTTTCGATGTAACGAAATTTTCTGAAATGAACAAAATTTACGAGTCAAATTTGAACAAACAACATTATAGTTAAGGTCAAGTATTGAATTGATATTAAAACTGTGCTTGAATTTCGATCACGTGTGTTATTATTCGCGACAAATCACAATTTTTATCTTATGGAAATATTTTAATTTTCAAACATGATAATTTCAAGAGATCCACAGATCTGGAATTATCTGCTGGTTAAGAATCATTAAACAAGTTTGGATTTATCTCTTTTATTTGTTATGTAGTAAACTCGCGCAGATATTTTTTCAATTCACGTTAGATAATGACAAACAATAAAATTCTAACAGTTGTTGCAGAAGAGTTTTACAAGACAGGCGATTTCAATTTTGCGCAAAATGGTATTTTTCTAACTAATATTAATTCGATTTTCATCAAACATGTCACATCCTCTGCTTATCTAATTTTCTAAACCGGTTCGCTCAAAGTCTGTCAACTTTTTCGAACAATTTTTCAAAACTATTTTCATAGCAACAATTTCTGTGAGAAATTTTATTAGTTAATCGTAAAAGGAAGCGGAAAATTTGCGCGCTACAATTTGAATTACGACGATAGTATTTATGATGAGATCATCTTTGTGTATATGTAAAAGTTTGTGTACTAACTGCCGGACAAATCTCGGCCACTCGAGTTGCTATCTCAACGCGTTTATAAAGCGTCTCATTATATCGAATGAAACTGACAGATTCTCAAACAGACGTTCTGCGGTCAGCCTGGCGGGCTAGTCTCGCTATTTTTCCCTTTTTTCAGTTCAAATATCAGTGCGTAATTTATCAGCCATCAACTTACTTTTCTCAACTTTTCAACTTGACATCCCACCTTATTTTTACAATTCAATTCATAATCATTATTTTCATTTGACGCAAATATCCTAATCTGAATTTTCAATTTTAGAAAAAAAAGTGGTTAATCGCAAGTATCCTAGGTATCGTGCTAGCTCTCGCAGTTGTAATAGCGATAATGTGGCCGAAAATTGTTGTTTTGTTCGCCGTCTCTTGTGTGTCTACGAGCACGTAAGTATCAAAAATTGTTCAAGTTCTTCACTTTTACTTTTTTACTTTCTTCTTAATTTTGCTATTTGTTTATAATTTCCAGTCCCGTCTACACAGTTACCGCAACCACTCCTACATCTGTATGCCTTCTTACTCCTCAAATTGAGCAGGACATTTTGTCTTACAAACGAGATGTCGATCAAATAATACACACTGCACTTTACGGATCGTTCCGGAACAAAACTTATGACGAGTTGTGCCAATTTGTGGACGAATTTGGGTCTCGATTTTCTGGCACACCAGAACTTGAAAATTCAATAGATTATGTTTTGAATCTGTCGAAAAAACACCAACTTGAGAATGTGCACGGCGAAGTTGTCCAAATTCCCCGTTGGGTCAGGTAAAAATATTGAGTTTAAAAAGTTTGAACAAAATTTTTCATTTCATTTGCAAAACTCGTCAAGCGATTGAATGAATGATTGCAAAAATTATGGAATGACTAAAACAATGATAAGGTTGTTTTAAAATTAATTCGATACTTGAAAATATCGAGTGAAATTTCAGATAAAAAGTAATCGCACAAATCAATCTAGTGAAGAGCATTCGAGCGATTTTTAATAGCGATGTTTTTCAAAAATTGATCTAAATTTAAATGAAATTGTCAAGAGTTGATAAATTAACGATACTTTTTACGGTCACTCATCTGATTTTTTTTTTTTAGAAAAATGATAAACAAGTATTGCAAGCGTACAATATCGGTAAAACTGACAGAGTGAAAATAAATGAGTTTAAACAATTTTACAAAACAGAAATTGAAAAATCTATAAATCAATTATTTTATAGCAGTCATTTTTCTTCGAACGACACCGGAAATTGCTAATCGAGCTATTTAAAGTTTCACATGATTGAGCAATTTTTGTACAAACATTATCGTTGAAAACCAATAAACTATGTAAATATTCAATTCTAAAAGTATTGAAAAAACTATCTTTTCATTACTGGCTACACTGTCAAGGTTGTCTGTGAACAGTTGGTGGCAAAATTACTTCTGTGATTTTAAATTATTTCATTTCTTGTTCATTTCTCATTCGTTCAAAACAAGGAAATGACATTGACCATGAATTCCATAACGATTTTGAAATCCAGGCTCGTTCATTTGAAAAACATTTCTCATTTCATTAAACTCAATTTATCTATTTTTCAGGGGAGAGGAGTCTGCAACGTTGTTGAAACCTCGAAAGAAAAAACTCGCTATGCTTGGGTTGGGGTACAGTGTTGGAACTCCAAAAGATGGAATTACAGCCGAGGCTATAGTTGTAACTTCTTTTGACGAATTGGAAAGACGTTCTTCTGAGGTAATCGAAACATTCAAATACAAAAATTGTTGTTGATCGATGAGAGCGTTTTTTTTAAAAATGTACAATACAATTTTTAGGTTGCTGGCAAAATTGTGGTATACAATCAAGCGTACACAAGGTATGGAGAATCCGTACAATACAGATCTCGAGGAGCTTCTGAAGCTGCCAAGTTTGGAGCGGTGGCTGTCTTGGTACGATCCGTCACACCATTTTCGTTGTACACAGTGCACACTGGGATGATGACTTATCGAGGCAACTACACAAAAATTCCAGCAGCTTGTATTACCGTCGAGGACGCCGAGTTGCTGCACAGGATGGCTAACCGAGGTGGGTTTCAATGTTATGTAAACATGAATTCAAGTTTGGACTGAAAAGTTTTGAAGAGCAATTTAGGAGCAAAAATTTGACACTAGATAAATAAAAACTTGATTTAAATTTTACAATTTGCAGGAAAGAGGATTGAAATAAACATAAAGATGGAGAGTCAGCAATACCCCGACGTAGATTCGCGAAACGTGGTAGCGGAGATCCAGGGTTCATCTCAGCCACACAAAGTTGTCGTTATGTCGGGACACATCGACAGTTGGGACGTCGGTCAAGGAGCCATGGACGATGGAGGCGGTGCGTTCATATCCTGGGGTGCCTTAGCGTTATTGAAACAGCTCAATTTGAGACCAAAACGTACAATACGGTATGCAGCGAAAATTATTTTACAACTGTAATTACAATAAGAATTAATATTGCAATAAATCTTAAATTGAAATGTTATTTCGTAGATTAATTATGTGGACGGGTGAAGAGATGGGAACAGTTGGCGCCAGACAATACATCAATAATCACAAAGCCGAGGAACGAAATTTGCAACTTGTGATGGAATCTGATATTGGAACCTTCAAACCCTTGGGACTGGAAGTAACCGCAAATGACGAAGTTAAATGTATTTTACAATCGATACTGAAGTGAGTCAAAAACGACCGAGAAGCACCTTTCTGATAAAATAATTTTGATTCGTTTGAGTAATAAATTTTTCTGTATTTTGTAGGATGTTAGAACCACTTGGAAATCTCGACTTGAGAAGTCCACAACAGGCTCCAGACATTGAAGAGTGGGTGAAATCAAATGTCCCCGGTGCATCGCTTTGGAACAAAAATGAAAAATATTTCTGGTACCATCACACGGAAGCTGACACCATGCTTAATACGGAGGACAGAACAGAATTAGACAAAAACACAGCTCTGTTTGCAGCTGTCTCGTATGTTGTTGCAAATTTGAATTTGGATTTCCCACGAAACAACGAAATGCCCACTCGCACCACCACAGCTTACAATCTTACTAAATTGTTAGATTTTTAAATTATATTTATAATATTTGTACATAAATTTTTGTTGTTGTTCATTTTCACCCTTTCTTCTTATAGTTAATTTTGAAAATTTTGCAAAAGTTGTATTCAAACGAGCCAGTTTATTGAAATTGGTTTAATCTGGCGCAATTTGAATTTTAGAACACATTTTATTTTGTATCTTCTTCTTTACAAATATAAAACATGAGCTTGGAGGCGCCACGATCAACTGCGATCATAAATACCTCTCGGGAAAAAAGAAGAGAGAAGAGAATAGAAGTGTGAGAGGCGAGTTTTAAAGGACCCGCTTTTAGAGAGGGGATTTAAAGTATAAACATCCCTGTGTCAAATGGTTGGAGGTTAGTTCAGTTAGGTCAGTTTAGGTTAAGGACGCCGCAAAGCGCGCGAAGTGTCTCAAGTGCGTTGAAAGCCTCAAATGTTGCAAAGGTGCTGAAAATAGCTTGTTCGAGGCAAATATCATATTCATTCATCCACAAAAGTGACTATCACATCTGTAAACAACGGAGTCTGATAAAGAAGACGACGAAGACGCGGGGAGCCAAGATATGGATAATTTCACGCGGATTGAAAAGATCGGCGAAGGATCCTATGGAGTTGTTTATAAAGCAAAAGACACTCACACAGGAAAAATGGTCGCGTTAAAGAAAATCAGACTCGAGCCGTAAGTCGCACGATCTTTATTTTCCAACCACGTTTTTGGTCATTTAAATTACACTCTTGCGACACTTCGATATCATTCCTTAATCAGATCTATTTTTAACGCTTCACGAATTATATTTCATACGCCGGTGTATTACGACATTTGTGCTCGTGTTAATTAAAATACTGTCCCTTATTATTCAAATTAGAAAACCAGTTTGGCGAAATTCGGTTCCACGATTTGTACTCTTTGCCCACCTTTTTTCTAGTTTTGTTTGAAATTATAAATTCATATAAATATAAATGCCTTGTACGAGTACAATGTCGATTTTTACATTTTTTAAAAAGTGAAAAGAAGTATGTTTAGTCAGCAAATCGTGCATAAATTTTTATGTACACCTAGTATCGGGTTATTGACCGATTAAAGTATCGTTTTCAAAAAGGCAGCATTTTTTCAATATCATTCATCTTAAAACTTGAAAAGTAGTGTGCTTGAGTTATAAATTTCTATTACAGGAGTTATTTTTTCAATTAGCCCATGGAAAATTGGCTGAAATGTTTACAAATTTTCAAATGTAGGTTTGGAACAATATTTTAGAACACAACAATTGAATGAAATTACATTTGTAGGGACAGTGAAGGTGTGCCTTCGACAGCGATCCGTGAAATATCTCTTTTGAGACAGCTGCAACATCCAAATATTGTTCGGCTATTTGACATTGCACACAGCAACGGATTTTTATACCTCGTTTTTGAATTTTTACAACAGGATCTCAAAAAGTTATTAGATAGTGTAAAAACAGGACTGAGCGAACCCCTTATCAAGGTACAATCTCGAAACATTTTTCAAAATTCATATTTCACATTACTAATTACTTTTTTTAATAACAATTTCAGAGTTACTTGAGCCAGCTATTAAAGGCCCTCGCATTTTGTCACTTACAATGCATATTGCATAGAGATTTGAAGCCACAAAATCTGTTGATTGATTACAAAGGTCACATCAAGTTAGCAGATTTCGGCCTTGCCAGAATGTTTGGAGTACCTCTCAGAACCTACACACACGAGGTTGTAACTTTATGGTATCGCCCACCAGAAATTCTTCTAGGAACCAAATTGTACACAACGGCCGTCGATGTGTGGAGTCTCGGATGCATTTTTGCCGAAATGGTAAATTCAAGTTTACGTTTCATCCGAAACCTTGATTTTCAAATTTATTTTATGTTCGATACAAAATGCTCGTTTTCTAAAAGTAAAAGACATTTGAAGATCTTTGGCAGTGTTTCGTTTAGAGCCGAGTGATTTACATGAATACATATGTACTGTTCAAAATAATATTTGGCACGGCACAACGGACTAACTTGTTTCTGAGTCATGCAAACAAATAATTACTCTGTGTTCCTTTGTTCGATGTGAATAAAATTGTATATAATGTCATTGAAATAGTACTGTTCTAACATCACTGAATTTTTCTTTGTTCATTTAGATAAATACGTGTAATTAAAAAGTTTGATTTATTATGATAACGAAATGGTTATTTTCAGGCAACCAAAAAAGCATTATTCCCAGGTGATTCCGAAATCGACCAATTGTTTAGGATATTTCGAACATTAGGAACTCCCGATGAAAAAGTATGGCCTGGCGTCTCGAACTTGCCGGATTACAAATCGATGTTCCCACAATGGGAGGCTTCTGACTTGAGTGAGACTTTGCCAACGTTTAGTAAAAATGGACTAGATTTAATTAGGGTGAGTGAACAATGAATAATTTCGAACTAATCAATAACAAATTATAGAAATGCCATTGTATAGAAATACTAACTATGAAATATTTTGCAGAAATTATTAACTTATAATCCAAATGCACGAATATCGGCGCTTGACGCGCTCAGCCACCCTTTCTTTGAAGATGTTAAGATAGTACCGCCACCAATGCCAAAAAAGACTGAATAATATAATAATAGTAATTTTATTATTACATTTTTGTAATATTTTTTATAGAATTTTAATCTAAGTAAAAGTGTAAGGAAAGTAGCTGCCGAGTTACAAATAATAGTGAACCGATGGGAACCATCCAATAAAGATTGTGTATTATATCTTTGAAATAATATTTGTATATTATTTTATATTGCACTGGACAATAAAGAGATCTTTAACCTCTTTAAACACAGCGTTTTTACGTTTGTTATCGTTTTATTTTGTTTAAGCAACAAAGGGACATTAAAATCAAAGTAGTCAAAGTTAAATATATTTATGTTTATTTTCATTTCAATTTTTTTGTGTTTTGAATTACATCATGTTTTATACAAGAGAAACATAATCAAAAACTAGCATAACCACTTTTGAAGTGTGTTTAATGGTTTCAACTCTAAAGTACAAAAGTTGCAAATTACTTTGCAAATTACTTTGCGTTTTTCCAATCTAAGATGTGAAAATGTTGAATTTGAATATCATAAAGCACGAAAATGTCACGAAGCATGGAAGATGTGCGAGTCATAGCTTATCTAAAAATAGTGGGGGATTTTGTTTTTTCGAAATCTCGAGAGGGTGGCCGGGGTGATTCTTTGGTTGGGCTGTTTGCTTTCAGTTTCTTCGGTGTCGATAATCGTCCGCGGTGAATCTTTTTGATGTTCTGTCTGGCGATCCAATTAAACCCGATCGAACAGCTCGAGGCGTCACGTCTGAATAGGAAATGCTCGTCGGAGTGCGAACACGTGTTGGAGTAGACGGTGGCGGCTGAGGCTCAGGTCGATCTTTCAATTTTCGCCGCTCCTCGGCGATACTTGCCAGACGCTGTACCTGACAGAATTATAACAACGTTATTCGTTATCGATCCTGCACTTTGCAGAGTCAGCTTATAATTTAAATTTTAATCAGTCAATTCAACCGACTGTAAATAATATCTAATCTCTGTCCAAATTATCTGAATTATAATTGTAGAAAAAAAAATCGTGTATGTACACGTACTAGAAAAAAAATGTAATAAAACTGACCTTAACTCTGAATTGCGAGATGACAGGCTGGTGTAACGATGACGATGCTTCAATTAACCGTGTGGTCATTTAAGCTACCATGTGACTTGTCTACTTCGAGTGTCATTTTTTATTACAAAACTACTTATAATTAATGAATGAGGTACGCAAGTGCCGCATGAAATGTTGAACCTTGATGGACTTCACATTTGAAACAACTGACTACAACTTGGAAAACAGAATTAATTATTAACATTAAATCGAAATTAAATTAGTATTAAAAAGAAAGAAACTTGGCACGTGCAAAAATAAGAGGCAAAATGATTTGGTTTATTAAAAAACAAAGTTATTATTTGAAGTCAATGATGAAACGATACATTTGAATGATGGTTACAGAATTACAGTCCCGTAATCGCACGGAGTGCAGGTACATAATATCAGCCAAGGTTTCTTTTTATTTCATATGCATTAGTATGTAATTTATGTAGACTCCAAATATTACATATGCATATTAATCGAACCGATTATATCAATTCAAATACAAGCGGTGCAATGGCTCTGCGCTACGACTCTACTGTAAAGATGATTGTAAACGGGATTCTCTCCCCAGTCCAAAACGCACGCCTCGAGTTGTCACCCTCATTTTTCAGATATCGAGTTCGCTCTTATTCCCATATACATAGTATTAAATTTATACCTGATATATCATTTCGACGCTCGTTTTTCTGTCAAAACTAAGCTAAGAAATTGCAAATATCTACACGAACGATTATGCTATATGATTGTTTGTTTATCCCATGCTAATGTCATCACATCTTTTGCTTCTTCTTTTTTTAATCAATGCAATAATCAATCATTAATTCGTTAACTGGTTGAAACCCTTACAACAAAGTGTTACTAGAAAATCTACCAAGTTGAGTTTGGCTCGAGTACATCTATCTTATTTACACTTTTGCCGTGAAACAATTACAAATTCGCTCACAATTTGACATTTTCAAAAACTTTTCATCTCAAGATTTTTTTTTCAAGAAAGTCTTTTTCAGGATTCTTACAGTCAAATCGTGAACGAATTTTCTTAACTACAATGAATGATGCTATTTTAGACTTGGAATAAAGTCAGTTTGTGAATGATATACACCTGTTGGAAGCAGTGCTTTTCGAAGTCACACCTGATTATTTCATTGATTAGTTTGTATAAAAGCCATTTGATTGGAAGTAAAAAGTCGTTTCGCGTCACATTGTTTGAACCAACAATTTGTTCTAGTGACCTGTCGCCACGTCCATTAAAAGCTTCTGTTTCCTTCCAACTCCTCGGTGAATGCATTTCTGGTCGATAAGAAAAACAGTGAGCCTCTCATGAATCAACATTTAATCGATACAATTACAATGATCATTAAAAAAAAGTTCATGTCAGTCCGAAATGCCGTTCGATTACAAAATTCGCATTTGAAAGTTCAATATGAATAAGTTAAATAAACAGTGTCTAAGTCGAGATACAAAATTTCATATCATCAGCCTCTACGATCAGATTTGTCCAAAATTATCACAACCGAATTGCTTTGTCGAAATTATGGTTCGTAAACTAAACTCGCCTTAGGGTCCGGCCTGAAAATCGCATCAACCCGCAAAAGGTTACGGCTAATAACGAAGCATTCGCGCACAAATCTAATTACCGCTCGATCAATATGAAGCTATTTAGGTGAAAATGTCTCCTAATTTTAACGTGTCGAATTATTTTCAACAGTTTTCAATTTCTCGTCACTTGACAATTCCTTCAATTAATTTTAGCACAACATAAAAGAATGGCACGTTTTTTTCAATTTTAAATCTAATAAAGTAGAAGCTCACCATATGATAACAAATGTTTGAACGCTTTGAAGTTCGAAACACCGATTAAAAACAGTATAGAAATTAATTCATCATCTTTCTTATACAAAATCGATTAGTAATTTAATCTAATATTCTGAAATCTTCAAAGTATTAAACATTTCATATAATAATACATCATTAAACTCGATTTACATAAGTTGAAAGAAACTATTCATCGTTATTGAAAAGGATCGGAATTGCACATTGGTAAAACGAATCTCAAAATTTGATATCAAAAGTCAAAATTGTTTTTTTTTTTTTGGTTTTTCTTTTTTTTCAGTGAAACCAAAGAACATTCCGGTCGTCTTCGTTAGATACTTGTCGCCTTAGCAATTGTTGATTTCATAGTAATAAGTTAGCTTCATGGTGAAGTGAACCGGGCGACTTAGCATTCTTGGTTGAGATTTTCGTCCTACGTGACCAGCCCGTTCTTGCCGATGTCGTCGGTACCGGACGGTATCGGACTCTGCAGAAAAGTCATAGTTTTTACATCTTCAAACTTATCACAAAATTCACAACAAATGTCTTTTTTTTTGTATCCCCTAAAATGTACAACAGAGCCAATTTTGTACTACTGAATTGAATTCGACAGTGTCAAGCATTTTGTGTTTCGGATAGAAAATTTTAATTGTGTTAATTTATTGATTGACAAATTTTGCAAGTTAATTTGAATTTCAAAACAGCGTGAGATTTTGTGTTCTTTGTAAACAGAAGGAAAATGACCAGTTGGTTTTTTTTTGACACTACAAATTTTGGTTTAAAAAGTTTTAACATTGCATTTTTCTTTTTTTTTAAGAATATAATGATATTCCAGAGCTCCTTGTGGTAATAATAATTTATGTGATGCAAAGGAAGAAGAACCAAAAGGTCATTTACTCTCAATTGTTACAAGCTTAATGGTGCTTGACATGCAAAAGCGATTACGTATCGCAAGCACGAGTCGACCTGTACTATTCTCTCATACAAAGTTGTACAAATGTACAAAAGTTTATATGGTTTGTTATTTCAACCATCTCGAATCTTCAAACGGTTGGAAATGAGAAATTAAGTATGATCAAAATCAACCTTAAATCAAAATCACTTTTATTGTTTATTTAAAATCCTTGTAAAATAAAATTTCACTTTTTAAATTGCATTAACTTTCATCTTTTCGAAATTTAACAATATTGTATAATGAAAAAAAAAACATTGTCACACCTGTTTTCCGCTACCACTGACACTTTCTGCGTTCGAAGATCCAGTTTGCTTGAGGTAGTCCTTATCATTAAAAATCTTTTTATCTCCACCACCAGGCTTGTGTTTAACGTTATCCAACGATCCAATCTTGCTCTCCGCCTTGATCTCGATTTTTTGCGTCTCAATCTGCAGATTAAAAAATTGATTTACAATCGGTTACTTTGCGATTCAGCACACACTTTTCATCAAAATTCGCAACAATCAGATGCACTTTTATAAAGTGTCATTCATTCAGGTTCCTTATTTGGCTGATATTACTGATTATGAAACATGTTAAGAGACAGAAGTGAAGAAATTCAGAAGCATGCGAACTCATGCTGATTGACGAGAATGTTTACTTACACGATGACCGGTTCCTCGTCATGAAGAGACCCAAATGGATTTCAAATAAAAAATAATAAATAAAATGTTCAATTTGAAAATGATAGTGAAATTTTGAAAGAAAAAATATTTGTTTGGATAAAGTCGTTGCAGCTCTCATGCTGTCAGCAGAAGAAAATGAAACGATTTGAAAATGACTTGTGAGAGAAGGGTGTCGATGAGAGTTGTTTGTACAGTAATTTGTCCGTATTACTTACGTTTTTGGGTGATTCCACTGGTGTCTTTGGTTGAGATGTGGGTGACTAAACATCAAAATATGATGGTAGGTTAATAAAAATGGTCTATCGCGTCTCATGCGAAGATCGTTGGCCGCTCAGGCTCGGATGAAACAGTTTAGTGTCGTGTTAATGAACATTTAAATCATTAATAATCAAAATTATTCACAACGTACAAAATTAGTCTCAACAGATGTAAGATCAACTCAAAATTTCATGTTTTGGTGTAAATGTAAAACAGTAGAATCAATATAGATTGACTATTGCAAAACAACGTTAAAAAAATGTTATTTATGAATAATAAAAATGGTAAAATTCAAAAATATGGCATGCCATATCAAGTAAAAATTTGTATCGTAACAAAATTGGTACACTGAATCTATTCAAGCATTCAGGATCGAAAAGAGTTATAAAAATTAGATTATTTGCTAACTAGTTGGACATATTTAATTAAGTAGACAGTGATAAACAGCGTTGACAAATTGTTTACCTTAATTGTCCCTCCCCCTGGTACATGTTTCGCATTTTCTTTCGAACCAACTTTTGGCTTTGCTTTATCTTTGAAATCCAGTTTCACTGATTCAATTTTCTTGTCCCCACCACCTGGTTTATAAGTTGCATTATCAAGGGAACCAACTTTCGGTTTTGCGTTCCATTGGAGCTTTACTTGTTGTATCTGTCACATAAACAATAAGCATTATCGAACAAATAAAACTCTCATTGCTAATACATACGAAAATGTGCGGAATTATTAAGTTACCTTTTTGTCCCCACCACTAGGAGCATACTTATCATTTTTCGCAGCTATTTTTGGCTGCGCTTTACTGAAGTCAAGTTTTCTGTTTTCAATTTTCACTTTGCCCCCACCGGGTTTGTAAGTCGCGTTATCCATGGATCCAATTTTTGATTTCACTGACTTTAGATTCGGCGATGGGGCTGCACCAACTTGAATTTTATTCATTGGTACTTCTGTAAAGTAAAAATTACGAATAAATAAATTACGAATGATAAATGTGACATGAAATATGATTAGAAGTTGAAAAGGTTTTATTTAACTCACTTTTCTTAACTTCCTGCAGACTATTCGATGACGTCGAGTCTGGTGTCCTAGGTAGAGACCTGGTACTTTTACTTGGTGATTTAATAGGAGATCCAGCCGCTGATCTTTTTTCATCTTGTTTCAATTTGATGGGCAACTTTTTGTTCGGTGATATGCCATTTGTCATCGGTCCCTAATTACATAAATTGATTGTTTCATCCAAAATTATGGTAAACATTTTGAAAAAAGCAATATTAAAATCAAAACAAAATGAAAACTCACTTCTTTACGCTGTGTAGATTCGTCTACTCCACTATCGTTTTCAGCATCTAGAATTGAGTTAAAATCGTTAGTTATTCTAATCATACCACTTGGATGTCATTTTTTCCAAAACTCAAAGCAAAGTTTTTATTGTTATTAATCTTTTGGCATGAATATGTCTTATCCCAGGGGTCTATTTGAAACAAAATGTGTCCAGAAAATCGTGACCTTGACTAATTACAGTGTTTGGGGCAAAGAAATAAAATGACTAAAAATCAACTCCTAAATATTCATTTTCTCCTAGTCCTAGTTCAGGATCCATTACGTAACTTGGGTCTTGAACAGTTTTTTGATAAATAAACAAGGATACATAAACAAAAAATCGCTTTAAATTTTTTGTGATGCTCTCAGGTGAAGATAACGAAAAAAGGGTTAGGAAGTAACATTCAAATCTTCTTTCAAAAAATAGCCAAACATATTCTTGCAAGAATTGAGAAACTATGGAAGAAAGAAGGTTTGATTACTCTTCGAAGTTTGGTTTTTATACCTGACCCGAAGAGAAACAAAAAAGAAAGCGAGGGTCTCACTATGAAATTTCCAAGTGAGAAATTAACTCCTAAATGTTCATGTTCTCCTAGTCTGGAATCACGTATTTCCGGAACTTTGACGTAATTTGTGATACAATGCTCCCAAGTGAAGCTGAAGGAAAAAGGGTTGAAAATGAAAATAACATTCAAATCTTCTTTCAAAAAATAGTCAGATATGTTCTTACAAGAAATAGGAAATTATGAAAGAAAGAAGGTTTGACGAAACATGCACTCTTCAAAGTTTATACCTGACCAGAGGTTTTGAGAAGAAGCAAAATAGAAAGCGAAGGTTTTCCCAGGGACCCCTCTATGAAATTTGAATACCTCTTCTACAAGTCTGATTTCTTAATTCTAATGTGGACGATTTTCTACAACCTGTCAACAGTCGATGAGTTTGAAAGTTTTCAAATCATCGAATTCGAATCATCAAATCATCTTAAAAATTATCATAAACACTAATGAATAATTATTAAGACATATTCATGTTTGCCGAGCCATCGGGAAGCCATGGCACTTTTGATTTTTTGATTATTCAAATCTAAAAGTATGTTTTTATTGTAGACTTTTCAAAATTCTTATAAATTAATGATTTGCACCTCCGGTTTTTAAAGCTAGTGTTAGATCCCTATCCTTAGCCGATGTCCTAGGCGACTTTTCAGTACTCGACCACGTTTTCCTGTCGGCTTTAGACTTATCTTTCATCTCAACAACATCCTCCGAAAAGTGTGCCTTCTTTTTTTCCTGGTCTGGTGTCTTGTTTCCCTCACTGGCTTTTGCTGAACCCCCACTCTCATCCCTGGCAACAGACTTTGCAGACAACGTTCTTTCCTTGCCATTATCAAACCCTTTAACTCCATCCGAAGAGTCTGCCTGGACTAAATTCCTCAAAGCAGGTTTGCTATCTTGTTCCAACCTCTTCACCTCAACCACACTCTCGCCCTGTGGTCTAACCACCTTCGGTTTTTCCGGTTCAATCAAAGGTCTATTCTGAACCACTTTGGGCTCCATCTTGTCTCTACTTTCATTTTCATTTTCCGGTCTAGATGGAACTGCACTTTTCGGCGTTCCAGGTTTGCTTCCCTGATCTTCACTCTCGCTCATCGTCCTGTCAATTAAAATCCTCGGTGGTCTACCTCCAAAGACTTTCTGCTCGCTTATGGAAGAAACCGAATCATTTCTCTGCAACCGATTTTGTGGACCTGGGTAGGGTGGTCTAGGACCAAAATTCTGGTCCTCTTGTGACAAAGAAGGATTTCTCGTCAGAGGGCCTCTGGGTCTCTCTGGTCCTGGACCAGGCAAAGGGGGTCGTTGTCCAGGTACCGAACCAGGATGGAATCCTGGACCGGGGGTTATACCACTTGGAAAATTCGGAGGTCCTTGTGGGCCTGGTTCTCGTATTCCTGGGTTGGGTGGAGGGAACCTCGGACCTCCAGGTGGAGGAGGGTATGGTGGTCCTGGTGGTCCTGGTCTAGGACCTGGTGGTCTTTGGAGAAAAACGTTACGAGGTGGAGGTGCCCCTGCTGGTCTTACTGGCCCACCAGCTTGGGGTGGGAGACCAGGTCTTGGTTGAATCTGTTGTAAGTTCGGGTTCAAAGGTTTTTCATCAGGATGCTGAGGACGAGGACCGTTTACCACGCCGTTGTTCGGCGATGGAAACCGCTGGATTGGACCTTGCGGATAGGCCTAGAAATTTTAAGATTATTGCTAGTCTTGTTCATTTACAGGTATGGTTTTTTTTTTAAATTAATTCATCTGAGAATAGAATTAATTTAAGAATTTGGAGCTTTTGGAAAAAATCGTCTAAAAGACCAATGTAGTAAATTGGCCCTGAGCTCATCGATCACTGGTTAAATGCAAAATCAAGAAACGTCCGTTTAGAAAATGCTGGCCGTGCCAGTCACCGATAGTTTTATGCTTGTCGTGAGATCGATTGAAAAAAAGTTGTTCGAAAATCATATCAGCGGTTTTACTACGGGCGTCAATTTTCATTCAGCTTATGATTTACTTTTTTCAGCTTCATTCAACTGAGAACTGCCTTCATTGATAAAACTGGCAGGAAAGGCTCGTTATTGTAATTGCATTTTCTAGTTTTTCAAATACAAAGGTTGCAAATTTGCATCCAGGTTCGCACAAGTGAGAAAAGTTTTTCGGCAACCGTTGTTGCATAGAAGAAATCAATTGAAATAAACATAAGCAACTGCGGAAAAGAACACACGTTTCAAAAACTTTGAATGGAATATTTTGATGTTAATTAAAAGCTTGGCTAATGCTTTTGAAAAGTCATCAAAGAGATAATCATTGTGGAAAAAGAGAGTATTGCTGCCTGATAATCTCGAACTTTGATATTGCAGTCGTTTTGCGCCATACACGTAATTGACTTAAAGTCACGCTAGATGATCTAAATGAATTTCACAAATAGACAATAATAATGAGTTTTACCACTTTTTCAAAAATTAAATACTCTTTAGATTACTTTTGTGATACCATTTCGATTTTACTCCTGCTAAAAGCCTTGTGAAAACAATCCACTGAAGGTTGAGCAATTGATACAACGTATGTCTCAACATTTTTTCTAACTCGATATAAATCCCAAAAAATTTTCCACAAATTTTCAAATATCAATCTTACAAAATTGTTGTTACCCCCTGGGTAGTTCATCTTACCGTTGGTGGTTTTTGAACCGGTGGACGCGGTGTCTGTTGCGGGTCCATTTTTTTATTCGTTTACAACTTGATTTTTTACTGAAGATCTTCTAGATCTGGCTGCGTTCAGAGGAAATTTGCACATTAACCTGTTGCATATGAACGTCAAGGCATTTCTTGCGCGCAAGTGCTGAGCAATATTCAAATAGACGTTCAAGTTACGTGGTTGAAATTCACGTGTCAAAAAAATGCTTTTATTTTCTACATACATTTTGACTAGCTGGCGACGTCGTTTTTGCCAGTGAATTTTTTATTAAAGTGAGCGTCTAACTATGTCCGTTTTACTCAACTATGTGATTTGCAATCATCATTAAATACCACAAAATGTACTTAGTGTTTTTAATCAATACATAAAATTGCTCGCCAATTGTGGTTTCAACTTTGGAAAAGAAAAATAACTAAAAGAATCAAATTTTCAAAGTTCTAATAATTGGAAACTAAAATTGGGTGAAGAGTTCGAACCGATTTGTGCTGATACGTTAAATTAATGATGTAATTGATAAATTGGGATAATGCCATGGCGTGTTTGAGCTTTGATTCAATTTACTTTGCAATGTATAATCGCTGTTTAATTAATGTTGTGTGAATAATCATTATCTTCAATTAAAATTGTATAACTCTTAAATGATAATATCCTGTTAAGGCAGGCCGAATTAGCTATCGATTTTTGACGTTTAAGAATGTTATCAATTGTTTTGTACTTGGCCGTCTCAATATTTTATGTGACTCGAAACGAAAATCGAAATCTTTCTATTTCTGATTTTGTATATGAAAATATAATACGCTATCTTTATAGATAAAGTATTTAAAAATTAAAGAATTTGTTTTAGTAAAATAACATTTTTTGTATGAGTGGTGTCAGAATTTAAATTTATTGGAAAATTCTTATTGAGACAAATCTTACGTGAGCGCCTGTCATACTGCTACGAATTCTACAATCTATATCAAAGTATAGAAAGTCATGAGACAGCGTCTGATAATAAATATTTCCAGCAACGATAAAATTGATTGAAAATTATCAAGAATTCCTGACGTAAAACACGAAATGCCAAAGTTAGGAGTGCGTTTACTAAGTCATACCAACCGTTAACGATTAGTGTAGGAAAAGCATTTTCATCTCTGAATGAACTTGAAAAGCAAACTGAGTGTAAGGTTTGCAATATTTAAAAAGTCGTTCAACTGCTGACATGCGACAGTAAAGTTAAATTGACTCTAAGCACAGTTCTAAAAAATGTCTAATTAAAACAAAAGCGAGTCGCGAAAACTGCATAATCTGCACACATTTCACACGCAAGAACAGAGCCACGTTTGTCTGGGCTAGGAAGTTCTCGTGTTTGGTTTCGTCTGCAATTTTAACCTTGTTACTTGTTATTCATTGTCGCACTACTGAAACTCTGCACCGTAGACAAGGTATTGTTTCATTCTGTTTTGTTTATTTTACCATCTTTTAGTTATGAAAAATTTTCGCACAAAAATTCCTGAGATTAAGTGGACGTAACTTAGTCTTAGTTTGAAATATTTTTGGGTCTGGGATTTGATTTATGAATCATTGAACCAAACTTCAAATATAGCTCTTGATAATCTTTTATATTAGAACCAATTAGAGCTCTTGAAAATGGACACATGTCGAATAGTTGAAAGATAATCTAAGGATTTTTTGTTCAACTACTATCGTGATACTTGTGGAAAGTTTAATTACGAAATAGAATTCGTTTCTAAAATATTCATAAAATTTGTTCAAAATAAAAAAAAGTCCGGATCAATATTTCTATTACAGGCGCAGCAAATATTGACAAACTAGTAAGAAAGAGTGTAAACATATCGTCATCTGCATACACGATTAGCGAAATTCACTATAGCTGGTCAGACGAAATCTAAACAAACGCGTTTTGTGAACATTGTTATTATTTCTATTTATGACACGTTATTTTTTTTCAAGCGACTATATCAATACGACTGTAACGAGGAAAACAATTGACTACAAGAACACGCTGATCCTGTTTGATGCCCAACGTGTCACTAGGTTACCACTATATTTATAGAACCGAAAGTGTAGCCTATTTATATAAATGCGAACTGTCCACGCCAAGTTGTAAATAGTTTACGAATTTGTCAATAACAATATCAATCTGTCAGACAATCACCGGATTCAAATTCAAATTTCCAAACATTAATCTGACATAGGTTTAGAAGTCTTCTAACAAATTAAAACAAATTAAATAAAAAAGTTACAGTTGTTTAAATCGGAGATGTCATTGGAGTTTATTTTGGTCTTCTCAGATTTGTCATAGAATAGATTCGGTCATGAATTCGGGTTATCGTTGTCATAGGACTCGCAGTAATTGTTTACTTTTGATATACTGCTAATATGTTTGTTCCAATTCTGTCCACATATAATTTTGTACCTTTTTCTTGTGTGGTACCGGCGGCACGCAATTTCTTTGATTGCTTTGATCGAGGCTGAATTTCGTGGCAACCAAACGTTCTCAAAGCCCGGCTCTCACGAAACCCAAAACACCCAAATTGTCTTGGCATCTCTACCGTACCGCAAATCCAGAAACAAAGATCATCTTCACAATATCTATGTAGCTCATCTTAATGAAAATCCAACCCAATCAAAATTCCTATCTTGTCCTTTTTCGAAAGAAAATGTTCAATTCAAATTGAATATGACAAATTTTTAAGATGCAATTGTAAAGAAAAAACATTTGAAAGGAAAAAATTTGGAAGGAAAAAATTTGGCTGGAACCTCTACTTGGATAATTAAGTAACAAATGGATGGATCCATGAAACTTTATCACGATTCATCACTTCCGGCAGTCTAACCCATTTAATACGCTTTTGTATACTTAATGTGTTTGCACGTACGTGTGCAGACACGACAGTAAAAATTAAAATGTACGTGCAAAAATATTAGTCTTCATTTCGAGATCATAAAAGTCGAACTTATAAATTTACATTGACGGCGTATCGCAAACTTGATTAATCCATTTTAAGACTCCATGGGGGATTAGTTTTTTTTCTCAGAATACCCTTTTAATTATAAAATGTATTTTCTAGAAAATAATGGTCTCCTGTACTTTAATTACTAAGCTTTTAAAATTATGAGAAAGGTAAAATGCTTGTATTGAAAAGTAACCAATGTTTTTTGTTAAGTTTTAGTGGCTTTGTTTGAGTAAAAATTATTTTAAAAAGTGAGTGCAACAATACCAGGGGCACTTGTATCTAAATGGATTACAAAGCAATGTCAGTGCCAGAAATAGAACTTTTACAGATGTTTTGACGATTGTAATGAAGCGTTTTTATAAAATTACGTGGGTGCACGAAAGCTTTCTCATTTAGCACAGATAACTACCCAAGTCAACTTTGTTATCTTGCAGAATAATTACATACTTTTTGCAAATATCACGTTTAATTACCTTCTAGATGTTTGCCACTTTTTATATTTTTCATTTTTTCTCACTTACAAAGTTTGGGAAAACAATTTTCCAATATTTTTGAAATGTTTAATTACAAAATCTTCTTTTGTTTTGTTTGAATGCATTATTTTTTAACGAACAGGTTTTTTTTAATGAATTTCATTTCACAAATAAGTTCATTACTAAACATTCAGAAGGCAACAACATGAATGAAATGTGATCTACAAGCCAAAGCAGTTGTACCTGAACGCCTTCGATTGCTAACAGACTGTTTGTATTTAAGGACGAAATGAAATTTGTATCTATTCGGGACGAACTACTGAGTGCTACTAGCCATTCAGTTAACACGCTTATCCTTTTTCATGTCTGATAGTCCGTCGGCCTCAATAGTCCTGTCACGCGTCCGCTCCTGCGCAGGCCAGCGCCTAGCTTTATCTAATAAACAGTTGGTTCGATATGCTCATGGCGAGAATTTTTCTACGTTCCAACATTCAAATCCCATCTCAGCCATTCTGATCGAAACTCAACCCTTCAATAATGTTTTATGATTATTCAAAACAGTCTGCAAAAATTTCATAAGTAGTAAAAAGTGGGTTCAGTGATCCCAGACGCGTAGGATGTCTTGCAACGTGTTTTTCTCGTTTCATCAAAAGTTTCATTTTAGTTAACAGTTGTCAAAATGACATGATATAATTTGCATCTGAGCAAGTGGATGAAAAGTCATAAAATTTTGATGCCCCATCAGTCTCAGTTAGCGTGTATGTATAATTAGGAAGACGGAGATAAAATTTCTACCATAGTCCACTTCTTGCTTTGTATGATATGAATTTTATTACAGTCCTGGCAATTATTTCCTTTTGGAAAAATTGCTTTTTATGTTTTGGCTAATAATGAGGTTCTTTGCTTTGAGTTTTTTTGGATTGCTTAATGTAATTAAACCTACGTTACCTTTCCAAGGTACATTTAGGTTCCGATTTTTGTTTACCTGAAACAGACAAAAATTTTATCATTAATTGTTGAGTTCAAAGTGTATACATAGATACTACTATTATCTTATTACGACACTTTTTATCGTGAGGTTTCTTTAGGATTTTATGAAATTTTAGAAAGTTAGTCAAAAAATATAAACAATTGTACTTTTATAAATACTGTCAGGGTTGATTTTAAAAATGATTCGACGATTGAAAAGATTGAAAAGTAATTCGAATCCATCACGAAATACAAAATCTATTTTTGCATTGTCAATGTAATTGTCTGAGACTCGCTGATTGTATGATCCAAAAATTTGTGCCCCAATTTTGCGACCTCAGTAACCGTCTGCCCAATTGAGATTTATCATTTTTGTATGGATTAGTTATGTAATGTTTACGTCAATGTCTCAAATTTTTCGAAGGTTTATCCTATTAGGAATTTCACGTGCTTATCTAAGAATACTTAAAATTTCAATGCGACAAATTCTTTTACAATAATACATTTACACTAATGAAAATTACGAAATGTTATACAATGTGCAGCTTTTACAACAGTGAAAAATGAAAACAAATCATTTTAACATTTACATTAAAAATCTCATAATTTTGAATTTCAAAGTTCAGTTTTCAAGAATTTTGAGCTATATTTTTACTTGAAAAACTAAAAAAAGTAATGATAATATTTGTGAATCTCATTGCTCTGTTGGCGAAGCAGAAAAGTCGATAGAAAGTTATTTGAACAGTCTTTAAATGTAAGTAAAGGAGTCGGCATATAAATGTCATATCCTCCGACTATACCGACAAACGTAAAATGCAACTCCTACTATCAAAATAAATTACAACTCTATTATAATACTGCCATCTACCGCGAAATCCAAATAAAAAACAGATCAATAAATTAAAGCTTACTAGTTCCTTATTAACTTCAATCAATTTTTAAGAGAAAAAAACCAATTAAAAATATAAACAAAATCTTTTTTATAAGTTAACAATCTTTTTTCATTTTATTTCTAAAATTTGAAGATTTTACATCTTAAGTTAAGTCTTGTGTCTTAACGCAACGTCTTTCCAGTCGGTCATAGGCACAGGACACAGCAAACTAATCCGGTTGATGAAGCCCTACAATGCATCCCCTCTCGGGGCTTTAAGTGAGCCACGAATTTTTACTTTTCGTGGTGATCGATCGGTTCGTGTCATGCATGCCATACCGGAAAAGCTGCCAATGCATTGCATAACGATCACACTAAAGGCTAATGAGTCAAGTTTACTCGACCGAAATGTGTAACAAAAGTAACCCTTTCAAAATCACCCTTTCTAATTTCCAAAGTGCTTCTAAGATTCTTCTAATGATTTGACCAAACTTACTAAAACAACAATTCAAAAATGATTCTTGCAAAGTTTTTGTTTTTCATGAACCAAAATGATTACAGTTGAGTAAATCATGATTTCCCAAGTTTTTCTATTGTTTGCAAAAATTGGACATTATTCGACCTAAATGTTTGAAAAGTTGTAAATCTTTCAATTGTCTGAAAAAGGTGCAAGACATTGCGAATGTTGTAAACAATCTGGCGAAACATGTGTGACTGCGTTGGAGCGAGAAGAAACGTAATGAATTAGCGTTGCCACACTGTGTGGCCCGGACGCGAGTCTACAGTGTGTGTAATCTTTAGACGGGGTAATTACTACTCGACGCGTTAACATCGTTTCTTGACCTCGCGCATTTATGCGTACATAATACTTAGCATACATTACGTGTGAAACATTAAATAATTTGTAACGGCGCGTTTGATCGTTCGCCGCTTTTGAAAACCAAGAAACGAGAAAAATCTTCTCGACCAAAACTGCACATCATAACGTTTCATTTCACAATTTCATCTTACAATTTCACGTTTCGTTGCTACTGTCTTTTCACGATTTCCATTTCCTTTTCATTTGCATAAGAAACAAGGCACAATCCAATTCCAAAGACGGATTAACACAATTGGCATTTTTTAATTGAAAAATTAGTCGTGAAATTATGAAAGTTAAAATTAAAATCAAAATTAAAATAGTAATACATGCAAGATATTGTTTTGAATATAAAAAATTTAATTAATGAAAATGCGATTGATTGAAGAGATTAATTTTAAAATGACATAACGTTAATATGACATGGAGACAGAGTGACATAATGCAATAATCAAAGTAGGGTGGAAGTATTTAAGTCCTTTAATGTTGCGTTCTGACTAGGCAAATACGATCCGGATCATTTGACTTGTCAGCCGTCACGGGCCAGATTTACTAATTTAGTCGAACCATCAATCAGTTACGCCTTATATTTTAATAATAATTGCAGGGTGTGCCGAGGCCCAAACGATCTTCTTACATGCCAACGTCTTTCAATCCTATGCCATTACAAAATTAAACGATACATCCCATCATTCATTTCATTCCTCAAAAAAATTCCCTCAAATCAAAACTAAACTAAAAAATGTTGAATAAAAATTTTTCATTATCTAACAAAATCTTCAAAGTAAGATCTTGCGATACAATTTGTCAACAAAAAGTGTACTGATATTTGATTTTTCTACAATTGAAAAAATCGCCGAAGATCACGTGATCCTAAACTTTAAGAATAATCCATATTGAAAGCGAATAATGGGAAATGAAATTCCATCTGAGTATTTGCGGAGCACGGATGCTGCGCAGCGCCGCCACGTTTTATTATCGATTGCACGTCTGACTCAACCCAGCGTTTCCTCTCAGGTCGAGCTTTCGCGTTCGCTCACCCCTATACTCGTGCTCTCTAAACGTCAAAACAATGAACAAAAATTAAAACCCACCATGGTGTTAGTTACAAGCGAAAGAAACGAACATTTGTCTCTCGTTAACGAGGGGTTTATCAAAATAAGGTCTCATAAATCTTACAATCTAGAATAACCAGATTTATTACACTCAAAAATATTCTATTTATCAATTTCATTTCAATCAATTATTAATTATTTGTCAATTTATTTTCTTCAATGTATTGAAGTTTAAGAACGTTTTGAATACAAAAACTAACAAAAAAATGAAATAAAAAAATAAACCAATCGAATTTCGAGTATCTGACATTGGTATTCATGACAGTGGTTCTAGAAGTACTTCTGGCAATTAATTTGTAACACATTGCTCTTTCAGGACGTGCAATATTGATACAAATTGAATCACTTTTATAAGGTCGCTGATTATGACACTCAGCGGTCTACTCGAAGTGCGAATAAAAAATTCTCCAGTGCTAATTAAACGAGCGTGAAATTTATTCGACGTTTCCTCTTCTCGTTCGCTGATGATGGATTGTTTTTCTTCGAGTTGTCATCTTGGCAATAAGTGCCGTTTTTAATCTTCAAATTGACAGTTTAAGAAACCATGATTATAACTAAGCCAAATATGATGACACTGTTTTTTGTTTTATCGATCATGAAATATCGCTGACATGAGAGTCTGCTGAACACAGCCATGACTTAAAAGAAAAAGTCGATAAGAGAGTTTGGTGGTAGAGAAAAGCACGAGACTACTCCACTATTATCTTTCTTTTTAGACATTCTCTCGTGACACTGCATTGCATAGTGCAGACTTTGAAAAGCGGCGGTGCCGACCAATGAACTCGCTGGAGAGATACCAGGTCGCAAGGATTCTCACAAATATCTTACGGCTCTTTAACAGGCCGGCGAATCACTCTTGTTGGTATGCGGCATTTCTCTAGTTTAAGTTTAAACGCCAGTTTGATCGATGGACTATTAGAGAACATAGTTGATTTGCAAATGACGAATGTTCGGCTTGACAGACTTTAAATTATAATTGAGTTGATAAATAATCACCCCTACTAAACTGCGACTAATTTAGAACGATACAAAATTTAGATTTCTCAGATACGAATTAGATCCAAAGGTTTACAAGATACAAATTTTAATTTTTTTTAAATTTGGTTGATTCCTAATTTTTAAGAATGTTTTGGATCTGAATCTCTGAATTGAACGAGAAATTCAATTTGAACGTTTGTTTATTTGTTTGAAAAGTTTGATAAGAAACAAGTTAGTTGGATGCAGTTCTCTCAGCGCACGTTAATAATGAAAGTGAAGCTCCAAATGAAGATAGGTATGCAATTCATTCGTTTGAATCGACGGACGATAAACGATTAATTCTCATTGGGGAAGACTGGTGCGATGAAAAAAAGCATTGTGAGAAGCCGAGAAGTGCAAAGACCTTCTTTTTCCTGTATGTCTACAGTGCTGGGTTTCAATCTAACAAAAATGGCCTCCTATTATCATTATATTCTCTGAGAAAAGAATCCCATCTGTTTTTCCGTTGTCATAAATCAGGATCAAACTTTCGTTAATTATATTTATCCTGATAAAATCAGAATGGTTGAAATATATCCAACATTTGTTTAATTTCTTTCAGGATCAACTTTAAACATTTTTACAATTCAGTTTACTAGACATTTCTTGCAGATTTATTCATTGGTCATTTTTAACTTCTCACAAAGTTTACCAAAGTTTAACGAAGAATTTAAAAAGTAAATTAACTGTTGTCAAAAATTTGTTTTGGTTTGTGTGAACTTGGTCGGATAGTTTGGACGAAATCGACAACTTAAAAGTGTCGTGCTAATCGTTTATGAGATTAAAGTCTCTGGTTCGATCTGGGTCGTATCGCAGTAATTTGATTGGAGTAGGGAATCTCGCCCCGACCTTTAGGGAACCACGAAGCTTATCAATCTCGACCCCGACTTTTTAAGCGACTGGCCAGAAGCGCTCGACTTTTAACACGCGTTGCATCTATAGTAAAGCGGAAGTGGTCGAATTAACTCAGGAAGTTTGGCATCAATATTTACGTAACTTGGATTTAATTATCATTCTTGCCTCGCTAATAAGTTCCTTCCTAAAACATGACAATTAATTTATTAAAACGTAGACTCATGAATATTCAAACTAATCCGTCAATTTTTACCAAATCAATTTATAATTTTCTATCTCGGTCATTGTTATTTTTATTATTATCATTATTTTTATCTTCTGTTTATTTAAATAAGGGATTACTAATTACTTGAAATTGTAAAAATGCAATTGCAAATTAATAAAAACTAGAGATTGTTCTCAGGTTTTCACGATAAGGGAAATGCAATCAATTGTAATTAGCGAATTGAAAATTGTCATTATACAGAAGAAAAACAGTTACGGAACGTGGAAAAGGAGAAAATTTCGCAGGATAAAAAAGTTGATGCGTTTCGTGAGCGGTAGCGAAGGCATTAGTGAGCTATTCTATTCGCAACCGTTATTCTCTTAGCGTGCATGTGTAATGTAAATGCACTTCATCGTCTCATCTTTGAAATTTGGGTCGTGCAATAAAATTGTACAACATTTAACCGTAACTTTCGCTAAGTGATTTGTGATTTACAATTTTTTAAATGGAATCGCGTGACAATCCTTATTTTAAATGTTTTAAACGTTCTTCAAAACTATTTTGTTCATTCAAATTCGATAACTTCAACCTGTATTAACTAATCATTAAATTAATTCATTTTTTACATAAAAAATGTTATTACAAAATTCATTATTTTAAAATCAATTTAAAATTTCTATTTCTTTCAAGCAAAATTGAATGATAATGAGTTTGTTATTTTTTCAAGTTTTTGAAATGAATTCTGTTTCAAAATCTCATAAGAACGTTCGGATTGACATCAGAGTAATGATGATAATTAGGCAATTAAGAAGCTTACGCCTTCAGCCTACAATATCAGCAGAACGCCACTCATGACCGTAATTTTTCAGTTTGCCAATGCATGATTTTCATACCAGCACAATTTCAATTTTCTCTTCTGAAAAAAAATCATATTTATCTACTTCTTAAATAAAAAAGTAATCACGTTATCGAGAGAATTTGCAATTTTTCAGCGATAACAGTTAACATTATTATCACTCAAAAATGCAACCACTTGACATTCCAACACAAGAGAGTTATTAATGATCAGTTATATGAAAATCAATGCATCGGCATTGTAGATTTTGATTATGTAAAATCACAATAAACATTGATTTTACGAACGAAACCGAAATTTCATGCCAACCTGTTTGAATCGATTCTAACCTATTTCTAATTTGCAAAGTTAGAAAGTTAGAAAATAACAAATTGAAAATGTTAATAAAAATTAGATTCAGAGGGGATTGACAGATGACTAAACGATCGCAAAATAAATATTGTATAAACGACGCTGTGCGACAGTTTGTGTGCGATCGCCGGCGCGCTATGTAATCTTCGCGCTTATGCAACATCCAGGCTCACCTGCGCGGCTCGAACGCACTCGCGCACAGCAACGTAGGCCATTCGGCTGATCACGGACTTGTGTTGATGCGTCCAACAACACACTAATCATCTTACTTAATGCATTCAGCCTATGTCACGGCCAGAAATGAGACTTTTGAATTTAATTTCAATTAATTATTCTCGCTGTCCAATGAATAGTACACATCTTAAAATAAAGTCATGGAAAATAAACACCAACAGACGCGTTAATCTTTATTTATTCAACTGTTTGATAACATCAATGAAAAGCGATTTTTCAATTAGTATCACATTTTACAATTTTACATTTTTATGAAGATCGACGGTTCACGTAGGCTTTGAAATTGAGAACGGTTTGCTCGATTCAAAATGTAAATGTCAAGTGAGGTATTTGTTTTGTCTCTGATTCGAGAAGGAAAAAATTGTTTTTTGCGACTCGAAAGGAGCGACAAAAATTGCGGTTAATTATAAAGAGTGTTTATTGATTTTCTGGACTGCGTGAAAATTTCAACCGTGCGGTGCGATTGCAAAACGGAGAATTCTAGGTGAATGTAGGTGGGATTCCGTAAATTTAGAACAGTGACAGGTTATCATTGACAGGGAAATTCAGCTCTCACGACGAGCTACCGTATAAAGCGTGGCTCTTTCGAAAACCAAAGCGGTTCGAAAAATGTCGAAGCCCTCTGCAAAAGCCTTTATTTGTCAACTGATTTGAAATTTCCAATTCCACCCAAGAATCACAAAAAGTTTCAATTTTCGCAAAATCTTTTCTAAATTCTGAACTGTCATTAAACACTCGTCAACTTGACAGGTCTGTAATTTGTTTATTTTTCAATTTTTACAACCTACAGCGGTGCAATCATTTTTCTTTTTTTTTTCTACATAACACAAGTTTAGAATTTTGACAGTTCCTGAGTTTGACAGTTGGAAGATTCTAGGTCCATTGTTGGTAGCTGACTTGACAACTGACTTTCATAAAACTTGTAAAAATGTTTCAAAATTGTCAGATAAAAATGGTGCGAAAATGATTGGACGATTTTGAAAAAGTGTGAAAAAGTGGAACCGAGGAAAACAATGGTGAGACATCTCACCTGTTTGCGGAGATGAGACGCCTGTAAAGTTGGTGCCTTTGTTGGGTTCGTCGAGCTTCCGCTGCACGTCAGTCATAGCTTCTCAGTTACAAGATTGAGAGCAAGGAGGAAGACGGAGAACAAGGAAAAAAAGCAGCGCGACACCCGATAAACGTGGAAACAGGTAGTTTTTGCACACCGCAATCCCGTCACTTGGTATCGGATCCACAATGCGAGCCAATGCGTTACAAGTCCGACGGTGCGTTTGAACCAACTGCTCTCCTACCGGGCTGCCGGGCTTATCCGAGCGCCCCACGCCCGTGCGCGAGAGACGCCGGACTTGCACGATTACCTCTCGCTTCTGCCGTCATTCAGATCTGGATAATTTGAATGGTGCATTTTTGATGACACCCCTTCTGATTACACTGATCAGCCAACTAGGTCTTCGGATTAAATATGCATTGATAATCGGCCCGGAATTGAGTCAGTGTGGCTCGCAGGTCGTTGTGCATTTCACCCTTTCGCGTGACAAGTCGCTGTTTCCAGGCATGCGATCTGATATCGTCATAAATAAGCTTTTCATTTTTTATGGTTTCAGGTTAAATCTTTTGGTCTTACAGATGGGAGGAGAGGACATTGATTTTAATTTCCATTTTTAATTTTGAGTTGAGACGAAATCTGGGCGAAAGTGTTGCTTGTCGTGTCATCTGCCAGGGGTTGCGAAAACAAGGGTAGATTCCGAACTTTCCAACATAGAGTTTAATTGTGCTACAAAACGAGTGAAAAATCCATAAATTTGTTGGTTTGATTTTAATTATAAATTTAACTCCAATTGGACTCTTTTTTCTGAAATCTTTTTATTCTATTGCATCTCCTGGAATACTTGAAATTTCATGATTTAAGTTTTTGAATTTCATTCTCTAAGCATTCGTGCTCAGTTTTGATAAAAAATTGTTGCAAAAATTGATAGAAGATTTTCGGTTGATCATTTTATACAAATCATTTTATACTATTGCAAAGTCAATCAGATTATTTTTGAAGTTCTACGATGATTATCAGATTTTGTTCCACACAATTCAACGAAAAAAAGTAATTGAATTTATAAACAGACAATCTTTCATATGATTTCAAACTGAATTTAAAATTGGCTTAAAAAATCATTCTGCTCTAAGTATTGAAAATGTGGAAATGATTATTTTGGGACAATTTGGAAGTTGGGATATTTTAATACAACATTGTTAACACAACAATACTTTGTGTGGAATAAATTATGTTTTATTAAAGTAACAATACTCAATATGTAAAATAATTGGCGCGATTTTTGTGATCAACGCAGCGCAACGCTGTAACACATCTCTTTAACGAAAATTCATGTGTTTCAGCGGTGCAACGAATTGACAAAAAAAATCAACGCTGATGGTGTTGCACGTTTGATTCTTCCTGAACAGAATCGTATATTTTTTTCTTTTAAATAAAAGATAGAACATTCAGCGAGATTACACATATTAAATAATTCATCTTATTTTATGTAAATTACAAATTGTTTACAGTATGAAATGTCGGTATTTGAATTATTCGGTTTTGTTCTTCATGATTTTGTGACACGGATGATAAGTCGGAGAATGTCGACATCAAATCTCGTATATTAGTGATCACCAAATTCTGTCTGTCGCCGGTTTTCGTCGAGGATTTAGACACGATGTGCATGGTTGTGATTATGTTTCCTATATTGATTGTCATTAATCTTCTTCTGCTGCTGCCTTGTCGCACAGATTTTTCAGGAACGCTGCAAACAACAAGCTCCATTAGCATTTCGAATATTCCCTTTCTTTTTATCAAGCAAGACGAGAGGCAAAAATGTCAGCACAAATGTCAAAGATTTTCATCCTTTTTTTTGTCAGATAATCCATCCATTTTTGTACTCCGACATTTTTGCCTGAAGACAAAGACATTGACATGAAAAGTAAGCAGAATAACAGTTTTGCAAATAAGTAGATAGACATGGTACAAGTAAACGATACAGAACGTAAAGAATTGTATCCTTAGAAGAGTATTAAAAAAAGTTGTAGTTCCAAAAAAGTAACGATCTTGGTTGTTTGTATGATCTCGTATTAAAATTAATCCGCTAAGCCATTAAACCGTGTGGTTTCAATGCGAGCCCTAAAATGAACTCGAAATTGATTAATCAAAAATAATTTCATCCGTTCAGCGACTAAATCAATTTTCATCGTTTTAAATTAAATCTAAATAGCTTTCGGATTGTCCAAATCTGTACCGAAATTAAATTGTCGGAAATTGGATTAAGTTGCCATGAGCCAATATCCGAGTTTATACATACAAATACCCAAAATTCGTGTGTGAATCGGACTCTAGTCGATTCGCACTTAAACGCCAAAAGACAAAAGAGATTAAAAAAACAAAACTGCAAAAGCTATCGAAAAAGAAACATCCTGTACAGCCTGTAACAAAATGTGAAACAAAAGAAAGAGAAGACATGTGAGGCTTTGATATTCGACTCAGTTTGGCTGAGACAAATAAAGGATCGATGAAAGCGTCGTTACAAGTTAGTTATGAAACTGAGAAATTTGTGTTTAAATTCGTAACAGAGAAGGCGAAGCTCTCGTTTCTCTATAGCAGAAGCAGGTTATCGATTTCAGCATCTCTGTGGCGCTGCAACGTTACGTTTCCTATAAAGTGTAGGATATATGAAAGCGGATAGTCAGACAAGCGAACATTTATTGGCAGAGAGAAAAGCGAGGAGGATACCGTGGCCGGGAATACTCACGATTGACAACCCGTTTGTCCACGTGTTCTGGACTTATACTGCCATCAGCTTCTGGAGGAACGCTGCAAATGACAAAAATGGGAAGGTCAAACAAGGGAGCTTCTACGAGGGAACAACGACCTTAAGACAATTTGCGAATTTTATCCTATGCTGATACAATCAACGTCGCTGATTCATAGCCTCGACTCATATTAGACATCTCTTCTTCAATTTACTTTACTGCTACATGTCACAAATTACAATTTACTTTATGCCAACTGCGGATGGGTTAATACCTACGCATTACTTGATTCTTTTTAGATTAATCGTTCTAATTTACTTATCATTTTAAGAATTATTTAATCCAAGTAAAATGGTCGTCAAGGGAAAATGAACAAATCAAATTTTGGATAACATTAAAATGAATTAAGAAACACTTGAAAAAAAAAACTTGACATCCACCTTACTTAGTCATCGTTTTAAAGTTGGAATTTGTTTGTAACAATTTTAGTAACAATTCTACGATGATAATGTAAATACGAATAAACAAAAATAAGTGAAAAATAAATCAATTGGACTGTAATGTATCCATGCAGTTTTGGGGCTTTTTTATCTTTCTAGTCACGCTTTTGGTGCAACAAAGGGACACTTAAGTTCGATTCTTTCGTTTGAAACGCAGCATACATTCAAATGTCACTCTTGTGGGTTTTTGAGAACACTGCACAATAAGAATATGATTGTTGGAAACTTTTCTTTTTTTTTTTGAAGTGACATTTATATTGTGAATGAACGCTCGAGTCTGAATACCGCTAGTTTACTCTTCAACTTTGTTAAATTATTCCAAACTTTTTGACATATTTTTACTGCACAGTTGAGTCTCAGTTAACTACCCTGCAAATAATCGGTGCTTATTATTCTTGCATCAGAGATTATACTTACACTTGTAGGGAATAAATCCGTCTTCATCTTCAGGATCCATGCACTCCGACAAAACGACTTCACATTCTTCATCTGTGAGACGTTCACCTAAAAATCAATTCAGAGCTTAACTTTTCGAACACTCGAAAGGATAATCTTCTACATCATCTTTCTTAATACAAATCAATTTTTCATACAATTTTTTTTTTTTACATAAGGGAACTTTCGTTTTATTTTTGGACTTTCCGAGTTTTTCAAATTGGGATAATGAAAATGAACTCACCTAAAGTGACTAACATATTTGAAAGTTCTGCGCTGAGCATTTTGCCATTTTCCTCTTTGTCGTACAATTTCAAACACTCAAGGAAATCCTCGTAACCTCCTTGATCTTTGTCTTTCTTTGCGTCACTGAAAATTGGCAAAAATTCTGCCAACGTCAATGTCTTCTCTCCTCTCTTTTCCGTGCCGCCGAATTTCGCGATCGTGGCATTTGTGGGGTTCAAATTCAGTCCACGCAAAACGTTTCCTAGATCGTACGCATCGATAACGTTGCTGCCATCAGCGTCGTAGATGGAGAAAGCAAATTCAGCCCCTAAACAATTTTTCAATTTCAGTTTGTAATCAAAAATGTTATTATTTACTTTTTCTTTTTTTGTCCAAACAATTGATAACAACAACTTCCGTTTGAGATCCTTCCAAATGTGATTTTCTAACCCGGTATTTTGAGTGATCGAATTTTAAAAATAGTATTTTATTAATGATACAGCCGAACGTATTTCGAGCCAGAACCATCCCTGCCCCATTACGGCCATCGGAATCACTTCTTCAAAATCAAAAATAAAACTGGAGGTCGGGTTTTCAAACAAACATTTTCTACATCAAAATTGTTTTTCACCCCTCACCGAGATTACCAAAATTATAAATAGATAGTCGGAATAAACACACGAAATAAATTGTATGGATATCACCGACGATGTTTGAAAACGTGAAAAAAATTCACACCTTTTGTAAATCGGTTTATATTTGATTGTACCTTTTCGAAAACGAATGTTCAAGCTCGAAACGTAAATCTTCCAAAAGCCGGTTTATCGATTTTCTGCCAGAACGTGAACACCTTTTGTTTTTGCAAAAGGAACAGTATCGTGGACAGGTTCAAAAAAATGATGAAAATCCGAAGGAAGCGACGAAAATTCATAACTCCGACATCGCGCAAAAGGTGGATTTGAAAAAGGCCCGATTGGAGTACTGAAAGAATCTTTTTCTGGCATTTTCGTTGATCTTGACTATTAATAATCGCAGTCTAATTTGATTCGAAAAGACGCAGAAACTGAGAGTTACGTTCGTCATGATATCGGAACGATTTTCATACGTCCGGGGATCCGTTGCCGATTTGATTTAAAAATACTCGAAATCTATGTTTAGCGCCGTCCCCACTCGCGGTTAGCGCCAACTCGCACTACCCCTAGCCTGCCATATAAGAGCAGACGGACTATTTTTGACACCCGGACTTCCCAACAGGAAAACGCTGATCTTCGGAATTCTCTTGTTGCGTAATCAAGCGTCCAAATTGTTTCAACACTTTTGAATCCTCGAATCAGTCTCTAATATCGCAGAACCAAAATTTAGTCAACGAAAATTCACTGCAGCACTTTTGAATGGATCTCAGCATGTTTCACTATTCAAAAATCACTATCACTAGATTCGACCGTCGGTTGTTACTCACTTTCAATTTCCTTTTGACTCAAGTCCGCCTGTAATGAAAAAGCAAAAAAATTTTTCAGTAACTGGTTAAAGGTTCAAAATCAAAAATCGTCTTAAAACTGTTAAAGTTTTTAGAAAATTGAATAAATATGAAATATTAAACATCAGAGAGTGAAAAAATTGAGATATTAAATGAGAAAAATGTGGATTTGAAAATAAGAAATTTGGAAGTAGGAAGGACTGAAGAACGAAATCTTACCATGGTTCGTTAGTTCGGTGTTCGCCTTCTGGATGTTCACTAAACGAAGTCAAAACCAGAAGTGCGGCCAAAAGTTGGTGTGCTTATTCATTTTATTGCCACAGAGGGCGCTGACGGCGAAGACACCCGAGAATCATGGTACTAAGATGCTCGCGAGAGCAAACGAGAGCTGCGTCGCTAAATACGCCTTGTTCCAAAAACAGTCCGAGGACCTTCGTGTGCGGATGTTACGATAAATGGTTTTTAGTCGGCGAGAAAAGCGGGTCATCATTCCTTCGTCTGACGGCGTCATTTGAATGACTAGGGGACACCCAAGAGACCTTGAACACTTTTATTTATCGTCCATATCAAAGTACCACTCAAAATAAAATTGCTCTTTTTCAACAATTTCCAGCAGATATTCCATTGGGTTTCAAAGATAAATTTACCTTGTCCAAAATTAGACACAATTTTTAATCACTTTTTAATAAACAGATGATGGTTGAGAGTACACTTTTTGATATTGCAATGAAATAAACATTTCATGATTATCCATGCAGGAATAAGTGATGAAAATAAATTAAATGCCAGAGGTTTCAGACAGGTTGTAAAATTTATTTGATATTCGACTGCGAGCAGTCGTGCTTCATGTGCAATGTTTTAAATAATGTAGATATAGACAATGCTGCTGGTACGTTGAACCAGGGGTAATATAAATAAACGTGTTTTATTGTACAGCGTATGCAACGAAACTGCACAAATTTCATTTTTTTAACGCTACATGAAAAAAGTGGATGTTCGGTTCGAGTATAAATAGAGCTTTTTTTTAATCAGTTTTTTCAGGCGGTACGTCAAATTAAGAATAGATTTTGAATTTCAAAAATAAAAACACAGGAGAAAGTTGAAAATAGTTAGGAGATCGTGAAAAATAGAAAAGCCTAGAAAAGTTCTGTCAAGTTCGATGGAGCTTTTAGTAACGCTATTAAACGCAAGATAAGCGTATAAAAAATTAAAAATAGGACTCGAATGGTCTTGGCACAATTTTAGTTTCAATGTCAGTAATAACGTAAACGTAATTATTACGTTGGATCGCTTAATTATTGACTGTTGTTGTACACGATTAATTGCGTTTAGATTATTTCATATTTTGCTATTAAATTGAAACTCTAATCTGTGCTAACTTTTGTAATCGGTTGAAAATCCAGTCATCATTTTAACGCTCATTTCGTTGGATTTCAGCATGCTATAATCACAACTTCCGTTAACTTTATTCATCACTCCTAACTGGATTAATTTTTCAGAAAACTGCTTGCATTGATGCTTGGCACGAGTATCAATCAAAACGCTTTACTCCAGACGTACTTACCACACCTGCAAAATCTAACTTGAAAGAAATATGATCTTTTTGTTTTCTATTTTTTTTAAATCATACAAATTTTCATTTATTTACAAATAGTAAAATAATGATAATAAAAATAGAATTTGATAAAAACAAATGCATCAATTATTAATAAAACATAATTTTAGAGACTGTATTAGTTTAAATTAATTACGTTAGTACGACTGTTTCATTATTCAAATTGCGTTATCGCGAAATTTTCAATGATTTCGATTATCAGTGCGAGATAAAATGTCCATGTGTGCGTATCGGTGTGCCCATCAGGGCTCTCAGGAGCATCGCTACGCCATGTAAATTGTAATGTAATACAGTAACAAAATAACACGGATATGCTTCACATTTTTACCATGCTTCGGTCCGAAAATACACTCAAAACCACTGTGAGAATGTTGACGCAACAAAACGGATTCAGCGCGAGCTATCAACGTATGAAAAATTTGTTTGATCCAAATATGTTTGTTGATTGAAAAATGTCTCTAATGATGTTGAAATGAACCGTTTCAAAATTCGCAAATAAACTCTCCGCTTCGCTGTGATCTGCTTTGCAATTTTTTTTCTTCGATTTGAACTGTCTAATTTTCAAAGGAAAATCGCTGAAATGAAAATTTCGAACATTCTTTTGTATCGAAGAATATAATTGGAATTTAAGTTTGATCAGAAACTTTTTTCCGTTGTCAGTGTATTTATATAATAATCCAACTTTGAGAGCAGAGCTTTGTAACAATCTCCTTTGGCGCTGTCGCACTTAGACTGTGGCATACATGCTTTTTCATCCGTGTATGCGAATTCGTAATTTGTCAGTTATAAACGGCGTAACGCTGTCGGAGCAACTTGACAAACTATGCAAAGCGACTGTTTAATATTACGCGATTATATGTACTGCGAAAATTATATAGCAGGTAAATATGTGCGACAAACATTGTACTATCGTGTCTACGAAGAAAAAAAAAGTTGGATTAATTCGTGACGGAAATTTCATTATGATCGCGTCGTTGGTTCGAAATTGAATGGAAAATTCTCGAATTTCGTCACACCCTTAAATTTTCATAACGAGTGCCCATTCTTGCCAACCCAAATGAAACTGCGAGTCATGCAAAAAAAAAAAGAAAAGAAAGAAACTTCTTATTAATTATCAGCTGAAGTAAGAAAAAGATTGCATAAACTTTTGCTCGAATTGAAATTACTGCTCCGACTCAAATAAAAGATTCCTTTCAATTTGCCGCGTAATCACAACTTTTTCATCCGAACGAGAGAATATAATTCCTAAACAGAGCGACGGAGTTATGAACTTTCAATTAAGCGATAAAATCTCGCGGTTAAGAAAAATGAAATTTAGCTCATCTTTTGGCTCCGGTAATTCAATCGGACGATCAAGTTTGTTGAAAATCAAAAAGGAAAGCTACAACAAAGAGGATGAAAAGTTGCGAAAAGATTGATCCGAGGTTTCGTGTCAAAACTAAACGCGAAACGTTTAAGTGGAATCAGTTGAGCTATTAATTATAATCGGTAGCGAGGGGAAATGGGATTTCGTGATCGGATGCGAAGAAGACGCAGAGAGGCAGAGAGGTTAAGGGACGCGAGGCCAAAGTACAAGCGACGAGGAATCGCGTCATGTGCATACGAAAAGTGACGCGACGTTGCTCTCGGAGGAAGAAAATTCGACGGTTAACAAGGTGTTTGGTCTGGTAACAGCGAGGTGACGATAGGTGACAAACAACGCGCGGGGTGGTCTAGCGAGAACAGTTTCCAGGGCTGATCGATGGACGACGGCGCACTGGAAATTTTCATCGGGAAAATGTGCGCGCGCAGCGCTCGGCGTTCTCTTTTCATCGTCGGTGTGCCGTCTCCTCTCTAAATCCACCCCTTATTTGCGTGTCTCTTCAGTCAACGAGTCACCCTCGTGCCGACTGCACACATGCAAAATCCTTGTCCTGCGACGCGTTCACTGTCCCGAAAATGCCGGAAGTAGGCCACTGGGCCGAGTCGCCACGACACGTGAACCCCTCGCCATGACGAGCCAGGATCGCCCTCGTCCTGCTAACTTCTTCCCCTATTTTTGTTTTCATTCGATTGCACTCGATTACTATCCCAACCACGATACGGTGCAGCATCCAAAAAAGCATCTCACTGTCATCGTCGGGCCGGAAACTCTGTCTCACACTGTGCACACTGGTTGGTACCACTCTTTTTATCTTACCCCGAGGCCAGTACGCACCTCTCTTTTCTCTCACCATAGCTGTCAACCGCCAATTCTTACTGCCCCAGCCTCCGATCTCCTCCCGTCCAAAATCGCCCTCCCAACTTTCTTCTTTCTTCCCCAAAAACTACCCCTGTCATGCTCTCTCGTGACAAAATATTTGACCCATGTAATACCCGTGGGATAAGAGAGGGATGGTCTCTGCGAGTTGGCAAGTGCTGGACTTGTTTGTTTTGTTTTATTTATCGAGTTGAAAACTCGCACACCGACCTTGATGAGAAAATAAACAGATTTGAAAATTCAAAATCGAACAAAATTGTTTCTCACTTCTCGTCGCGATAAGGAAGTGGTCTGATTTGGGTCTAATTGAGTCGGTTTTGTTGTTACAAAAAAGTCAGGTCGAAAGTTCGACAAGTATTGCTTCCTATAGGCGCTTGTTTTGTATGCAGTTTCAATTAAACGCGTCGATAAAATATTCTATAGTAGGCTAAACTGTTGAACCTATCGGTTGATATTATTAATTGATTTACGTCAAAACCATTGTATTCACAGATAAAATTGAGACATGGACAAATATCGATCATTGAACAGTAACAATGAGGAGGCTGTTCCGATCCCGGTTCAGCTATTCCTTTGGAGACAATTAAGGTATGTATTCAATTTCTTTCATCGAGTTGAAGAGACGTCAGTTTTGCGGCGCAAACCCAGTTGATAATCGCAATTCGACGATCTGTTCAGAACCAACGGCCTATTGAGAAATTACCATCCACTTAACCAACACAACAGAGGCTAAAATTATTGTACAAATTAGCTCGAACGAGATGCGAGCAAAAAAGGGCTCTTTATCTGCGAGTTTTGTTGCACTCATTTGCATCGTCGTAAGAAACATTAACTATGACGGGAAAGAGATAAAAAAACGGAACAATTCGCAGCGTCGTATTCTAACCGAGTGTATTTTGATAATTAAGTTGAGACGCTCGAGTGCTTTTTCATCTCAACTTCGGAGTAAACAAACCCGGAAAGTGAGGGACAGAGCAATAAATAACAAACTTTTGCGATCAAATTTACGATACGAAAAATTAGACACGTGAAATCTTGAAAAATGTTCCACTGACTTGTTCAACGCAATCTGAAAGACATTCTTGCATCGTCGCGCGGGATGTCAATTTTCTTTCATAAAGGGATATGCGTGGATGCAAATTTTCGCAGAGATACGTTTGTTTTCGTTTTTTTTTTTTGCGAAGGTGCGAATAAGACGAATTGTAGAAAGGCCGGAAACTTGAAACCATTTACGAATGCAGTGTTTCATTTGGATCTCGTCGCTTCAGTAAAATGTCTGTTTTATTATTCCAGGCCATTCATTCGTCCTAAGTTAGGAAAGTTGCACGAAGCGTCTTGCACGGTAAGATTACAACGACTGTGACTAAACGATATCATCAGAGTCGATTTATATTTTGGACAATTAACAAACCAAAAGACTAACTAAACGTTGAATATTAAAGCTAAACAAACGGAGTTGGCAACCGGATTGGCAACAATAACGTATTTAAACTTTTCGTCTCTGTCAAATACTGCACTAATCGACTAAATTGAACAACCACCTAAATCAACTTAAACCACTCGTTAAAGCAGTCGAACGGCAAAAAAGCGAACAATCGAAACAAATTGTTGCAATTCGCTTGATTTTGCTTTGCTCACAAATGTTGTCCGAGTGTTGTCAAGTTGGATCAAACGCTTTTGCGATAGTCATTGCTTTTAGACGTTCACCAATAGACCTAATTCTGATACGCGAGAGCCTCTTGCCAAGTTGTACTCTTTCGAACCTTTTTATATACTTATAAGCAAAACTAAATCACTCGCTGTGTTCTCGTTTTTTTTTCTTTTTTTTTTGATGCTCTCTGATTATTTCTCTTGGATCTATCGGTGCAATTATAAATCGCTTATTATGAAATTGCGAAAATTTTGATGATACGTTTTGGTTCATTACGTTCGCTCTTGATACTCCCAATTTTGTTAATATCCCATCTAAACCTGCACTAACGAAATCACCTACTCCACGCGGCCGCATTCACGTGTCACCTACAGTTCTGTCAACGTGCGCCCGGCCATCATGTAAGTTTGCAATTCCATAATGCATGCTTGAATTTGATTTCATAATTTTATACTTTCGTCGTTCCAAAACTTGTTACTGTAGACAATTTACAATAGTTTTTTTTTTGGTTTCAAGTTGATGTAAAAATGGTATTCTAATTTGAAATGTAATCCATCGTCGTGTAGTAGATGTTTTATTTGTAATGTAAAATGTAAGTAAATTGTGCTTGTATTTTCAACGTGGGTGAATTTTTGAATGAAAAGTATAGCTCGGTGTGAGAGCACTCTTGAGACCAAAAATATGTGGTCTAACATTTTATGTGAACTTTTAGCAAACAATAAGGTTTGCGCAGCCGAAGTGCGATGAATGACAAGATTCGCACACATCAAGTTTGAAATAAAATTTGGAGTAAAACAATGCTCTGTTTGCATATTGATGCGTCAATCAAATCATCGTCCGTCAAATATGAAATCAAGAATGTTTGCAGTCTATAGCTTTTTGTAGAAAGCTTTTAATATTTGTTGTCATCCAATGTGAATCGCAAATAAACATCCTTCTGTCACGAACAAATCATTGATAAAATGTGGCCAGACAAATTTGTCCCGAACAATTTCATTATGAATATTTCGCGTTTGAATATCCCAGTTTCTACTTTTTGCATAATAATAGTACACAAATTATAAAATAAACTTTTTCCTTAGAAAAAGAAAAAAAATTGCAGTCAACAAAAATAACAAGAAATAAGAAATTGTAAATTTTACATTTTGATACAAGTTGTAAGTTTGAGAATCAAAGGATCATTTTGTTACAACGTTCGAAACTCATATCACGTTCCAGTTCTTCTTTGTAAAAAATGAACTTTTTGCTTATTTACGCAACAATGTAGTATATCTCAGTAGAATACGTTTTTCATTAATATAGTGAGTTGGAAGGTGTATTATACATTTTATACATGTTACTCTAATGTATGAATCTGAATTTATTCCACTGCAAACGTTTCAGGAGATGAAAGAAGCATGCACGGTAAGTTACATTTTCAACGACTAACAAAATGAAATAGTGTTTCATTGGCTCGTATTATAAAAAAAAACTTCATGGAAGTCAGTATTCATTACGAAAAAAATATTTGCAACAAAGCACTGTAACATGAAAGTTTTTTTTTCTCTGTCGCTACTCTGTTTCATTCGTTGGAGGGAATAAAAAAGAGTTCTTTGTTTTTTTTCTACTTAGTCGATCGAGAGAGTGTTGGTCCAGAATATTCATAACGAATTGACACCATCGCTGCGCGAAATTTTGGGCTCTGTGCCACGATGGCGTTTAATACAAACGGCGCTCCCTTATGTTCTCCACGCTGCCGCTAGCCTTTTGCACAACAGGTGGTGTAAAATATTTCAAAACCAATATTTACCTTCATTAACTCACATTTTTTTCCATCCCAAAGTATTTTTACAAATCTAGAATTAATTAGGCAACCTCAGATTTTAATTAACTTTGATTAAATAATATTAAACGTTACACTTTGAGCATCGTATGAAAGTAAGGAAAAAAATATTTAATTGACAAAAAACTTCTACACAGTGAAATTTATAAGTGAAATTTTTGAGGTTGAAATTATCTCCTCAGGGTTGCCAACTTAATTTTAGAATTAACTTGTTTAACATTATGAAAAACGTAACATGATTGAAAAGATTCTATTTAAAAATGTATTGATTTTTAATATTTCATACAGAAGCAAACAATGTCGCCATTCGGCTGTAAAACTGCATTGGATTAGTACCGATTCAAACAATCAAATCAAATATATTGTACGAGTAACGAAATAATTCACATTCATGTCATCAATTTATTCATGAGTTCATAATTACAAAGCTGGATTTCGGTTTATCGCTTCTGACAACAAAATGTCAACAAATTGTTTGACTCGAATTAATAATAAACACTTTGAAGTTCATACAAAAAACGATTTTTCAAGATTCTTAGTTTGTTTACTTTAAACTGTAACTCTAAACTTTTGAGTTAAATTTACCCAAGTTTAATTACACCCTGAATTAGTAGGAACATTTAAGTTTAATGTTCATAACACCGATCAAACGACATGAATAATTTAGAAACTGTTACGAGTGTTTTCAATTTGATAATCGAAAAATTGTTATTGAACTGTCGCATTTTTATTGAAGGAAAGACATTCAGAGTATGGGTACAATGGAAACAACACTTTTATACATCGTTCATTGGTTTTTATTGGATGCCGCGGAAGAATGCGCTGATTCTAATGCGTTCGAACCAGTCAACCCCTTTTTCTACATTTTTTCAATCCCAACCATGACAGTAAGTTGTGACGAGATCAAGTTTATCAGACGCAGCAATTTATTTGATTCCGGGATGTAATAAAAAATTTGATCACACCTCGCAGCTTTTCGTGTATCTGTTCGCACCGCTCTATAACCATCTGAAAGATATCGATTTCAAATCAAATCTCCGGCTGGAAAACGGCATGAAAATATGGCCTGCTTTGTGTGATTGTCGGCATCCTGATGCACTCTGTTTTACGACACAATGCCGTCCAAAACCACGAGCACTTTGGAGTCGTACATTGAAATCGATGAAACAGCAACAACAGCAACAACAATCCGACGATGTTTTCACAGGAGCAAGTAAATATCAATCCATCCATAAATACCATTTTTATCCTACAAAATACGACCACATTTAAATTCAAACCGAATTTCGTTTCAGCGGACGGCTCGCCAAACGCACACGTAGAACCGCTCCCCTCGCACGCAACAAAATTATCAGAAGAAGAAGTTAGTAATTCATCATTTCAGTCGTACCTTTTTCCAACCTAAAATTAATCAATTTCCCTATTCTTAGAGCACATGGGTTTCGTCGCCAAAAGATACGGTTTTTCCTGAAACCATCCCCGAAGAAAGCTCAAGTACAGAGGATGAGCACGTGGTAAAATTATAATAAAATTGTTTTTTGCAGTAAAAAAGTTGACTATGTTTTTAAGTGGAATTTCATCCGGCAGGTCATCTTCAGGTTACCGTCATTAAGTGAATCGGATAGAATAATGGACGGTGTGAAGGAAGTGTCTACGATTTTCGCAGTATGCAATTTTTTTCGCCCTCTCTGTCCCAAGTGAAGAAACGTTCAATTCTCAAGTGTAACTTTTTTTCTGTTAGGGTGAAGCGAGCATTTTTCACGTTGCCATGGGTCGTACTACAAGTTCTTCAACGTCGACAGTCACTATCGAACAAGTTACCGCAATATCTGGCTTGGATACTTGTCGCACATCACGGTAAATATCACAACAAAAGAAGACAAATAAAAAGATTTGTTTTTGCATTTTTTTTCTCACCGACTACGTTAATTGGACAGAGAATATCCGGAGGAACATTACGACAAGGGCGAGAGAGAAGGGCCAAGTACAGGCTCGAGAGGTAAGGAGTCGACTTCAACGCAACATCGAGACTCTCCAGGTGACAATGACACAACGCAGAGTCAAAAAACTTCGATTTCGGCAGTAGACGCCGACGTTCGCGCAGCTACGTTTCTAGACGTAGCTGTATTGAGGTGCCTTTTTGTGTCTCAGTGGCAAGAGGAGGGTGTATTCTGGGCTCTCCAATTTTTATACCACAGGTTTAAACACGTCTCGTTTATCATTTCTTGGAATCTTGTTTGTTTACATTTTATGACTTTTAAAATTTGTGAATATTATAAAGTTGATTGATTGAAACAATAAGTGAGGTTAAATTTCGTTTCAGGCTGAATCGAATAAATGAAGAAGTATCAGTGCAATATCAGCCTCGCAGGCGTAGTAACTCCCTTCCCATTCCAAAAATCGACGTGTCCTTTTACTCGAGTGCCGATGGCAAAAAGAAAGACGAATCGAAAGAATTGTTTGATCATCCGGAAACCAAAGACACAACGACGTTATCAGGTTGTTATACACTTAATTACTTGCACGTTGTTCTCGGAGTGTTTTTTTATTTTTTTTTCCTCCTCAACAATGTTGAAATGAGAGAAGTAAATAGAAAGTGGTTGAATAAAATATGAGATTCGCAGCTTAAGATTGTGTGTGGAGAAAAAAAAATACAAAATCTAACATAAATGTGTCGTTTAAAACTTTCAACGATTCTTCATGTGAACCGCTCAAAGCTGAAACGAGTCATCATTCAAGAAGAGCTAGTGAGAAAACGAAGAAAAGAATGAAAATGGCAGATCTTAAAGCTTTTGTGGAAACAAAGCTGCTCTCCAAGTCGGAAAAGGCGCTGGAGAAAATTGGCCAAGACGAACCCAATCCGCTTCACGAGCAGGTATTTCAAATCAAATTTCAATGTTTCGAATACTTGTTCCATCTCTTTTTAATCAACTTGCAGTGTCCGATTGTATAAGTCCTCGATATTTGACGTTTCGTTTTTCAACCCCTCACAGGAATGTCACAGAAGTTTAGATACAGGAGACGACCATTTAACCAGACAGAATTCGACTTCTTCCAAAATCTTCGATGCCAAAGATATTGATTATATGAAACACCCCACGAATCTGATCAAAGGGAAAAGTATGCCAAGCCTTAGGTATGTCTGTTATTGCTTTTTTCCTTTTTTCTCTGTTCTTTGTACAAAATTCATAATCGTACGTACAACTTACTTTAGGATACAACTTTTATTGAATTTCTGTATCATAAATCTTATCCTTAAATCTATCTATACAAAAAAAAGAAAAATGATCTTTCATAACAGGGTTTGCAACTTGAATTGAACATGCATAACACTTTCGAATCTACATAAAATGAACTCAAATGTTCTTGTTTCTATTCTTTATCCTAAATGATGGGCGCGGTCACTTTCTGTACAGCCAAAGACAAACACTCCACTCGATTGTTTTAATGGACTTTTTTATGTGAGCTTCATATTTCAGTTTGTGTAACATGCGCCACGTGATGATAAATTACTCAATTTTGTGTTTGTGCGTTTTCCTTTTTTTTTTCGTTGACTATAAGATAACGATTACCAAAGCGAATGCATTGCAACTGTTACGCGCTAAATAATGAGACCGTCGTTACGAAAAAATGGCATTTGATTTATGACGATTGATGTTCTAGTTTCGTAATTTGTGTTTGCAATGGACAGAGGGAAAAACGTAGCGCGGAAAAAAATGTTGCGAGTTATGAAAAATAGTTGAAAACTTTTACCGCGAACGTTCATTTGAGATTCAGTTTCACGTCACATCCCGACTGTTGGTTTTTATTTAACAAATTCAATATGTACCTGGCCGGGTCGAGCTGTTCCGAATGAATAAGACAAAAAATTGTAATTGCTGATTCGGACTGTATCGCTTTTCCCACACATTTTTCTGGCTCATTATGTATACGTACGGAAATTCCTATATGGTTATCAGAGATGCTTTTAAATATTATTCATGATGGACAAACATTTAGGATAGAATGAATATTGAATGTGACCGTTTCAATTTCGTTACAATTTTTGTTCAGTTCAAGACATCCGTTTTTAATTGGGATACTAAAACACAAGACGAAATTGGATAGAATTTTGATTTTCAATTATGGTTGCAAAACTGAAAATTAAAACAAAATGACAAATCGAGCTGTCTATATCAAAATTACACTTTTTTTCAACTTAATCGCACTATACTTCACTGATCCTGAAAATGTACATATAAATCCGTAGACTGATTAAAGGCGACCGGTAGTACAGACTTTTTCATTCACACTTTAGCTTAACAGACCACTTCATTAATTAAAGCTCGAAAGAACATTTGTAATTATTTTCACCTCTTACGATAACAGTAATTTGAACATGCAAAAAAAGTCCCAAAAAAAACGTACAATTAATTTTTTTTCAAAATGAAAATTAATTTTAACTTTGATATACTTCGTTTTTATCTATTCGTAATTTCTTTTTGTGTGTTCCCCTTACTTTCTCTGTCTCTCGTTCGTCCTTTCACTGTGAACTTGTGCTCAGCTGCTTGATTAACGAGCTGACCGCGGGAGGGTAAGTCATCGATGTTTGCGCTTCATAACATGTTACTTATGCAATCTCCAAGCTTCTTCCAGTAGGATTCGCATCAAAACTCAAACTCCACGCTTCACTTACTTGCCTGATAAACTCAACCCCTTGAACATTTGCAAACATTCTTTATTGTACAAAATTCAATAGTTTCAAGTTTTTTTTTTAGATTTAAGTTTTAATTTTTCTTGTAGCTAAACTGGTTCATTTGATTATGATTTTTTTAAGTTACAGCACGATGTTTTGTTTGTTTTTGAAAATGCAATGTGGGCAACAATTAAAATGTTGATTCGCCAAACGAAATGTGAAATTTTCAATCCACGTTTTCCAACTGTATTAAACAAGTGAAAATAATTGTTAGTCGCTCCTCGTAACACGTTCGAACGCATGGTTAGACAGAAAAAGCTTTTTCGAAACATCATCAGTTAGCTAAAAACAATGATGATGATCGTGATTATCGTGATTTTTTGCAGGTACCTCGGCGATACGAAGGTAGAGCGAAAACAAAGTCCTTTTTATAGTCAATCGTGTAATGCGCCAAATCCAATTATTACTGTTACTGAACACACACCGACTCCATCGCCCGACTACATGAAACGCCATGTAAGTTAATTAATATACAATTTCTATATTTTGCATTCGACACGAATATGAACGAATTCTCGAATAATAAACCTGATTTTGGAATTCGACCGAAATAATAAATATTGTTCTCTTTGTATGTGCTTGTAAAGAAGTTTTTAATGATACAAAAAAAAATTGCAAACTCGATTTAAGTTGTGGATTTTTGAAAACAGGCTTCCATAGATAGTCAATTGGATGCAATAAGTGGCCATGAAAAGCTGGCTTATGAAAGAAAGCCAAGTCTTACAAGATCGCAAACTGATTCAAATATCACTTACGCAAGTGACGAACATCCAGAAGCTCCTGGGTCCACGAGTTACATAACAAGGGACGGTGATATCGATACAAGAACTGTTCTGAAGGTACATCATAGTTAAATTAAAAAAACAACCATTTTTTTGTTGAACAAACAAATTCTTTTTCATAACTGTCACAGAAAAAGAAGGAAACTGTTAAAAATCTGTTGTTCGCTAGTTTTAGCATGTGACCACAACCATGTAGATGTGTTAAATTTTCGCTGACGTTGCTGATGATGAAAAATGGCATTTTCAGGCGGTGCATTCCGTGGCGATCCGTGACAATACATGCTGCACTCTTCGTGTGTGTGAAAATATTTTGAATTTGTGCGAGCTGCTGATAGAGATGGGCATTTTGAAGCAACACTATCGAACCGACGAGCTCGAGACAGGATCAGGTGACCGAACGATAATTCGCGTTAATTTCCAGCCAATTCGAGCATTTTTTTTGCTTCATTATAGAAATCAACGTTCTGTTTTAATCAGGTTTGAACGGCAGCAGAATAGAGAGCGGCTCGAAATCAAAACAGGGATCGTTCATGCAAATCAGCGTCGCACGATCGTCCATAAACGCCGACGAGAAAGAACGTGATAAAGTGTGCCCTCACAGTTTGTTAATGAACTGTGCGATCCAAGTGCTGAGACATCTGGGATGTCCGCACGGCTGCTCCGACGGCATCCGGGGACCTCACGCTGACTTCTGCCGCTCGCAGGCCCAGGCGATCCTGAACAAACTGCACAAAGCCAGTTCGAAAAAATTTTCCAAATTTCTTCGGTCCATGATGCGCAACCAGCCCATCACTGAGATCTTGGACTTTTTTCATTCCTTCGTTGGATTTTGCGTCGACCCATCCTCTCTACTGTCTCCACTTAGTAAGCATTTTATCATGCTTGGTACCACCATTGGTTGTTTTTTATTTTTTTTTTTTTTTTCATTTTCTCAATTTTTTGATATAATCCAGATAGATGAGCTGTGCCATTTCTGTTCGTTTGCTTACGATTTTGTTCGCTTTGAAAGTGCGCTTGTAACAAACAAGAATTTATTGAAGAGATGAAAGTTTACTGTCTGAATTTTGCGAAACAATAGTGTTTTATCTCGTTCAATATTTTCTTTACTTTGAAAAAAAAAGCTTGCTGCATTAGCCGTGATGGGGAATGTGTTTTCCAGTGAATAATTAACGATATGTTCAATATGGTTCATTGTTGAAAAGTATGAGAACTCAGCTTTAATCGGTATCTATTATGAGTTATTCCCGGATTGGAAATTGTTCGATAAATCGTATTATTTAGCAATCAATTTCTGATCGGATAATTTGAGTGAATATGGTCAAATTTTTGTCAGACGCAATGAATGATTGGTCTTTTTACAGATCGATGAATGCTAGTTTTTGACGGCTAACTTAATTTAAAACAAAAATTTGTTCCGCTTTCCATTCGAGGTATTTGAATTCTTTTCGGCGAGACAAAAAATTTTTGTATAAATGTCAAATCGTTGTTTTGTTCACACGCGGAGACGCAAATCGAAACTGGAGCGGATTGAACCTGCAGTGTTTGCATTCTCATCAATTTATCACGTTAACTATATGATATGACGAAACCGAGTGATGCAGAATAATCCATATTGAACTAAACGACAACACATTCGTTATTCATAACGTATTGGTAAAAACACAGAGTAACTATAGACGCAATGATGAAATTCGTTTGAAAACAGATCGGTCAGCCAAAAACCATACTCGTTGTTTTACCAATGCGCGATTGCGCTTGGCCAAAATCAAAAACTATCTGGATGAAAAGTTATCTGAAAAACGCATCGAAATGACAAATTTGACAAAATTTTGCCCAATCGTTACTCAAGTACAGAACTTAAATTCGAACGAAACCGTGTGTCAGCGAAGAACTGGTAAACTGACAAATTACCGAGCTCAATTTTGTTCGTCCGTTCGTCAAAATAAACGAAAATTTGTTATTCAGATCAAAAAAGAGGTTCTAGCAAGTCTCCGGACACAGTTCCTCAAAACAGTTATGCTACGAATTTCGGAGGTAATCTGACGAGCGGCGCCAACGTGGGTTCGCCGTCCGCGGGTGCGAATGCCAATTCCACCTCGGCATCTTACGGAGCGGCTTTGCACGGACTCAGGGGCATCGAGGGTCAGGTCATGAGCTGCGTCTTCAAAGTTCTCGTCACTCGTTTCGTCGATTCATCTAAAGAGCTTAAAATTCAAGACAATATCGCTCTTTACTGCGACGTCAGACAGTTTATGACCTACGTCAAAGAAACACACGGAGGTGTCTTCAGGAGAGTCGCTCTTAGCAGCATCTTGGAATCTTCAGATCGACCTAACAAACGACGAACTAGTCAGATGCAAACAACTAGAGTTATCCGGTAAATTTAAAACGAGGATTTTAGTTTGTTTCATTTTTTAATTCAAATTCTGTTTGTTTACTTTGTTTATTTGTTTAGACACATACACCAAGGTGATTTCGAAGACAGAGAAGCGGAGAACAATTACGTTGAAGTTAAGGGAAATCGTAAATCTATTTTTAAAAAAAGAAGCACTTCGTCAACGTGCGCTGTGAGTTGATTGAAATTTCGCAAGAGTTTCAAGATACCATTTGAAGCTCGATTATTAATTTTTTATGTAACGCGTTCTTGTTGGTTATTCTTTTCAGAGTTTATTTGAAACTGAGGGCAGCGAAGTTAGTAAAAGTGACGTAACGAAAGTTAGTCAAAGTCCGTTGGTTACGCTTAGGAAAAAGCAACACGTCCTGACTCCAAGGCAAAGTGAACGAACGTTGGATATTACAGACGCAGGTTACCGATCGCGAAAGGCTAGAAAAGCTGGCAAAATACAAATTGGAGGGATAGGTAACTATTTTGCAATTGTGTTTTTGTTTTTGAACTAATGGTGTGACTTCAAAAAGTGAATTTGATTTCAGTTAATTGGTTTCGAAAGGATCACGGTCGGTCTAAATTAAATAACAGTCACGAAAGCAGCGAATCGCCCACTGAGAGTACTTTTTTTAAACAACAAAGTTTTCACTACGGCTATCGGCGTGGGACTACAAGGGCGGATCGAGGGTGAGCTTTTATTTTATTTCGAATCAGGCGGTAAAAAACGTCTGACGAAGAGGAATCTTGTCAATGAATTACTGAAACTTTCAGGGTGAGTCGAACGTTCGAAAGAGCGAAAAGACGAATGGAGGATCATCTGAGTAAAATCGGTCTACGCAAGGGAAAGAAGAAGGAAAATTTGGAGGAAGTTCAAGGAAGCTGTAAGCTAATTTTATCTCTAAAAGAACAGACAAAAATTGAGACAAGTGAATCGGACGAATCCTAATTTCGAATTTTCATTTAGATCTCAGTCGAAGAAACTCGTTTGAAGCGGGAGAAACTTCGAGGGAATCGGAGTTTGTTGTTTTGAAGGAACGAAAATTGATTCCGAGGTCTGGTGTCTATACGGGCATGCTGCGATTTTCATTCTTGTTGGAAACTTGTCAACCTGGAGCAGTTCCTGATCATCATCTAATGGGAGCTCTTTTAGACCTGGTATGAAAGTCAATTTGACATTTTCTTATCCATTAGAAAAACTAAATGAGTTTATTTGTAATTAAGTCAATCACTATAAATTTTTATATATTTCTAAGTTTATTAGCAAATAATGTTTAAACAATGGCTGCGAAATTTAGACTGCAAAACCTAAAAGTCGACTATGTAAAATGAAAATGAAGTCTGCGTAGTTTACCAAAAATGTTTTAATAAGTTTCCTTTGTTACGAATAAAAAAAATTCACCAAACTGGACTAAAATAACGAAACAAAGACTTCAAAAATCTAAAATGTCTGCAACCGTAAAATAATTACCCAGAATATAAACGAGGACAAATAGACGCACCCGAAATTTCGTTGAATTTTCGATCAGTATCATAATAAATTCTTTATCGGAATTGCAGCCTCACGCGCCGATAGTAGCTCGTGCGTGTATTTTTCTGGAGTGTGCCCACCTGGTTCATCGTTGTAACAAAGGCCAATGGCCAACGTGGATGAAACTCAATTTTCCAATGTTTCGACCGTCGATGCCTCTGAGTGGTCGATCAATGCCAACGGGACTTAGGAGAACTCACATATTGCAGAGAGCTGCTGGGAAGCTATTTTATCAGTGGGCCGAGGTGAGAGAGAATGTGATTAATTTCTACACTCTGCGTGAAATATCGAACGCGCTAAATAAACGAATTTGCAGGCTCTGGGGGCGCGCTTGGAAGAGCTCCTGATAGAAGATAAAAAGCACATGGATCAGGTCGGCTCGTTCGTTTTTGACGAAACTAAACAGAGGGAACTCAACGTGGAAGATGAAGAGGAAGACTTTCTAGACGAAGGTGAAAACAGTTTCAATTTTTCACTGTCGTCAATTTTTCACAATTACCAAGTCAACATTCATTTTCAGCAAGTATCAACGCTTATGGTTCGCAGTGTCACATGGCACTTCGACTAGTTGCGTGTGTGCTCTTGTTTGAAATAACCGCTTTTCTGCGTGAAACGTATCAGACACTTCCGAAATCCAATAAATTATTCGTCAAAGAACGCGCACCGCCCTGGGAAAAGATGTACAGTCGCGAAGCAAACAGGCGCTGGAGTATGGCTCTGTCATCGATGGGCCAGTCTCAAGCTTCGGCTCAAAGTTTACAGTCAATAGCTGGTGATCCCGAGAAAGGTAAGCATGACTAGTCAAACCTCTCAGATTGTTCCAAACTCCTGGTACTGACTGTTGAACTTTTGTTTGCAGATTACTGTCGGTTCTCCGAGAGAAAGATCAGTTTCGTTCTACACGAGCCTGACAACGAGTCAGAAGGGAGCAGCAAATCGAACGTTACGCTTCACGGAGAAGAGATCGTTGAGAAAGAGAAGAAACGAATCCAGGCTCCTCAGAGCCGGCCTTTTTTGTTGCGTCGAGGAACAACAACCAACGCCACTGGATCTTTCAAAAGACGCAGCCTGAAGCTCAGAAGAGGAACCAAAGAGGGAAAAGAAATTGAATGCGATATGTGTAAGAACCGCTGATTTGCATTTTTTTACGTCAAACGGAATTTTGAGTTTTGCAGCTTTGTTTTTATTTTCGGTTACAGTTAAACGAGCAGACTCAATCCAGTCGAAACGAAAAGTGAGTTCGCTGTCGGACAGAAGCGACACTTCGGAGCCAGGATTCTGCGGCGAAGTCAGTGGCGAAGAATCGCCGGGAATTCTGAGCGACGACCAGCCACCGGAAAGCCCGAGCGACAGCAACGACACAGACGAGACGAACAAAAACTTCCCCTGGATGAAAGTTCTGGTGCAGCTGTCGAACTCGTTTAATTTCTACTGCTCGCACCAAAATTTCTGTCATCCTTTCTGTCATCGTCGTCAGATGCGCGCGGGTAGTCGTCTGATAAAGTCGGTGCGCAAAATTTACGGCGAGAGGTTCGGTCTGTTGGACGGTTCGAATATGTTTGATTTGGACAACGAGAAGAAGGACGAGTCGAAAAAGGGAGACAAACGAAGTCGCAAAGTTTCGGATCAAACCAGCACTCAGGTTTCGCCAGTCAGAAGGAAGGATAGCGTTGGAAAGAAGAATAAGTGAGTTTCAGTCAGACGAACTCGAGCTGAAAAATGTAATTGATTTTACTGGGCATTTTTATTTGGGTTTTAGGATCGATAAAAGTTTCGACGGGTCTCAGTCCGGTCGGTTAACCGGAAGTGCAAATCGAGACTCTTCAAAGGATCTAGCTGATCAGGATTCCGAGTGGGGACGCGATTCAAAAATGATGAATGAGGCAGATTCAGATAGCGACGATAAAGAGCCCTCTGCAATTTTGAAGTACATTCAGAGCCAAGTCAAGGAAGTGTTTCACGCTCCCTTGGCGGCTTTGGTAAAAGGTGCTGTGGTGGTTTCGGATGACCTTTTTATCGACGTGCTGCCCGTCGCTTGGGAATTATTGTTGGAGTCCAATCAGGAAGTGGCTGCCTCTGCTGCTTCATTATTTATTGTCGGCGCTGTGCGGGCGCCTAATAAAGCAAGTGATTTGATGCACAGTGGATTGCAAAATTCTAACACCACTGTCAGAATCAACGCGATCTTGAGATTTCAAGTGCTTTGGAAACTGAGATATCAAGTTAGTAAACGCGGTGTATGAAATAAATGTATTCTATGAATGGGTGATAAATAATTTGTTTCAGGTCTGGCCGAGAATGGAAGAAGCGGCTCATGTAACTTTCAAAGTTCCTCCCCCGGGTATTGAATTCACCCTCCCTTCGCCAAAAATTGGGATCGAATCTCTGCCTGTTGTTGATCCGCCCTGGATGCCTGAAGTAAAAACCAAAGTTGAAGAAGTAACGATAAATCAAGAACGACACGTGAGTAGATAATTTGCACAGTAAATAAACATACTTTTGTACTGGTGAAATATCGTTTGACAAACGAATCGACAAATACAGAATACAAATCGAAACCAAGCTGTGACTTTTAATTAAGTGTTTTTATCAATATAACAATCTCGGATTTCTAACACGGTAACTATTTTGAACAGTCTGTTCGTGTTACGGTTGATTTCATAGTTTTAAATTTATCAACACTCGACTAGCCAACACAATTATTAATCAAACTAATTGAAAGTACAATTTAGTTACGTAGAAATAACTCAACTGATTTAAATATCTGATTTAATTCCGTGACCGAGACCACAATTTAAATCAGCAGTTAATTTAGTATTCTATTTTTTTCCACACGTTTTCTAATGATTCAAAATAGCAAGATAGTCATTTTGAATGAGACACCTTTACTAACAAAATTTAGTCAAATGTAGCTGTTACACTTTTTCACGCTTTTTTTACACTTTATTTGTAGGTTGATGTGCGAACAACGTCTTTGATCCATTTTGTCTTGAATGTGAAAAACTGACTTGATATATATCTAGCATTCTTCTAATGAAAAACATTCATTGTTTCAGAGATCACTTGTAACTGCAACTAAAACCCGAAAGAAACAACAAACAGAACTGATTAAACGAGCTTTGCAAGCGCAGGATGACAAGAAAACGAAAGAGCGAGAATCGTTTCTTATTACTACCATTCCCATTACCGTGCAAGCCGCCTACGAACCAAGTCCTGTGGGAGACGACCACGAAGAAGGTTTTTATCAAAAAACTACAATTTCATTAAAAGAAAAATCATCAAAACCAAATTCAATCTTACTTTTTTTTCTCTTAGGAAACGACGAAGATGGAGGAGATTTAGCTCCAAGAAACACATCTCATCATGGTCAATCAGCTTTGTCATTATTTCCTTCGTCGCTTTGTTCTGCGATTGTTCAGATCATTAGTCTTCTGGACGATGCTGCTGTTTCTGACGATGGCAGTGCTGTATACCAAGTGGCATATGAAGTAAGAACAAAAATTGTGAATTTAATTAAGTTTAATTAAGTAAGGCAAAAATGCATTATTAAATTTTAATTTGACAGATCATCTGGAATTGTCTGGTGGAAGACAGTGCCTTATTTCTGAGGTACGTTCTGGAACGGCTGACGAGAGAGAAACAGGAATTGATGTTTAAAATTCTTCGACATCTGATTCGATTCATACCGAAATTGCCGCAACAAGCTGCATTCGCACTGTATAATTACATTATCGGGTACATCATGTTTTACGTTCGTTCTCCGCACGAGGAGGGACAGAGATTCATCGGCATCGCTCTGTCTGTTTTATGGATGGTAATTGAGTATTAGTTCGTTTCGTAGCAGCTTAAAATCCAAAGAAAAAGCAATCAACCGTTTGCTCCGTTTGTCTATTTAAAAAGAGAGTCTGAGAGAAATTAATCAACGGCTATTTTCAATTGCAGGTTGTGCACAGTGTACACGGCATCATGTTCAAAGACTTGAAACAAATTTTGCGAAAAGAGCAGTGCGATGCTTCGATTCTGCTCACTGCTAATGTGCCGTCTGCTAAAAAAATAATTGTTCACGGTCCACAAGATCCAGACGCGGGCGGAATCCCCTCGCAATTTCCAGTTCAAGAGGACACGCAATTCTGCCAGATACTCCGCGAGTCGTTTGATTTTTTTGGTATCGACGAGTTGAAACAACGCGAATACTTTCTCGTCGACTATAAAACACGTGAGTTCTTTGAAACAAGATTCCTGAAAACATTGATCTGCGGTTTGCACGATAGTAACATTGAATTCTCTTTGCAGACCAAATTCATAATCCAAATTCTTACGTGCGAGACTTTTATTTTTTTAAAAGATCTCAGTACCCACAATTGGAGCTCGTTCACATGAAACCGGAAGAGGCATTTGCAGCATTGCAGCGACAAGAACTGAACCACAAGTTTGTTGAGGTCGGGAAAGTGATGTTGACTTGGGCGATATTAAAAAACGTCGACATGGTCGTTCAAAGAGTAGTTTTTCTCCACGAGGAACTTATGAAATTACCATCGTTTCCGAGAAAAGCTCTCGCGGCGGACTTGGACCTGTACAAGGGTGGAGAGATTGGAAAAGTAATAATAGATTTGCATTTATTTTTAAAACTCAAATTGCATTGACGTGATATTAAAGCGTCGAACTGTTCGAGGAATTGTTATTTAAATTTGTTTGCAGGAACTTTTTGGTTTGGACGTGATGCACAAGTTCATGTGGGTGAGACTTATTGCACGCATGTTCGAGGCGATGGCAGGCAATTTCGCTTATTCCGGTGACATACATCTTTTCTTGAACGTCTTGAATGGCGCTCTAATATTACACAGCGAGGATTCGTGCATTCTGCGATACGTGATAGCAACTTACGTGAACGCGGCGCACAATTTTAAGAACATTTTCTCTATCAATGGGTATCTTCTGATAATGCCCACTCTGTTGCAACTTTACTCCACTCACATGACCAACAAACTTGTAACAACAACGGTCGAGTACGCCGTGAAACAATTTTACATGATGAACAGAAAGCCTTTCATACTTCAAATGTTTGGAAGTGTTTCAACAATTTTAGACACAGACGAAACAAACAATGTCGGCGATGCTCATAAGGTGATCATAAAATGCAACGTTCTTTTTTTACACAAGTTCATAATTTCGAGCCGAATGAAAATAAAATACTCGAAAAGCTTGAACAAATGAATTTCTTTTCTCGGAGAGAAAATTTATTTGTATTTATTTTTATGTTGCAATCTAGGTTCCGTCGTCATCCCTCTTCAATTTATTGTTGAGTTTAGAAACGCCTTCGCCCGACCCATTAAATATCGGCGAGCTCGTTAAAGAAGAAAAACCTTTGAAAGCAATTGATTTTTGTTATCACGATGAAAATGAAATGGTGACCGTTTTAGATTGCATATCTTTATGCGTTATGGTTATTGCATACTCGGCTGATTCTCTAAGAGGTCAACAGATGCTGGTATTTTCATTTCTTTAATTAAACCAATTAAGAACATTCGACGAAAAGAAGAATAATAATTATTTTTTTTGTATTTCAGATTATTCTGGAAGCAATTCTGCCCTGTTATGTTCAGCAAATTCAATCGCCATATTACAACAAGGAGGGGAAAACAGAAAAGGAAATAATAAATCAATTAGCAGTAGCTATGAGAACTCTTATCAATAATTCGGAGGCATTGACGAAGTAAGCGTTGTAAATTCCATGCAAACATCTTTATAATGCTTTCTAAATTTAACCCGACCGCTACTTTCACCGGAAATATAGAAAATGTGTTTAAAATAAAGCGCATTTATATTTTGTTATTAATAGGTACTACAACAGAGCTCAAAAGTTGAGCCCTGAGCACAAGGGATCGAGCCAACGTAATTATGGCAAAGGCCCTTATTCACCAGGATATGACTATGACGATGACGCTCACCACAATGCAAAGTATGCGGAGCATACGAAAATAACTAAGAGTCTGTTCGAGCGCGACAATGACGACGCTGAGACTTATCACAAAAACGAATTTAGAAGACCCAGAGATACTTTACTCAATATGATTGGCTGTTTCGTTAGCCAATGCTCGGCACGCTTAATTGAACTCAACAAAAAGTCGCCCGACGGCAAAAACATCGAAATCTTAGACTCAAAGTGTCACATGGTGAGCATTTGTTCCTCCAATTTCAATGGTTATTGATTTGACTTCTCCGAATAAAACGATTCTGGTTTTTGCAGAGACTGTCAGATATCGCTCACAGTCTTTTGAAAATGGCCCCGTACGATCCCGACACGATGGCCTGCCGCGGTCTGAAGCGTTATATGAATGATATATTACCGTCGACCGAATGGTCGAGCGACGACATGCGTCCGGCGCTGTCCAACATTTTGCGACGGCTCGACAAAACTTTCAGCAAAATTTATAAGAAAGCCTCCGTCAGAAGAAACACCGACTGGGACGCGGCCAGTGACCTACTCAAAGGCGTCTACGAGACACTTGTGCGTCGACCTTACATTGCTCATTTTCAGTATCTAAAAACCCTTCTATCCACCTGCCAGGTACTTCACTTTCATCGCAAAATTATCTCCCCCAATTTGAACCGTTTTCATTCAGATGTAAAATTTCGCAGGCACTCATCATAGGAGATACCGCTCAAATTGAAGTCACTTCTAATGCAACGGCAGCTCTCATGACTAAAATTCCTCCGCCGCACTTCTGCTCAACAGTTCTGCGACTGATAGCTCTTCATGTAATCTCTCTCGGTGATAGTTACTCGTTGGAAAATGTTTGCGGAGGGCATCATTTATACTCGAGCGCAACTCGCGCAGAAAACGTTCTGTTGCACTTGCTTATACCTCTGGTAATGCGCGTTGGTACTGGTAGAAAAGGTCATTCTCAAAGCTTCAATTCGAAATTACGCTCCGGATAATCGACCGATTGAGTTCAACATGATTATTTGAATTTTGTAGATGTTCCTAAATTGCGTCAAACGGACATTAATTTTGCTTTGACTGCCGTGCTGAATGTGCTCTGGCCTTCTGGCGCCAGAACCATGCAAGTCACCGCTCAGAATATGAAAGCTGCAACTGATATGCGAGCCGGCAGTTTGACATTCACAGCCCGCGATGCCAAAAGTTTGACCAAAATTTCCATAACATTGTACCAAGTTGCATTTTTGGGTAAGCAATGATTTATTCATTTTGCTGACTTTTGCGAATCCATTCAACTGTTATCTAAACCGAATTTTTTGATTGTCAGCTCTGAAAAGCATTATCATTTGTTTCGAATCGGAATTGACACTGGAATGGCCTCGGATCCTGCGAACAATGCGGCTTTTGAACAAACGAAACGAGGCCTCTCTTTACATTTGGAATTTCCTCGAATTTATCGTCACCCACAGGACGTCGCTGTACATACAAATGCTCCCATTCATAGTACAAAAGATCGGCCAAGCGCCCATTTCGGAGCACGAGAGAAACATGCAGACGATTATTCGCGAAAAAATCAACGGCATCACAATCGTGCCAAAATCTCGCGGGGCGCTGCTCAATGACCTCATGAACGAGCTGCGAGACCTCAAAGAAGAAATCGAGGAAAAAAGATTCGGTATTTTTTTTTCACTGCTTTATAACTCAAACGACATCCGAGTCAAATACTGATGAAATCTTTTTGTTAAAAACTTGTTGTTAAGAAAAATTTGTATAATTGCAGATGAAATGAAACCAGAACCCAAAAGAAGTGTGGCAGAAGTTCATTCGACTTTCGACGGTCATGGAAGGACACAGAGGCCTTCTCTACTAATCGACCTCTTGACTGGAGACTTGGGCTCTAGACAGCACATTAATCGCACCCCAACGGACGTGCCAACGACCCACGGAACCGCTCCTCCAACAGCGTCTCACTCGTCGCACCAGTCGATAAGCTCGAACAACACAACGAGAACAACGCAGCCAAGTCAAACATCGACTGTAAACATCTTAACTAACATCAAACGAGGTACGGTTGAAAATTCAAAGTTCCGAACGTTTCTGATTCATATTTATCTTGTCTGAGTGGATAGACGAATTGAATTACCATAAAGCCCGTGGTATATCTAATTTATACTGAGCCAATAGTTTTGTGGCTTGTAAGTCGTCGCTGAGTTGATAAACTCGTGTTTGAAATTATGATTGATTTGAATTTCAATGGGACATGCAGAATCCGTGTCGAGTACAAGTGTAGGGTCTTCTTTACTGCGCGAGAGCACTGAAATAGGACCAAGTGGATCTCAAACAGACCACGCCCACCCAACAGGTATTTCGCACACGTTTATATGTGTTACTGGTGATTGAATATTGAATTGGATTTTCTGTATGTGCTATTAATGACGTTTGCAGTCGTACAGTACAGTTTGTGGTACGCAAGATATATTGTTGTTTTTGAATCGAGATTAACTAACAGGACAGGATTACTCGAACTGAGATCAGGACTTTTTGTAACAATACCGTCAGTTGGATCAAGCCATTGTCTATCTGACATTTTTACCTGAACATCCTTTAACTGACAGCATACAAATTAGCACAAATTAATTTAGTAATAATGATTTTGTTGTTCAACCTGCAAAGAGTTAATTGCATCGATTTAATTTAGATTAATTTACTGTTAGAAACGTTATAAAAAGATTGAGACAATTGATCGAACGTTGCTTTTATTGCTAGCTAGGGACTTGAGGTAGGTCCGCAGAAAGGCTCTTTGTTATACTTTAACTGTTACCAAACGTTTCACATAATCTAAACTGTCGTTGTTGCACCCTATTCACGCTTTGTTTTACTGTAACCAAATCAATAATCATGCGTTGATGGAACTTCGACTAACGTTTTTTGGTACTACCTATTTGTCACATCGTGCTCTCTCTATCTCTAATTGTTTACAGTTTACGTATACATCTAGTGAACTCCTAGTCTCTCCAGATAACTCCGTTGACATTCAGAATTATCACTTGTATTTAGACAATGGTAATGTCCAACAGCCGGTACCAACCTTCTCATCGCTGCTTTAGAAATGATACCTCAACATTTGTTGTTCCGTTGCAAGCTTTTTTGCCCATTCGTTGTTTCATCGCTTATGTGTGTTCGAACAAACCAGTAAACTTTTAGACATGTTATCAACCCTAGATTTTTCAGCGACTCGTACCTGAAACGTAATTTGAAACCCTGTAGTTGTGGACCTGGAGTTGTAACGCTCAATTAGTGATTAAGTACAAATCATGAGAACAAGTTTAGTCGGCCTAATTGTGGCTCCGATGTGATAACTCGAATCGATTCGGTACAAGATAATATTGTGCTTACAGCCGCCACAGTGTAATCTACATTTGTCCGTCCTCCTCCTCATCATACTAGACGTTCAATGTGGCATGTTTCAGATAAACACTCCCAACCATCTTCTGCTAGCGATGATCGTAAACTTAAAAAGCCTCCTAAATTATCTCATCAAAAGAAGTCCAAACTGCGCTTTGTCTCTTCTGTAGAGTGTAGGCATTCGTCAGGTAACTCAACACCCAACCATCTAACTGCTCCGTCAAACGTTTGTACTTACACTAGTTCGCTAGACTAATTCGATTTGACCAACAATTTTTTTCCTCCACTTCAAAGTACTTTTCTTTTACGCATGCTCAAGCATTTCAAACGCACAATTAAGTTTGAGTTCGTTTTGTCTAATTTTTTTTTTTCTGTCAAAGTCGATTTCAATTTTATATACTTTTTACGATACACTTTCAAAGTTATAAAGTGCAATAGGACTTTGTTAAAACACTACTAACAATTTTCACGACAGCATCGTTTCATTAATCTTATCCTTTTTGCGAAATGCTTTTCTTATCAGCATCATTTTACTTTCTAATCATCACATAATTATAATCCCAATGCTCCTCAAACGAGAATAAAATTAGAACAACCGAACCTGTTGAAATCACAAATCATTCGCTAAACATTTGTACTTGAAAGTAGCAACTCCAATTCATAGTTAATCTCTCCTTAGTTTGAACGAATTAACTCGATCGAACAATGTTCACATCCAAGAATTGACGAAGCACCGAACCTGTGCATAAATAACTGTTGTTTCTCACTCACGCAAACTGATCAGTGAAATTGAATTAGGCAGATTGTAAATACTGGCATGGTTAGATAACAACTTTGTCCTGACAAATCATTAGCGATGTAATGACGATTGATTTCAAAGCAAATTTATTATTGCAGGCGAAACCGTTACGAGTCAACTGAGTCCGAGCAGTCCGACCGAAGACAGTTCCGGAGAGGTTCGCTTGGACAAACCACGTCTCCAGCGATCTATGGGACAAAGCAAGAGAACTTTTCGTTTGAGGAAAAGTAGAAAGTCTAATATAGAGGTGATTACATTTTTTAACTTATCTTTTTAACCCCTTATGTGACGAAGCAACACAGAGTGGGTTAATTTTTACTGAAAGATAGAATTTAAGCAAGTAAGCACAATTTGATATCAAATTAATTTTGTTGATTAAAATTGTATTAGCTTTGAAATTGTATGTTGAAAATTTCATTTCTGAAATTGCATTCTGATTTTCTAATACTATTTTGTTTTGATTCTGTAGACGATCAAGGCCGATATCGAACTGCTACCAACAACTCCGACAGTTCCTGAAAATCCACTTTCAAAATCGCCTTCGCCAGTTTCGACTCGAGGTTCAGCTTTTACGCTGACCATCCCACAAGAAACTCACACATTACGACCCCCCGAGCCGGACTACGAGAGAGGCAACAACGACAGCAATAACAATGACGCGGATATATACGTGCCACCCCTGGAGCAGCAACCGCAGCACCTGCAATTGCACCCCACCAGCTCGCAGAGCCAGTCCCGGCCGCAGTCAGACATCTCCTGGGACGAGGACACCTTAAGCACCTCTGGCTACAAGGAATCGTGCAGCATCCAACTCATGTCACTCGACAGCGGTGGCAGTAGCAGCAGCAGCAGCACTCGGCCTGGACCTCCGTTGGCCTCGCCAGATCTCAACGACATCACGTCTGACAGCAGCACCGCTACCGCCACGACCACCACTGCTGCGACCACCACAACCACAACTACTAATTACATGGGTTTTGACGGCAGCTCCCCGGACTGCTCGATCCACGATGATAAAAATCAACGAAGGTCACAAACGATGACTTTCAGACCTCAGGATGAAGATACGTTGATCTAAATTCCGCTGATGGAATGGTTTTGCAAGATTGTACCGATGATCACAGGCAAAAAACGAGTATTTGAACGAGTATTAAAATTGAAAATTGTTTCAAAAGAATCTGAACTTTGATTATGAAGAAAAATTTGTTGAAAAACGATTGAATTGGGTTGATTTGAATTGGAAACCTGCAAAGAAAAGAGAAGATTATTTATGTATTAGAATGTAAGATATAAATATTGTTAGCAACCTAAAGGTCTAATAATAAAGAAATAACAAGATTGTCAACAATAATAATTGTCAAAGAGAAGTTCGAAAGTTCAGCTTGTTATATGCCCAGTTGAATGACTGTATAATATTAGTGTGTAACCCTAACGATCACTAATTGTTGACTATTAACGAATTTAAGCAGATTTTATTGTTTGATAAAGAACATTTTTTATAGAGTTGTTGAAAGATATTGTATCCGATGGAATTCGAAGCAATTCAAGTAGCCAAAATGTTGAGACTCAACCTAGATAATAAACAAAAACTGTGCAATATGCTTTCCAATAAACACAATTCAGAAAGTATATATGAAAAAAAAACGTATAATGAAACACGTACCGTTAAAAAACAGTTGTACTTCTCTCTTCTTGCATAACTGTTTCTGTTTGTGTAATGTTAAATGACGTTGATATTTTTGTTATAGTGAATTTCCATGTACTTGAAAATATTTATGAATTGTCGTTTGAATGGGAAGAATCCGAGTTTTATAACAAAAAAATGAAACAGTTATTGTTTTAATAAAGAGAACGATGGGAGAATAACATTTTATAAAAGAATAACAAACAATAGACAGATAAAATGAACGGCATGTGCATTTTGTACATGAAAATAAAAAATGATGCTATCCATTTTGCAATAATGTATGATGTATTCATTTGAACTGTTAAGGAGCCTAGTTTTTGTATTCAAAGTTTAACCAAGTGCAAAATGATGGATGTTGATAAAGTGAAACATAAATAGTTGTGATGATATGTAATTTTGTCCAGCACATTATTAGATGTAACGATTAGTAAAATTTGTAAAATGTTTGTATCTACTCAGAATTTATTTAACGTTAACAGAAGTATGAGAAAAATAGATTGTACGTGTTATTGTTACAGAATAAAGAAGCCTAAGAAGTATTTCTACAAATATATAACTGAATTTATTTATTGACATGAAACAACATATGTTTTTAATTCAAACAGTGCGTTAATTTTTTAATTTTTTTCAATTTCTTCTCCAGCTGATGATTTACTTCACCAACACATGGCCTGGCAAGCTATAGACGATAATCTTTTTTGGAAGATAAGAATATTTGGTAGAAAAGAACATAATCAGACGGAAAAAGATAAAATTCCTGAGGACTAGCAGTTTCCTGGGTCATACAGGTCAGTTGCAGGTCAACAAATAAAAAGCGTCATTCAGGAGATAAAAGGTAAGTATCCTAAATATGCTAAAAGGTCTGGCTGGCACGTTGGATTGGGAAATTTCAGGCATATGCGCGACGGACGGAATGCGTGTTGTCCAGTGGCTGTTTGGTTTTATCTGAATCCAGACAAGCATTGTTAACTAGAGTAAGTGCAAATTGTTCATGACCAGAACGTGCTTTGTCCGCTAATAATAAAACTTTTCAGGCTTTACACTGATTTATGGACCGGACAATTATTGCTGGTACAAATTAGTTGCTCTCTCAAATTAGGTCTTTTCTCAAACAATGCTTTCAGGGAAGATTTCGCTGAGGTGCAAACGTGATTTAGAACGTCTTTACAATTCATTTGGTATCCGATTTTCTTTCTTCTTCATCACTTCATCCCTCGCTTATGTTTTATAAGAAATATCAAATCAAATTGAAATTTATATCTCGTAAAAAAGCAGCTTCTTCGTAATTCTTCTTTTCTTTTTTTATTTTCCAGTTAAGATCATATTTTTTCACAAAAATCAAACCAAACTAAAGATGAAACTTAGAACAGATGGAATGTTATGTCAGGGTTTTGAAAAATGATTCAAACTTGATAATTTTGGTTGATAAATAGTAGAATGCTTCATTTATTATTTTCAAATAAAAATATATAACTTCTTTTGAAATAAATTACATACATAAATAATTATTATCTTTCTAATCGCCGTATTTTTTAAAGGCAGAAGTTGAGTCGCATATATATTATAAAAATCAAGATTTAACAATAAAAACAAGTGTCCAAACCAGGGACCATCAGTCGACGTTGATATTTTAACAAATTAAATCTAAATGGTTATTTACAAGGCTATTCACAATTCAGAATTGCAAGAAGTTGTTTTTCAATTGTCAGAATCTGAGGATGTATTATAAGAAAAATCGCTGTCGCTGTCCTCGTCCATATCTTCGTCACTGCTGCTGTCATCTTCGGGTAAAGGCTCTGGTTCGGCGCCCATCGTGACCAGTCGTTGAGCAAGGTCATAGTTTCCAACGCTCAACGCGACCTGGTAGGCGGTAAGACGGGCGTAATTCTGCGTCTCGAAATTTGGCCGGCATTCAGTCAGCAGGAACTCGATCACCTCTTGTTTGTTGTCGAGGATGGCCATCATCAGGGCAGTTCTTCCAGAAAGACCCTCGCGAGCCTCCAGGTCTGCTCCCATGCACAAGAGTAGTCTCATCAGTGGAACTGATCCGATTTGTGTTGCGATGTGTAAACAAGCTTGACCTAGAACAAATACAAATTTTCATTTAGTTTTTTTGTCTTTTTTATAATTTTTTTTGTCAACATAAGATGGAGAGAAACATGAATTTTTGTCGGAATTTTATGAATGTTTGGAAATATCTACTAACCTTGATAATTTCTGATCTCGAGGTCTAGTGGTTTGAAGGTGAGTTTCCTGTTGACCAGGTAAGCATGTTCAACCATGAGGATGGGGCCGAGAAGAGCTTGGGCGCACAGCAAGTCGTCGTTTTTGCAGGCGAGGTGGAGCGGGGTGTCTCCTTTGGGCGATCTCGATTCAAGATCCGCGCCTGATAGAACCAGCAACCTAACAGTTCCTGACTGTTTAGCGAGAACAGCGGTGTGAAGAGGAGTGTGTCCGAAGTTGTTCTCAATATTCAGCAGTTGTGGATTTGGAGCTTTGAGCACCAGTCTCAAAATCTGGGTATGGTACAAGTTGATGATTGCGTTATGGAGCAACCTGTAATCATAAAAAAGAATATTTATTAGCCAACGATTATAAATAAAATCGAAAATGAAAAATGTGAACAAAAAGAGAGGAGAAAAATGGAGAAGAAGAAGAGAGAGAGAAATGGAAGTCGATAATTGGAAAAACTTTTATCATACAATGAGTGCATTCCTCTTGGGAAAGGCCCGGATTGCCATTAAATCTATAAAGGCTATGGTGATGAAGATTCGTTTTAAAAAAAGATGCAGGTAGAAATTTAACAAAATAAGAATGAACAAAAATGAAGTGAAAGTAAAAGGAAAAGGAGAAAAAAAAGTAACAAAAAATAATAAGAAAATAAAAACGTAAACTAAAAAAAGATTATTAAAAATGAAGAAATGAAAAATTGTTTTTACTTACGTATTACCACATTCGTTCTGCATTAAGTATTCCTTGAGGTTGACTGCACTATTACTTTGGCGGATCATGTTGAAGATTCTGAGTGTTGATTCCTTGTAATTTCCCATGTCCATTTCACTGATGTTATCAGTGGGTTTAAATCCACTATCGGTGATGACTTCGGAGTGCATCTTCATGATTGGTTCCTGGTGGTTTGCACGGATGACAACACTATCAGAGGACATCATGTTGGTAGAGCGAAATTGGGTGTCGGCGGAACCGGAATCGAATAATCTGCACTGTACGAATTTGAGGTCTTGCAACTAGTCTTGCACGTGCCAGAATTTGAACTTGCCCTTGTCTAGGGCGCGCTCGGGCTTATATATTCGAGCCGCATCCCCACTCAACAGCCATACCTTTTTGCTACCTGGATTGGTCGATTTGAGATTAGTAATTTGTACATGCAGGATCTAAACGACCAGCAGGAACGATTTTTTGAGCAGGTGAAGACCACTCAGAATTTTAATTAATCAAAAATGAGAACTTCATCAGAAAAGGACCATTCCACTTATTTTTTATATGCGAGATGCATCTTGGACTAGTAGATTTACAGTCTTCAGATTTCTCGCTTTATTTTTCCTGTATTTTTTAGTTCATACTTCATTTTTACTCCATCTGATCTCAAATTTTTTAAAGTTCTTGTTACTTTTTCACTTCATAATAGTTTTGTTGCAAGTAAAACAATGGAAATTGTTCTGTCAAATCGTAAATTGAGAATTTCGTCTTCTCTCGTTCTTTATCTCAAGATAATGACTAATGACTCAATCTTGTCGTTCAATTTGTTCATCTTTGTTTCAGAAAATTTACAGCCGTGCTCGAAAATGGGAATTTCACACTCAACTAAATGGAGCATATAATTTGACGTAATGGCATAGAAATGGTTCAAAAAATGACGCACAGAAGTTTTCATTCTGTTCGAAATTTATTGCTCTGTTTCAAAGGACATTACAAGCGCGTGAAATGGAAATTTTTGGTACAAGTGAAGTTCGAAATTCTTATTTCAAATCTTTTTAAACATTATTTAAATTCAAGTTTTGATCAAATTCAATTTAAATAACAATTGACGAAAAAATTATTATTATTTCTCTTCTAAATGCTATTTCTGTAAAATTCCATACACATATGAAAAACAAAAGGAAACATTATAGGAAAATCTTGACTGGTATATAATTGTTATAAAAGTGCTGTCCGATTTTAATTTCGTTGGTAGATTCTGCTAGCTGGTACCTACATGTGTGCTACCTAAAACACATGCTAGGACTTTGGTACACGTACGGTAGGCTGCCGAACACATGTTCTTCAGTACCAGTCGGGTCTAATCTGAGTTATTAGTCCCTCTGCGGGCCCTATTATAGTTTTTCCAGCCAAACACATCTCGAGAGGATTTCCCACTGGGGGACCATAATACGTTATTACAGTCTAAAGTACAGGGCTTTGTGCCGCGATTCAAAAAGTACTTGAAATTTTACAATGGAAACGTGTCCAATGCTGGTACCAACCAACCTCCAGGTAGCCTAACTTGAGTTTCCCATCAAATCTATTTTACCAAATTTCTTTTTGATTTTCAGAATAAAAATAACAACTAAAAATTGTTTATAAAAAATGTTTAAATTAAACGAAGGAAAATTTAATCACATCTGAAGAATGCGATAACAATTAGTACGAGATTATGCGCTGATCGGCGTTGATAATTTCCAAGTTGGGAATCCCTAAGACCGTAATAAAATCTTTGGATACTTTACAAATAGTCTGTTTATATAGGACATTCACACTTTTATTAATTGTCCGTCCCCAAATAAGAATGAGCACGAGTATTTCTAAAAGATTCTCTTTGTCTGAATCATCGGTCTGTTATTGTCCACCAACTTTATTGCCTCGGTGCATAAAAAAGATGCACACATTTTACCAGTCTTGCAGGTCGAGAATATAAGAGATTTCAATGGAAGCTCGTTTCGACAGATTTAGGGACCTGTGGAAAATACCAAAAACAAAAGCTGGTCCCTTCTAATCGATGCTCGGGGGAATTTTTTTCCTTCGAAACAAGACAATCTACACAAGGCCTGGAAAGCATGAAAAAGGGATTACTAGGGTGTCTGTCGATCTTTTTTCCCTTTTCCTTTTTAGGACGTCGCAAATTGAGACGATAATCCCTTTTGGGACCAATTATTATCTAGATGAGATAAGGGACAAATTTGAAAGACACCTTTGTGTACTTACTGCATGGGATTTTTGATAAATTTGAATAGTTGAATTCCTTTCCTGGGGAAATTTTTGAATTTTGTTTGTCCGTTTTACTGCATTTTCAAAGTTCCTTTTCGGATGAGAACTTCGCATTGCTCACATGGGTTGGGGTGGTGGGTTTTTTTTTTGAAAATTAATTGTTTAGCTAATTTTCGATTTCGTTGTGATCGGTTAGACATCACAACTTGAATCAATAAGAAAAGCGGTTAATGAAGTTGATGAATTTTCAAATGCTTTTACTTTAAATTCAGATTCATGAATAAAAAAGTAGTTTTCAAAATGATATCTTGCTTTTCAGATCGATTTCAATGAATCACCCCATGACTAAAGTTCACCTCTGGTAAAGTGTCAAACTCTGCTCTTCTGCTCCGAAAAGAAGAAAGAAAAAGAACACTAATTTATGACAACAGAGATTAAGAATATTTCGAGACGGGGAAAAATAATCTTTAGAAGAAAAGAACACATTTAAAAGTAAAATATTATACGGATTAGGAATCTTTGGGAGAAAAGACCGTAATTAGTCAGAAAAAGATAAAATTCCCGAGGACCAGCAGTCTCCTGGGTCGTACCAGTAAAACAGATAAACAAATAAAAGTAGCTCTTGAGAAGACTAAAGGTAGACAGCTCAAGGGTCTGGCTGGCACGTTGGATTGGGAAATTTCAGGCATATGTGTGATGGCCCAGACATGCTTGTGTTCGAGTGGCTGTTTTTACTAACGTGAAGTGCAAATCTTTAATGACCAGTACGTGCTTTGTTCGTTGACAATAAAACTTTACAGAATACTGATTTATGGGCTGGACTGCTGGTAGAAATTAGTCGCTGCTTTCCTCGTACCAGCTAGTGAAGATTTGAGATTCATCTTCTATTCAAATTTCTTCGTCTTTCCTCCCTTCCTTTCGTTCATAGCTGGTTCTGACAAAAATTAAAATTTGCCTCTCAATTGTTTTTTCATTTTCATTTCTTTCCTTCAAATCTAAGTAGCAATCACAACTTGCTGTAATAAAAATTTCTGAAACAGAAAAGAAGAAATGAAAAATGTTGATGCCAAACTAACAAAAACTTTTGAAGCAGATTTTAATCTCTGTTGTAAATCCCACGTGAAACGTTTTTGAAAAAGATGTTTCGTTACACAAAACATCTGAAGTGGAGTGATAAAAGTAAAAAAAGAGAGCGCAGGTATAAATATGTTTAGCAAACGAAAAGGACAGCCAGGTATGCCACCAGGAACTTCGCACACATGGGATTTCCCCGTCTTAGGACTGGACATTTTATAGCTAGTCGAAACTCAAACAGACGCTTCGAATGGGATTATTTTGGACGGTTATTGTCTATTTACTTTTTTGATAATTTCAGATTTTCCCAAATGTGTTTTTGACAAAAATTCCTGAGCAGATTCTTTTCTCTTTCCAAAATGAATAAAGAAATTTTGTTTTAACATTCGTTTTTCAATAAATAACAAAAAATAACGATTGAAAACATTAAAATTGCTTATTCTGGATGTATTTTGTTATTGAATGTTGAAAAAACTAATTAATAAAAATATAAATTAAAAAATAAAAATGTTTATCGAACTCTGGGCTGTTGAAATAAAAACTCGTGAAAGATTCGTAAGAAACTCGGTTTCATCAGTTTGATTATAGACTTTCATTAGATTAAAAAATAATTTTCGAAAACAAAAAGTAGCTTGTTTGTAGTTTACATCTTGAACTCCATTTTCCAACTTACGATATTGGTTTTCAAAACGCACGTCAAAGTTGTAGACACTTGCAAAGGCATCGCGGAATAACATGAAGATAAATGTCTCAAATATCTCTCTGTGCTTATCTCACTTTTAAGAAAAATACAATTGAAGCACAGATAAAAACTTATATATGAAATCTACTTGCAAGTTTCATGTCAAAAGTTTCGAAATTCACAAAAATCAAACTCGAACCAAAATTGAAAAAGAATCAATGTAAATGAAGGGTTGGTGTTCAAGGGTTTCAAAAAATATTCAACCTGATAAATATAATATAAGGTTTAGTTTATTATCTTTGAATAAAAATATGTAATATCTTTTTGAATAAATTATATAAATAAATATAATCTTTACATTATTCGTCGTGTTCGAAACGCAGAAGTCGAGTGGCATATATATTATATATATATCAAGATTTAACAATAAAAACAATTATTCAAACAACGAACTGTCAATCGACATTAAATATTTACAAAATAAATCCGAATGGTTATCTTACAGATGAATATTTACAAGACAATTTACGATTCAAAAAACAATTCTCATTGGAAAGTACATTTTTCTTCCGCTGCTTTTTTAGTTGTCGGAATCTAAGGAATGATTAAGAGAAAAATCTCCGTCACTGTCCTCGTCCATATCTTCGTCACTGCTGCTGTCATCTTCGGGTAAAGGCTCTGGTTCGGCGCCCATCGTGACCAGTCGTTGGGCAAGGTCATAGTTTCCAACGCTCAACGCGACCTGGTAGGCGGTAAGACGGGCGTAATTCTGCGTCTCGAAATTTGGCCGGCATTCAGTCAGCAGGAACTCGATCACCTCTTGTTTGTTGTCGAGGATGGCCATCATCAGAGCAGTTCTTCCAGAAAGACCCTCGCGAGCCTCCAGGTCTGCTCCCATGCACAAGAGTAGTCTCATCAGTGGAACTGATCCGATTTGTGTTGCGATGTGTAAACAAGCTTGACCTAGAACAAATACAAATTTTCATTTAGTTTTTTTGTCTTTTTTATTATTTTTTTGTCAACATAAGATGGAGAGAAACATGAATTTTTGTCGGAATTTTATGAATGTTTGGAAATATCTACTAACCTTGATAATTTCTGATCTCGAGGTCTAGTGGTTTGAAGGTGAGTTTCCTGTTGACCAGGTAGGCATGTTCAACCATGAGGATGGGGCCGAGAAGAGCTTGGGCGCACAGCAAGTCGTCGTTTTTGCAGGCGAGGTGGAGCGGGGTGTCTCCTTTGGGCGATCTCGATTCAAGATCCGCGCCTGATAAAACCAGCAACCTAACAGTTCCTGACTGTTTGGCGAGAACAGCGGTGTGCAGAGGGGTGTGTCCGAAGTTGTTCTCAATATTCAGCAGTTGTGGATTTGGAGCTTTGAGCACCAGTCTCAAAATCTGGGTATGGTACGAATGGATGATTGCGTCATGGAGCAACCTGTAATCATAAAAAAGAATTTTTATTAGCAATCCATTATAAATGAAATGAAAATAAAAGAAAAAATTTGAACAAATCGAGAGAAATGTAAGGAAATTAGTTGTTCTTGGAAAACTTAGGGTCGGGAAAAATTGAATTCCAAAACTTGTGTTTGACAATAAGTTCCCTTGGTAAAATCCCAGATTAGTGAGCATATGTTCGAAAAGCTAAGCCGAGAGAAGGACACAAAAGTAATTTATGGTTCTTCCGCTCAAACGAAAATTTAACATGTTACTATGAACAAAATTGAATCGATTAAAAGTGAACTAAGAAAAGTGTAAAAAATCAAGATAAAATATTTGTTTTTCACTTACGTATTGCCACATCCATTCTGCATCAAGTATTCCTTGAGGTTGATAGCAGTATTACTTTGGCGGATCATGTTGAAGATTCTGAGTGTTGATTCCTTGTAATTTCCCATGTCCATTTCACTGATGTTATCAGTGGGTTTAAATCCACTATCGGTGATGACTTCGGTGTGCATCTTCACGATTGGTTCCTGGTGGTTTGCACGGATGACAACACTATCAGAGGACATCATGTTGGTAGAGCGAAATTGGGTGTCGGCGGAACCGGAATCGAATAACCTGCACTGTACGAATTTGAGGTCTTGCGACTAGTCTCGCACGTGCCAGAATTTGAACTTGCCCTTGTCTAGGGCGCGCTCGGGCTTATATATTCGAGGCCGGAACCCCCACTCAACAGCCATACCTTTTTCCCACCTGGCTTGGCAAGGGCGGACAACTATGGGGGCCGAGGCGACCCTAATAATTTTAATTTTTTACAGCATATTGAATTTTAATGGAAAATTCTCCTGATTTCGTATCAAGTAATAAGAAATCATGTATCGTGTATAAAAATTCGTCAACTCTTATTCTATCTTATTTAGTCAGAGAAATACCACTTGTACAGAATTAGGGAGGGTACATAGCAACTCTTCAAAAATTTTTCTAGCTTCGCCCTTGAGACTCGGCTGATTCCGGGGTCAGTAATTTGTACCTGCATGATTCAACAACAACCAGCAGGACCAAATTTTCTTCAGATGAATGATCTAATTGATCTAATTTGGGTTTCAAATTCAAAAAATAACTCAAACAATTAGTTTGTTTTAAATTCAACTAATAAAACAAAAGGCACACTATGCCTCGAAACATTATACTAAATCTTGACTAGTATGTAATTGTTATAAAAGTGCTGTCCGATTTTAATTTCGTTGGTAGATTCTGTTAGCTGGTACCTCCATGTGTGCTACCTAAAACACATGCTAGGTCTTTGGTACACGTACGGTAGGCTGCCGAACACATGTTCTTCAGTACCAGTCGGGTCTAATCTGAGTTATTAGTCCCTCCGCGGGCCCTATTATAGTTTTTCCAGCCAAACACATCTCGAGAGGATTTCCCACTGGGGGACCATAATATGTTATTACAGTCTGAAGTACAGGGCTTTGTGCCGCGATTCAAAAAGTACTTGAAATTTTACAATGGAAACGTGTCAAATACTGGTACCAACCAACCTCCAGGTAGCCTAACTTGAGTTTCCCATCAAATCTATTTTTCCAAATTTCATTTTGATTTTCAGAATAGAAATAACAACTAAAAATTGTTTAAACATTTTTTAATTCAGTGAAGGAAAATCTAATCACATCTGATGATCACGATAAAAATTGGTACGAGATTATGTGTTGATAATTTCCAAGTTCACGATTCCCAATGTAAAACCCCAGGACCGAAATAAAAGCTTTGGGTACCTTTCGAACTGTCTATTTAGGATGTTGTCCGACCCTAAACGAGAATGGACTGGAGTATTCCCCAAAAGTTTAATCCTCATTCTCTGAATCATCGGTCTGTTATTGTTTGTCCATTTTACTGCCTGGATGCTCAAAAAAGTGTACACATTTTACTGGTCTTGCAGGTCAGAAATGATTTGGAAGGACGCGCGTTTTGACAGACTCGGGGATTAGCTTGTGGAAAATACCAAAAATAAAAGCTGGTCCCTTCAAATCTTTACAAGCGTATTGTTCGGCGCAGGGAATTTTTTTCATTCCTTGAAACAGAATGAAGAACACAAGGCCTGGAAAGCAAGAAAAGAGATTACTAATCTTTTTTTCTTTTTCCTCTTCGGTACGTCATAAATTGAGACGATAATCTCTTTTGGGACCAACTATCTGAGATAAGGGACAAGTTAGAAAGAAACTTTTGTATAATTTTACTTCATGGGACTTTTGACAAATTTGAATTGTTAAATTTCTGTTTTGGGGAAATTTCAGATTTTGTCGGATTAGAACTTCGCATTTCTTACATCAAAGAGGGTGAGTAATCAGTTAGAAATTTTAACAGTTTCAAATTTTTGTTTGAATTGTAACAAATTCTGTTCTTCTGCTCTGAAACGAAGAAAAAAAACACTAATTTATGGCATCAGAGATTAAAAAATTTTTGAAATGGGGAAAAATCATTTTAAGAAAAGAACACATTGGAAGGAATAATAATCTGGATGAGTCAGTACAGGTTTGGAAAGGAAGAAAATGATGAGTCGAAAATTGATAAAATTCTCCAGGACCAGCAATGTCTTAAATCATACCAGTAACAGATAAACAAATAAAAAGCGCTCGAGAAGAAAATGTCAAATTTTAAATATGGCTGAGGCTGATGTGAAGGCGTTGGATTAGGACATTCCAGGCATATGCACGAGGTACATAGTCTATTCGCTGGTACAAAATAGTCGCTGCTTTGCTTGTACCAGCTTTATAGTAGAGATTCCACTGAGATGAGTACGCGTTTTTCAGATTCATCATCCGTCTTCCCTTTTTCTTTTTTCCTTCTTTATTTTTGTCCTTTGCTGGTATCGACGCAGAATAAAAATTTGTCTCTCATCTCTTATCTTCGTTCAAACGGAATGAAGGAATGAAGATCTTTATTTCTTCCATATTTGTTCATTTTTTTCCTTGTTCTAATCGAATTCTTGCAACAAAATAGGATACTGTGCATGTTGAAATGACAAAATTCATTTTTACGATATTCAAAAGTTTACAAAAGGGATTATAGTTTCTGTTGTAAATCCAAATTGAAACTTTTTTGAAAAAGATGTTTCGCTTTACAAAACGTCTGAATTGGAGCCAGCCAGGTATGCCACCAGGAACTTCGCACACATGGGATTTCCCCGTCTTAGGACTGGACATTTTATAGCTAGTCGAAACTCAAACAGACGTTTCGAAATGGGATTATTTTGAACGGTTATTGTCTATTCGCTTTTTTTGATAATTCTAGATTTTCCCCCAGTGAATTTTGACAAAAATTCCTTAGCAGATTCTTTCCTGTTTCCAAAATGAATAAAAAATTTTGTATTTAACATTCGTTTCTCAATAAATCAAAAATATTTTCTAGGTTTTTAAATTAAGAGACTAAGGATTGATTCAAAGGTACATTTTGAGTACCATTTTTTGTGATTAAGCTCAAGTTTTTATTGAATGTGTCACATTTTTTTAAATGCTCTATCTTCATTTTCATTTGCTAGGCGGCAACACTTCACGGCCAAAAGAATCTTCAATTATCAAAATCAAGCCGATGAGTCATCTGGGATGACTAAATCTAATAGAATCTACTAAGGGTTCTAGAAAGATTCTTGAGAATTTTTTCATGTTAATATTACAAATTTAGATGAAAATAATAGTAATCTATAATTTTAATTAGCGCTATTTAATAACGCTTCGTTTTCTCCATCAAAAACTGATTAAATGAAACACGATATTTCAAATTCAAAATCACATTGTAAATTGATCGAAAATACATCGAATGAAGATGCTATATCTTCCTCAGAGGTGGTGACAGCACTCAAAGAAAATAAAAAATCAAATTATTAGTAACAATGTTCATGAATGGAACAGTACAAAAATTGATTACAAATTTGTGACTCATATATGAGTCACTTATAAGTGAAATCTGTTTTTCGGTAGAACAATAAAAGAAAGAAAAGAATACCCAAAGAGATTAGCATGCGCAATTTTGCTCGCTTTTTGGGGACACATTTTGTTTCTGCCGAAATAAAGAGGATTATCCATAAGAAGATTAAAATTTGTCAAGCAAATTTTAGTTTACGAAAAGAAATCGTAAAACAAAAACGTTTGTGAATTTCTGATGGAACCATAAACTACACATTGGTCCGATCTTTTTTGTAGAAATAGGTCTGAGGGAAAACCCGAAAAATTCTATTGTATGATCGAGATCAAAATTGATTGAAATTGATAACTTGAAATAACAACTGTAATCGAGAGCAAATAAGAAAAGAGGAGGAGATTGAATGAAAAAATGAAATCGAAAATTGGGTTGAAAAAAGAAGATGTAAAATTCCAAATTAAAAACAAGACATTCGTTTTATTTGAACCGTACTTATATAAATAATCTTATAAACAAAAATAATTTACGGAATTATATTAGCAATATCTTATCGAACATAATCAATCGGTTTATAAAAAACACATGGCTGCACAAATATCAGTAAATTTCACATGCGCTTGGTATAAAAAACCCTTTTACAAACGTTTGATGTCGTTGATAAATTAAAATTTATTTGTCTAAACTAATTGCAATAAATTATTAAAAATCTTCTAACGTAACAGTTGTATGACTATGGAACAATCGCTGCTACAAAAGTTGCACATCATTTGCAATAAATATCATTTTCAAAAATAAATTACAAGTTTTCATTTGTCCCAGTTTTCTAGTTACAAATTAACGACTAAGGTTTCAGTCGGGTGGGTTTTCAAGATCCTTGGTGCATCGAGACTTTGTTGTACATTGCAGCATGTCGTTTCAAATAGTCGTAGATGACTTCCATGTCTTCTTCGTTGAAGTTTCGTGCAGTTTCTGCAAAAGAAAAACAAAATTTATTAACATTTTTGAACATTTAAAAAACAACATATGATTTCAAACACCTCCAACATTTTATAAAACAGTTTTATGATTGTTGAAAGAAAAGAAAAAAATAATTACCCATTTGTTGTTGCACAGCCTGATAGTAATTCTGTGCATTTGCAAAATGTTGATTGTAATAATAATTGTCAACATTTTCCGGAAACTCATTCTGATTTTTTTGCGGGATGTCGAAGTTGGTCAGGGAAGTCTGGTTGTATTGCAGATCTCTCTTCCGTTTTGTGTTTCTCGGCTCTTGTGTTTCCAACATTGTTTGTTTTGGAAAACTACAACAAAAAATACAACAAATTAGAATTTTCATTCGGTCAATGTTTAGTTTCAAACTTTGAAAAAAGAAAAATGAAAAGTTTGAAATTATTTAAAAAAGCTTACTTGAGATGTCCATTCGTGTGTACGGCATCGGCGGTATCCAACAAACGTTCAAGCTCTTCTGGCAAAAGGACAGGCAGTTCCATTCCACTGCGCTCGTTTTTTATCTCGTTGGTTCTAAATCTTTTGCGCCTCGAGTCTTCGTAATTTGCATCGTAGTCTGTAACAAACCAAAAATAAGTTCAATGAATCACGATTTAAAATTCAAAGCACATTTTATTCAATTTCAATCATCTGACATTCGAAAAAAAACTGTTTTGATTGAAATAAAAACATACTCTGTGCAATAGGCTGCATTTGGAAGTTGGCAGGACTACTGGTAGCTTCACTAGATGGTCTTTTCTGGTCCACCGGAACTTGGACCGCTGTCTCAATGTCCAGTCCTCTGCGCTCGTTTTCCATTCTGTTTGTTTGGAACCTGTTGCATCTCGGACACTGCTTGCACGAATCACATTCTGCAAAAAATAAAAAATAACAAAACGTAAATTAAATGAATCAGAATCAAAACCTCCTTTATTTGAATCAAATCATTCAAAATTAAATTGCCAAATTTTAAATAAAAACATACTCGTCCTAATAGGTTGCATCTCAAAGTCGACAGGACTACTGGTAGCCCCATCAGAGGGCCTTCTGAGTTCCACAGAAACTTTGACCGGTTTCTCGATTGTCAGGTCCTTGTAACTGGGAGTGCGAAAGTGGATGGCAGACTGATTGTAAACATCCGTCGTGGTGAATTTTCCCTTTCCTTCCCAGACGACCTCTCCGTTGTCCTCCTCAAAGAACCGAATTTGGATGTCTTCCTTCGACACTTTGTCGCACAGCAGAATCATTTCCATTCCTCCAGAAACTTTTGCAGAGTAGTGGCTCAAGTGTAGAATTGTCAGTTCGTTCCATGATTCTGAAAATCAACCAGAAGTTTCTCATTAGTATTTTTGAATCCAACAATTGTTTACAATGAAAAGCAAAAACAAATGCAAAATGTAATTCTCAAATGAAAATTATTCTCGAATCGTAATTACTTTTATCATAGATGGGTTCTGAAACAACAGGTGGGATGACAGTGACGTTTTTCGAGTCAGTTTTGATGAACGCCTGGAAGGCCAATCTGACTGCGCTCAAGTCGATCGTTGTGGGTTGCTTCTTGTGATCATATCCACCTAGAAAAAAACACAAAAAATAAATTACAATTCATAACAAAGAACTCAAAAGCCAACAAAATAAATTAACGATTTCAAAAATTTGCTTTTCAAACTCAATTTAAAAATCCAATCAAAAATTCTTACATTCAAAAGGATCAACATTCTTAGCCTCTCTCTCGTTGATGCTCTGAACAACGTCCTTCTTCCTGGCACACTGAATCCCAAGATTGGTGAAATTCACAACCTCGCCACCGTTCGCAGTCAAACAGACGATCCCATTCTCAGAGCGTCCTTTTGAAGTGACCTTGTGAGGATGTACCTTGTAAGGTGCATTCACAGTGACACACGATACCACAATCTGCACTTCGCCAGAGCAGTTGTGAACTTTTATCGATGGGAAGGTTTGTTTCCCAGGAGTGCTACTTTTGCCAGGAATTCTTCCAGTTCGTTGTCCACTAGGTTGGCTCTCGCTCTGGTACCTGAACCGGGTTTCTCTGCTGGCAGGCTGTTCGACAATCTCAATGTAAGGCTTGAGTACAGGAGGGTCCTTCGGAATGGGTGATTTCTGTTGTTGTTGTTGTTGTTGTTGTTGTTGTTGGTACTGCTGGTCTGGTTGAAGCACTTGGGAGTTTTCCATGTAGGTAACACAGTGAGGTATCTGCATGTTGACTGGTATCTGGATCGGCCTCATGGTGTTCATCCGCATAGCTACCAATGGCTGCCTCCGGATTGGGATTTGGTTCCTGATAGACTCGAACCCTGCTCCTGCTGGTCGGTACATCCCGTTTAGAAGAAATCCTGTTTGCATCTCGTTGTAGGTTTTATCTGAAACAACAAAAACCAATGTTTTAATTGCTTTTACAATGTTTTTTTTGTTATTTGTTTTTATCTTGAACAATTTCATTTTTTAAAAGTTAACTTACATCCTTCGGAATGAGGATAAACTGCATTCTCGTTGTTCTCGAACATATTAGAAGTTTTGAAATCCGACGAGTTGAAACTGTAACAAACAGGAATCAAATTTGAAATTAAAAAATGAATTTTCAAATAATTTATTAATTAAGGATAAGTTAGTTGGAGATTTTTTGGCTACTAAGGTTTCAACGGTTTTTTTTTTTTTTTTTCAAGTAGGAACCGGTAGTGTAAATCGGTTGTATAAATACTACCTGGAAAATTCTACAGGTACGTGGGGATTTGTGAACCAGCGAAATACCAAATATAGCCGGCTAAATTGTGGGGAAATTTCGGAGCCCCCGGAGGAGCTCAAAAATTATCTGCTTCTCAAGACAATAGACTTATAAAAAAAGGAGAACAAAAAATTTCTTGGAATTTTGGTACAAGATCGCTTTTCTTCGACCTATTCGCTATAGCGAATCAAATTTTTTCCCTCTCAAATTTTGAAGTTGGATTTTTTCGAATTGTTTTATTTGATTTCATCGAAAATTTGAATAATTCATTTACTTTGTTTTTAAAAACAAAAGTGAATTTAAATTTTTGTTATTGAAACGTGAATAAAATAATAAATTAATGAATGGAAATGATTTAAAACTGGGAAAACTGGGAAACGGTCTTGTTCTAAGCTGAGCGAAATGAACCCATACCATACATAGATAAGAATGACCATTTCAAGTATTTCGAAAAGAGATATTTATGGCTTTTTGAGTTCCATATTACCAGTGCATTTTCACCTGCAGCTTAAAATTCCCCGATGCCCATGTTTACAAACGACTTTGCAGACAAAGATGTTGCGCACTGTCCGATTGTTAATACAATGTCCCTTTGAGCATCTACCAAATTTACCAGCAGGCAATTGGTACCTATTAGACTGTTCTTTGGGATCCTGCACCAAACCTCACGTTTCTTTTCAAACACAATATGAACCTTGACGAAAATTATGATCTTTCAGAAACAGAGAGAGAAGTACGTGCAGGTGATGTCTCAAGACATTTATGACACGAACAATCGGCCCTAATAATACCTGCTTCATTGATTTTCTACGCACGAGCTCACTGCTTTTCTGTCTATCAACAATTTTATTGTTTCCGCGCTTTTTTCCACATTCCACTTGAAAGAAGAAAAAAAATACAGTCTTTTGAGACGAAAATGATGACTCATTTTTTTTGTTTGTTTTCAGTCTTCCTTCTTTGGGTTTTCCCCAAGCTTGAATGGCGTAAATGGTTTTATGGTGGAGAGATAAAAGTTTCAAGAGAACGGGAATTGTACCAAAGTTTAAATTGAAAATTCAAGATTTTTACATGCTTTTTTGAGTTTTGATAATGAATAAGAAGCGATTTGTATGTCTCGCTGACAGGAGAAGAACAATGCCGAGGACTTGAGGACAATAATCATCTTTTCCAAAAGCCCCGAAAAGGGTATTTTAATATAATCTTGGGATTTCCCAATTTTTCTACAAAAAATAGTTTTTTCACGTTAACATAAATGAAATTCTAAATGAAAATTCAACTGATTTTGAATCAAAATTCAAAAAATTCAACAAGACTAATGAAAATATGAATAAACTTCAAAGAAACATTTATAGAAAAACAACTGTTAAACCTTTGTTGGAAAAATCTTCAAAGGGCAAGTTTGGCGTTTCTGACAGAATCATTATTGAACAAATCTTTTTAATAAGAAAAAAAAAGATTTAAAAATAAAAACTCACATTGGCGATGAAGAATGCTGTCAGCGAAAATCCTTACACCTCGCGATGGCACTTGCACGCGTTAGGTCTCGTTGAAAATAATTCACTATAGCACATTAGTTTGTTCCTCTTGAAGCGACTTGTCCAGACTGACTGAAGATGCTCTGAGCTCTGGACAGAAGTGCATCTTGACCAATTTGACTACCTGAAAAACCGTTTTCGCCAGCCAATCAGAGTTCGAGGGTCAGGTACGGCAATGCCCAAACCAATGAAATTTCCCAAAAGTACACAAATCCCACTCAGTGAATGAATTTTCTTTCCACTTGTACTGTGAGTATTTAAGATTAAAAGATAAAAATGAGATTTAAAATAAAAAAACAATGTTGCTGTTGTAGGTAGTTGTTTAGTTATTGAAATTAAAAATAATGATTTAAAATGATACATTGGATTTATCATTTTAAATGATAAGAGAAAAACATTGTTTCAAATTAATGAGACCCTTGAATAATTGAGTCTTATCACGAAGAGATTTTCTTCTGAAGTTCTGAATTAGTTTTCAATTTGTAGCTGAAAACGCAGGTTGATTGTTCTGCCCAAAGACCGACAGCGGGAATTCAAGAGCGAAACGACGCTCCCTGCTGTCATCAATTTGTCAGGGCTTTTGCTTGTACTTTCTTTCTTTTAAAAAATCTCATTGTTGCCAGTACATGTAACAATTCATGTTGGCCAGTCGGCCAATGTAATTTTTCGAAACAATGCAGGTCAACCAGGGGCTTTGCTCTAAGTCCTACTTGTAGAATTCATTTATAACTGGTATTGACAAATTTATTCTTCATGGTGAGTCGTCGAAATTGTTCACGTGTGGAGGCTCTAATTTTCCACATTTTCATACGACACTTTTAACTTGAACAGCTTAATCTCTCTTCATTTAAATTTTCATCTGAGATTTTGTTATCAATAAATAATTTTAAGCGATTCCGTTTTATATCTTCATCTCAAATATGACAAACTTCTTACAAACAGCCAAATTTCAAATCCCTCAGAATTTATACCTGAAAGATTGAGTACCAGTTGTAAATATGCGTGTCGAGATTTGGTCCTAACGATCTTTGGGAGCATGGAGACTATAAAGACAATCGATTATAACATGTATTTTATTTTAGAAAATGTTGGTCTGTTTTTTTTATTTGAATCAATACACATCAGATATGCCAAAACCTCTTTGTCGGGACAATTTTGTTTTCGAACCTATATTACAGAACTATTGTGTTGCATTTTAAATAAAAAATTAATCGTGACAAAATCATCGCTTAGGCTTGTGTTTTTTTGTACTGCCAGTATTTGGTTTAGGACCAACGACAATGCGGCCTGATGCTACCTCTTCTTTATCCGCCAAGCTGTCGATTTGTTTTTGAGCTTCTAGTGAAAACATGAGATCTCTGACCTGGTCCTCGAGTTCTTTCGTTTCAGCTTCCATAGCAATTTTTAACTCTTCGAACTCCTTTTCTGATTTGGCATACTTTTGTTCCCAAAACGTTTGGTTTAGACTCAAAGCTTTCCGCAGTTCTCTTTCTTCAACAAGCTCAGTCTCAGCAAGGGACATTTTATTATTTACAGCGTTTAATTTCTTCTCCAACTGATGTTTTTCTTTGCTTATTTGATTGCACGTTTCCTGCAAATGTAAAAAAATGAAATAAGATTTCACAATTACAAGGAATTGTATGAAAATTATAAAACAAATATTCACCTGCGTCTTTGCAGTATCACTGGCAATCTCATCAATTTTGCTTCGCAATTCTGATGTTTCCTTCTCAGCAATTTCTTCCAACCGATTGTACTTTTCTTCGAAATATTTTCGTTGCGTTTCCAACTGAGATGTAAGAAGAGAAGTGAATTCCAGTTGAACGGAATCAATCTTCTCGTCGACAGCAGCACCTTCGCTTTTAGCGGACTCTTGGCCGCTGTCTACTAACTTGCCATCTTTGTTTTGTAACAAACGGTGTACGAAATTGTCACGGACGTAATCCCAGACACGATTATTTCCTAGCTGCAAAGCATAACAGTGATGCGTCTCGTGATAATGCTCGAAAGCATGGCCGCGATGGTATCTCGAACAGCCTAAGTGACCGCAGATCAAACAAATCCAGAGGTCTTCGTTGTTCGATCCAGCTCCTAAAAAACAATTCAATTCGATTTATCAACGTGTAATGAAAAAATCAAAATTATTTTGTCAATGCTTGGCAAAATAATGCTTGTCAACTTACCACATTCCATGCAATGTTTTTCATCCGTTGCATCTTTCAACTGGATGCAACGACACACCAAGCAAGTTATATTTTCTATGTAACTGTAGTGTAACGAAGATTGAAAACTATGATTGGAAAGAATGGTTAAAATTCCGTCAACACTCTCGTCCATACGCTCCAAACAAACGGGACACAGAGGTAATTCCGTATGCTCGGATAGCGACAAGCCATTGTCAACGATTTCAATTTCGGAAACAAACACCAGATGACAAGCCCAATCTGATTCTACCAAATCGTACGTCACACCGTTGAAAGTCTCGTAAAATGAACTGGCAGCAGACTACACAACAAAAATCTTAATCAAGAAAGAGTTGCAAACAAATATAGAATTCAGATAAACAGAGTTTACTAATATTTTGTACGTACTGAAGTTCGAAACGTTATCAGAGTTAAATATTGATTCGGATTGTTATCTTTTAAAATCCTGAAATGTTGTATCTCTCGATGGAAAGCCGCGGTGAAAGACAAAAGCTCTTGATATGTCATCGATATAGGAACTGATAAGATGCATATTGTATGACTTCGTTCTGCTGCGCGATGCATTTCCATCAGTTTGCTGTGACAAAAACAACAGAACCAATTATATCCTTATCAATACTGATAGCGTGTCAGGTGATTTCTATTTTTGCAAAAAAAAACTTACTCTTCTTTGAAGAGATGAAAAATTCCTTTTGTAGTTTCAACATATGGTTTACTAGGAAAATGATTTATCGGATCAACAGAATCAGTTGACTGATCCCCTTTGTCACTTTGTTTACTTTCTTTTGTGTCTTTTGATTCTGACAACTTTTTTCCTGGTTTTGCATTGTTGGATGGCTTTAATAATGTGTGTAATTCGCTGGGATCACTGAAGTAACTTTCAATCAATATATCTCCAGCTTCTCTACATCCTCTCACTTTTTTCACTACTGATGTATCTGAAAAGGATGCGATATTGATTTCAATAATAATAAATAACTTAAACTTTTTGTTGTGAAATTATAATCACATTATGACATAATTTGATGGTAATTGAGTATAATGAGGTACTCATAATTATGTAATTAATTAAAACTACCTGAGTTTTGTTTTGTTTCCAAATCGTTAACCTCTATGCGAATGACGCACAGAGAAACAGGCGTTGTTGTCGATGACATCGTCTCGAATAATAACAATAATTGAACCTTTTTATCGCATTATCATCTACTCTCCGTTCGGATTGAATTTTCGAATCGATGAAATTTATTTTGAGATCGCTCGCAAACAACAACACCGTTCGATCAGCTGCTTTCACAGATTCGCAAATGTCAACAAGCTGCGCAGCCTGTTGCGCAGTAAATTTCCGTTCAGAGTGAACATAAAGTTGAGCCTCTAAATTACAGTCTAAAAATAAACAGAATGAATTTTCAAGTCGCCTAATATACCAGCGAGTTTTATGTAACGCATTTATTCAACAACAAATTTTCGCGAAAAGATAATAAATTGTTATGAGTTTCGAAATACCTTCTTCCAGGAAGTGGCGCCACCATCAGTTGTCAAGTAAACGAATGATGTGCAGTAAGTGAAAAAGAAATTAGAAAAGAAAAACTCATTCAGTGACATGTTCTGGTGTTGTTTTCTTGAATTGTTCTAATTTTTTATTTAACTTTTCGCACAATAATTTATCGTTTGTGTTCTCTGCGAATATTGAGGTAAATTACAATTATTTATAGAAATAGTTGACAATGTTGTCAACTGATAAGTTAGTCTTTGCAAATGTTTACGTTTTGAAGGTTATAAGGCAAACTGTTTGTTGTTGTATTTGAACAAAACATTGAATTATTAATTACCCTAATCTCTGATGTTTAAATAATGTTCTCAATGTAAAAAATACTTTAGAAAAAATCTTTCTCAGTTCAAAAAGAACAGTTTAACTTTGATTGACATAAAAAGCCTTTTTAAATAAAATTGGCAGCTATTTCAAGACTGAATTAAATATGCACTAAGAAAAATGATTATAAAAGTGTTCAGATCTTAGACAAAAATGACACATAATAATTTTTTCAGGTCGTTCGAAGATGGCTTCAAAAAAAGTAAAAGGAACAAAGGAATCTAAAAATGCTAAGAAACAGACGTATGCGAAGGTGGTTCAAGATTCCACGTCGCAGATGCCAACTCAAAGTTCCAGCAAACCTCGCAGTCAAGTGAAAAATAAAAAGGATGAGAAACCTCATTCGGAACCTCGAACAGAATCTGCAAAACAGATGGAAATCAATGCAAATTGCGAGACCGATAAACAAATAAGTTTCTTCTACGGCAATCCTTTCAATGAGATGGTCAAAGGCATTTTGCACATAGTTTCAGAAAAGTACAATCAAAATTAAATCTACATTCAATGATTGCAACACTTTTTATAACCAATTTTTAATTGACTTTATGATTTTCAGGGACGTAGAAAAATTATTTCGATCTGAAGATTACACCCACACCGTCTGCATGATATCAATACCTGCAACAACAACTTGTCAGGACATCTTAACGTTCACAGCAGCTTGTCATCGCGACATCCAACACTTCAGGATTCTGCGAAACTCAAATCCAAATGAGTATATGATGCTCATCAAATTTCGCTCATCCGTAAGATTTGTACCAAATAAATGTTCTAAAACGTCACTAAAAGTAACGTGTAATATAAATCAACGAGCAATTATTTACAGGCTTCTGCTAAAGAGTTTTACAACTGCTTCAATGAAACAGCATACAATTCGCTCGAAGCAGATGTTGTTTGTCATTTGGTGTTTGTGACCAAAGTGGAGACTGCCGATGATGGTTTGCCTCTTGTGGGGCTTTCCGAAGCTTCTTGTCCGGTTTGTTTGGAGCGAATGGACGAGAATGTTGATTCGTTGCTGACCATATTGTGCAACCACTCGTTTCATTCAAGTTGTCTTGCAAAGTGGAGGGATACCTCTTGCCCCATTTGTCGTTACGCTCAAACACCTGAACCAATTGCTGATAGTCACTGCATGGAATGTGGTAAATAAACATACCAAATACATTTTCTTTCACAAATAAATTGCAACAATGCTGCATAGTAACGTCAAAATCTTGAATACTAAAACTGTATAAAGTATCAATATTACAATAGGATAAAAAAGGTCAACTAAAATAGTCTTTGATAACTGAACGGTTTTTCTTATCATCGATTTGATTTCAGCTTCCGGATGCAGTAGCGATGCTTTATGGATCTGTTTGATTTGCGGGCATGTGGGCTGTTCTCGATATCATGAGGGTCATGCATTTGAACATTATCGTGATACGCATCATTGCTACGCCATGCAATTGGGAACGAATCGCGTTTGGGATTACGTAGGCGAAAACTTTGTCCATCGATTACTACAGGATAAGGAGGGCAAAATGGTTGAAAGCGACCGAGAACCGACGAAAGGAGAGATCACTGCCACTGACGAGAAGATCGATTCGGTCCTGCTCGAGTTCACGCATTCACTTACAACGCAACTGGCAAATCAACGAGAATACTTCGAAGATAAGCTTAATTGTTATGAGCAGCGCAAAGCAGCCGAGACTACTAAACTCAAAGCGAAATTGGACGAAGCTGTGCAAGAGAGTGCAAAAGTCAAGGTAGTTGGGATGAATTTTGTGTTTGAGATGTTTTAGAACCGAGTATTAAATCACGTTCATATTTCAGGAAAAAGTGTCTCAGCTAGCTCGCGAGAAACAGATTGTAGAAAAGAAATTACATTCTTCGAATACTAAGTTGTCGCAGATTCAAACCGAATTGATCGAGGAGAAAGCGTTGCGCAAGGCATTGAATTCGAATCAGACCTCGTGGGAAATAAGGTACCAAAAGTTACAAGATGAAAAGAATAAGTACAAAAGTACAAAGGAATCAGAACATGTGGATTTGAAGGAACAAGTAAGAGATCTTATGTTCTTCATTGAGGCGCAACAAAAAATTCAACAGTCAACGCAAAAAGAAGATATTGCTTCTGGTCATATCGTCATACCCGAAGCACCCAAAGCGTCTACCAGTCATCATCATAAAAAAAGTGGCAAAGATAAACGTTAGGGTGTAAGGTATAAGCAGTTCTTGTATATTTTCATAGGAAGATATTAAATTACTGCACCGATCGATTATTAGACTATTATGTGAATGTTTTGTACAGTTTTTACTAGCATAGATATATGATAGAATTATATTTCAAACAAGTGGTCCAAGTTCATATAGTGATATTTCGTAATTAATTTTTTGTGGTAAAACTATTTTTTATTTTTGATGTCTTTTTGTTAATTGCAATAATTATGAAATTGCTATTATATGGTTATAAATCTAATTGCAAATGTGAAATAGGTCTGAATTGATAAAAAAGACTGAATGAGTTTGCGAACATGATATTTTTCACTATTGTATGTAAAATTTATTTATTTTTGTGTAAATCAAGTACTTAAAACACTGGAAAATAAAATTTAAATTATAAAAAGATCTTGTATTTTTGTTGTACAACAGACAAACAAATTTCTACCTTACTATGAGCCGATAAGGTAACTTTTGCACTAGTCACGTCAAGTATAACCTGTGAACGCAAAATATACAAATGTCTGCGACGTGACATAAAACAATTTTTTATCCGAATCACAAAATTAGGGAGTTTTAAACTAAACTGGTGTGAATTCAACATTTGCAATGGCAAGTAGAGGAGTAAATTTGACCGGATCATCGTTAGCACAGCCGTCCGTCTTTGAAATTAGTTCTCAGGAATCTTTAGCCTCTGTTCTTGAACCTGCAGTCAAAAGAGTTCTTGACGTGAGTTTTAAACTTATTAATTAATCTTGTTTATTAACTTGAATCACCCAATTATTGAAATGTTCGACAGTTTTCTAACTTTTGTTTAGAAAAATGTTATAACGATTTATTGTTTACAAGAATAGTTGAATAATTTGTTGTCTTAAATATTTAGCTTTTGGCAACTTCGAAACCAGAAAAATATGGATGGATCACAGAATGGTCCGATGAAATTTACACCATCTGCAATGGACTTTTACAAGGATTCTTCCTCTCGAAATATTGTAAACATCTTACATTATTATAAAGTTATTTTTTGTATTCTAAAATGGATCTTTAATCAGATTCAAGATGAAAGCAATTATCGGATTATCATCATGATAGATCAGAGACAGACTTGATTACAGAATTGTATAATTGTATAATATTTTTACTTCCAATTATATGCTATTAGAATCACTTTAATTGTTATCTAAATAAATATGTCGTACTGAATTAACTGGCGAAAAATTGTATTCGTAACAATTATTCATTGAGTTTAATTGTTTATACACCAATATTAGAACTTGGATCGAATCTTGTTTCTACTAAAAATTAACTGATTCGCTCAACTAATTGACTTATGTTTTTGCAGCCGCTTCTTTTTCGGAAACTTTTTACGGACTGAAAAGAGTATCGTTGAACAAAAAAGGAACTGATATCAGCTTGTCAACGACGCAAAAAATATGTTCGTTCGTTTGTCTCGTTGTACTACCATACATAGGCAAAAAATTAGAAAAACTCGAGGAAAGGCACAAAGACAAAAAAGCAAAACCGGTAATTCAAAACTCAATGTCGATATTCATGAAAATATTTATTTCCTCATTTTATTAAAATTTAAACAGTTGAATTTATGGCACTAATAAAAGTTTGAATTTTCACAGAGCCAGACAAGCGATCGTGATGTTTACCTCGTAAAAGGGTACAAACTATTTCGCATCGTAAACGAAGCTTTAGTGATGTACCATTATGTGTTATACATTTCCGGCCGATCAAAGTACCCAACAGTCACGTTGCGTTTGCTGCGTGCCACATTAACGTACTCTCACGTACATGAGACACTGTCGATCATACAGCTTCTGAAAAAGATAGGAAACGGCACATTCTCCATGGGCGATGGTTACAACCTGTTCAAATTGAGTTTCGTCAACGTGCTAGAGGTCGCCGCCTTTTTCGTCCAGTTCGCCAAGTGGAACAGCGAAAATTACACAAAGAGTTTCACCGCACTTCCAAAACCACCCCCACCATCGGTAAAGAACAACGAACATGTAAATATACTACTTGAATGTATTATTTATTAGTGCTTTTTTTATACAAACTCCTTTTTTACTCCTGCATAAAGCTTGTACTTCTTTTTTCACTCCGCGATTGCACTAATGAATTATTAATCTGCATTTGCATAATAGGTAGTTTTAAGCTCTTGAAAATTCCAGATAAATTCTCTTATTTTTTTATCTGGGTGGATGGAAAACCCCCAAAAAATAAGAAAAACAAAATTTCACGTTTAAGTAAATCTGATTACTTTGAGTTTTTGTCTTTCTAAATTTTATCCTGACATAAATCTTAGAGTTGGATAATGTTGGATGTTTTTTAGGTTTTTATTTTTTCAAAGTCGACTGAAAACGTCTTTGGACATGAAAATAGTTTTGAAATGAATCTCTCAAAAGTTGATTTTAGAAATTAGTTACATAATTTACTGGAAAACACTCACTGACGCGGAAGTTATTTTTGTCATTAAAAAACACATAAAATTAGATTGAACAAAGATTTACGAATCGGATTATTCGACAATAAAAGGAAGCTCCGAATGAAAAATCTGTCAATCGAGGGAAATTAAAATTTGAACGCAAATAAAGAGCTTACTCCACTTTTCATTAAGTAATAATTGATCATAAAATAATTAATTAAATGTAGCACTTACGTTTTTTATCTCGACTTAAATTATTGTCGTTGATGCTGTTCCATTTTCAGAATAATCAATTTTGTATGTAATAATAATTACGCTCAAACAATAATAACTGCTAATTCAATTGTTCAATCAAAATGTAAGTTTTTTTTTATTGCAATGCAATTATGTTTTTATCAAATAATGAGGTTATAACGGAACTCGAACTGATTGTACCGTTTAAAAATTTATCCAAACTCAATTATTCTGAATCTGTATTCGCGTTACTCCCAAAAAGGAGAATAAAATAAGAATAAGAAAATCAAGATTTGTTTTCAATGTTTGATTCGATGCTTTTACTAATTCATCGAATTTATGATAATCGTTGAGTTACTTTTATTTATGTTCAGGTACCAGAAACGGCTTCGCGTTACAAAGGTTTATGTCCAATTTGTTACAAAACCTACAAACACCCAACGACTCTTTTAACGTCCGGGTAAGTATCATTTTATCATTTTATTACAACCTGAAATAGCCTGCGACGAATCAAAATTAATGTCTGTTATTTTTTCAGATACATATTCTGTTACCAGTGTATATTATACGAAATCCAGAAGTATGGAAAATGCCCGGTGACCAATTATCCAAGCGAGGAAAATGACTTAGTACGCCTGTACACGCAAGCATGATAAAGGACTTATCGAACAATTGCGATATTGTAAATAGGATTTTTATTTTTTTATAAAAAATGACTATGGGTATACACGAAATTTGCGGATGGTAGATTAATTGTGATTCGTTTAAATTATAATTTCAGAAAAAAAGTTGTAGTTCATCGACGAACAAATAAAGCGAATTAATTATGTACTAACGAAGTCTGATTTGATAGCGAACCAAAATGACAAACCACTTTATCAATGATGAGCGAAATAAAAGCGTGTACAGAGATGACCGTGCAGCGGCGATGGAAATAGGTACTTTCCTCGGCGTATAAATAGTTGATTCGCAGCAGTTGCAAACGGCGTTGGAGTCGAAAGCGATGAGTTTTGTCGCCCTTTACAAAGACCATTACATTCAATCGGCTGAAATGCCGTGCGTTATCGCGTCCAACACCTAGAGGCAAATTATCGAAGGTGAAAAATCGCACCCAAGGGTCGGAAATGATTATGACAAAGTGTATCCTGTTTAAGACGAAAACGAGCGTTTCATCGACCAGATAAGGACGACGAATGAAAGAGTCAAAATAAGGCGCATAAACTCGGACGAAATAATGATCGATCGGAAGGAAGGAAGAGCTCGTCGGCGGATCAGATATTGGATTAAGACTGCGGCAAAGGTCATAAACATGGGGGTTGCGATTTTAGCGAGCTTCTTGCGGGGGTTCGACCAAGACACGAAGAAGGTGTCGGTTGACGAGTGGCTCGGTGGTGGTGCGTTGATTGAACGGATAGGTTCGGTCCGAACGGGTACATTAGGATGAGGACCGAGGGTATAAACGCAGCCACCTCGGGGAAGTATGTCACATAAGGAGAGGGAGAGACGATGCACGAGGCTTGCGTCTGGGGATGGCAGTTATCCCAGTAAAAATCGATCCTCCCCACTCTTTTCCGACTTTTTCCCCAGAGATGCTTGCAGCAGAGAAGTGGTGGAACGAGGAGAGTTCGCAGGGTTCGCAATGACTGCTACCTGCACAATTTTCGGTTTGATTGTATGAACGCGGATCACACGCGTACCCGCTGCCCATGTACAGACACACGTACTCGCGTGTACGTATATTTAGATATATTATCTATACAGGCGCTTGTATGCATGGCGCGCCAGTGCGAATGTATGGAAAGGAATAAAAAAAAAGATAAAACAGAAAAGAGGAACTGGGAAAACGGATGAGAGGGACGCCGAAGCGACAGGGACGAACGAAGGAAAAAAATATCATAAAAAGGCGCTTCCGTCGAAACGACTGAATTTCTATCGTCCGCGAAAACAACGCAGGAAAAAATACGCAGCGCCCTTCTCATCTCGTTTTCTTCCGATTTTACCGCCTTAAACGACCCCCACTGGCTATTGCCGTTTTATGCAGTCCCGAGCAATTGTCTTGCCGCGACTAAATAGAAAGTAAACACTTGCAAGAAAATAATTACGTTTTTAAAATCGTCTTATTATCAACGCCTCTGCGTTTCTTTATTTTTTTTTCGTCCGCTATGTTTGTCCCAGCTGATGAGTTTAGTGTAGTACATGATTAACGGATAATAAAATGCATTTATTCGCGCGCCGTTTAATGCAAATTGTGTTACGCGGCCAAAACGCGAGATTATACCGCGTGATTGATTCATTCTAACGTGTTACATTCAATTTCGCATGATCGCTGAACTTGAGACACAATGCTTAAACTTTTGCTAATCAAGTAACACTAATTTACGATTAACTTTTACTTCGTTTCTGTTAGGAGATGTGATAATGTTTAGGCGTAATTAAGGAAAATGTCACTGTCGTGGATTTCGCGAATTTTTTTTATTGTAATAAATCGGAGGGATTTTTCTAGAAGTTGCTATGGAAACTCAATGAGATCGATGAAACTTCGGATGGTTCAGGTGGCGATTTTTAAACTGAGATTTTGCGAGAACAAATAATATTTTTGTATTTCACTTTTATTCAAATGTTTCAAACAACTTTGATGGAGTTAATTGAAGTTTATTTATGTTTTCCTGTTTTTTCAAAGGAGAAACAAACAACTGTATTGAAAGTGCAAAAAAATTGGAGGTAAAGCACAAGAGAGCTTTTACATGGGAAATGAAAATTTCGCATGATAAAAGAATATTACTTATTGCACCCGTAACCGTAATTTCGTCTCGATGTTATCATGCAAAGTGATGGACAATGTTTCATAACGAATTTATATTTTAATTTGCCTACTTTTATATTCGGTGACTCGTGACATTTGTTTATGGACCCGAATTAACCATCGAAACGAGCGCGAAAAACAAGTTACGTTTCCCGGGCATGTTAGTTACACTTCCTCAACTTTAGTACTTGTCTTTTTGGCGTGCTGGATAATGTTGTCAAGTTTTTGCAAAGTACCCGACCAATTTTCTAAGTTAATTTGTGTAATTGCAAACTATCAATTAAGAATGTAACAAATTGTACAGAATATTCACGTTTTAATATTTCAGTTTTTTTTTGTTTTAGTTTTTAAATGAAAAATGGACGAAATTGGTCGAACGAGATTAGGCGCAAATGTTTGAATGCGATAAAAGAATAAATATTGCAGAATATTTATCGCGACTAGATATAGATTAACATAATTAGTGTACGAAGTCATTCTTTTAGCTTAAGCACTTTTAAATTTGAGTTCAGATCCTTTTAATTAGCTAATAACCAGTTTCGTAATTTCATGATCTGATCGTGTCAAACACGAACGACGCACTTCTGAGACAACTTTTATTAGTTGTTAAATTTTTAAATTCGAAGACAATAAAACTGAATTCTGGCTTTACTGACTTAAGAGTAGTTGGAGGGGAAGTTATGAGGATGAAACTCGGGCTTTCGCAAAAAAACGTCTGTCCTGTGGGGTTGCTATCTCGATTTTTTTTTAATACAAAAGTTTCCCAATAGAAAAATTAACAATCAATTTTTCAATAGACTTTTTGCATGCGAGTTTTGTAAAAAGTATCAATGTCAAACAGTTCTCAAAAAAGAAAAAAGACAAGACAATAAATTATTTGACAATTGAAAAACAAAGCCGAGGCATTTTTTTGTTGGTAATTAAAAATAAGTTTGCGCGAAATTTTTTGCATCAATTTTTTTGTCGCGCAAAGAGCGAACGAAAAGTGGTGTATTTTCGCGACTGGCGTACATTTTTTTTCGTAGCAATTAATTTTTACGAGAAATTCTGCGTCTTTTTTAATGCAGATTCGCCTCCCCGTTTAGTCGCACCGTCGATACTGACACATACGCGCACGCGCTCATTCGCACGTGCACACACACTATTCGTTTTCGAGCAAAGAGAGCGAAGAAAAATCAATGCATAATACTAGACACCAGTGCAATACTCCAATCAAAACACAATGAACTTAGCAAAGTCGTTACAAAGCTCGGTCATTTTTTTGCCACGTTTCATCCACTTTGCTCGGCCGAATCAAAATCATTACATTTCAAACTCCACTTAAGTTGTCATTTTCACTCGCTGCCCTTTTTTTTTCAGTGCGTCAATAATTTATGTACCGTGTAATAAAATCAGCAAAGACGATTAACGTGAGAGGATTATCGTACCGTGGTTTTAAGTTAGAGCGAAAATTTCAAGGTTTGTTTGTTAACGAAATAGCAAAGCATATAAAGTCGTGTTTTAATTTTGCACGAAATTTCCTGCGCGCAAAATAATAAAGATAATGAAGGATTCATAAGGATGAGATTAGCACGGAATTCGAAAAATCGCGCTTCAAATTGACTCGTGAAATTCTTTTTCAAAGTACGTCGATTGCAATTATGAAGTGATAAAACAATTAAACTTACTGTACAAAATATTGTAAGGAATATTGAACGGAAAATTCAAGACAAAAATTGCGAATGAGATGAAGGTTCAATTTTTAATCCGTCTGATATTTGCAGTAACTTTCAGCAATGATTTTATGCATTTTACTTTCACTGCCAGTGTAAAGAGTCATGTCTTTATTAGAATAGTGATATTTCAAGACGAAGACCGAGGATGTGCAAAAATTACAAAATCTTAAAAGAGTACTTAACTAACAAATCTAACGATATTTGTTCAATTAGTTTTTTTGTTATTAAGAATGGACGATATGGTTGGAGTCAATTATTCGGTCATTGCGTAATTCATCGGTGAAACACAATTCAAGGACAGTTGAAACATTCCACTTTAGTCCAATTGCATTCAAGATCGAGCACCGTCGAATCGCACAATTTTTATATGAAATAAAATTTGAATCGATATTTAACTTGAAAATATTGTCCCTAATTGTTAATCAAATACACGTCGTTTGTTCGCACTTGTTCAAATTTGATAAAAACCATGACAATTTACTCGATCCTCTGTCAGTATATTTTTCAACTTTTTATTACAATAACTTTCAAACATCGCCCAAAAAATGCTACCAAAAACGGTGCACACGTAAAATTTAAATTTTCCACGACTTTCTTTGATGTATTTAAATTAGTTTGAATCAACAAAAAAGACCAAATTAATATTTACGCGAAGTATTTGAATATTCATGAAAAAAATGTTATTCTCTTTATAATTACACCACGTAGATACAAAAATCGTAATTAGAGGAAGAAAATTAAGTATTTTATTTAAAAGCTTGAGCGCGTTGTTGTTTTGAAATTGAATTTTATCGCGACATAATAAATTGCGTTATGGCTTGCAAGTTCGTTAAAGTATTCCGAAACAAGCATGCATTTCGTTTAACGTGATTCACAGTCCGTGCCGAGAGAGTGTGTAATGAACAAATTGTTTGTTTTTGCAACTAAACATTCATTTTCAAATATTAACAAACATCACTCGCTGATGCAGTACCTTCATTACAATTCCAGCTTGTTTCATTTGTGCAATCATATCAATTAATTTTTGTTTACTTTTTCGAGGCAATAAATAACTCTCAATCCCCCCCCCCCTTCAGATTGAACAATCAAACCAACTTTCATTATTCATTTCGCATTTGTTTTGCGACTTTTCACAGTTTTGCAAATAGTAAAATTGAAAAAAATCTGATTCGACTATTTTCCATTTCTTTCTGTGAGTAAAAAAGGGTTTGCGATGAGAATAAATTGAAACAGATAATTCGGATGCAAAATTATGAATGATGGTATGAGAAATTTTGGGTCCATCGGAATGTCTTTTTGCGTTGATGAAAAAAAAAAGTCGTTAACCAGAATGAAAAATAAAAAGATGTAAAAATTTAAATGAACCGTACAGCAGGCTCCGTTTTGCAGTACTAATCACTCATGCATGTAGAGCTCATTCGAATCTGCGGAGCGTGACTTTATATTCAAGGACACGATATTCAGAGAGAGAAACCGAAAGTGCGACCCCGCGAAAATCTAACATCCTGCCCAACCGGTTTGACCGGATTCGAAACGGGAGGACAAGTTGGGACGATGCTTGGTGAGCTGTGTAAACTCGACTCCTTTTTGGCGTAGCTGTATTATATTCATTTTGCGAACATTTAACATTGAAACAAAAAAGTGCCCGCGGGCAGTCGACGCTGACGTTAATGAATGATATACGCGTTGCATTTTCGTTTACAAGCCGACTTTCGATGCGTGCTTTTTCGACAGATCCTCGCGAGTTGAAAATCAAAAAAAAAGCACACAAGTTCAGCTCATCGGCTTGCCAAAAATTTTGCTACCTCTTTGTTTTCAAGTCTGGCGGCAACGGCAGTCGCCCGCTGCTTTATTTATGGCTGATAAACAAGCTCTTCAGTCGCCGATCAATCTCAAAAAATGCCTCGAGACTTTATTCCTCCGTGCGGATTTTAATTTGTCTTTGCTGCAGATACTTGACGCAGACGTTGCGCCCTGCGAGATATTGAAATTGCATGAGTGCACTTTTTCACGATCCCGAGGAAACGACATTCTTAAACGAAAGTGAAAACCATCATAATGAAGTAATGTCGTCTTATTTTACACTTGCTTTTTTTTTCTTCCCGGCTTATTTATTTTTTAATATTGTTCTTCGCACTCTGTCGCTGTTTTTATTGAAGAATCAATTTTCATAATTGGCCCTGATGAATAATATATCACAGGTGGGTTGATTTGAATAATTTTGACGTTACATCCATCGAATCCGACATTAACAAAGCATAAAAAACATTTTTTTCACACTTACCACCTCGTCGGTCCTGTTCATTTGGCCGGTCCTTCTTCTGTAATCTGAACTTTGCGATCGGCTTTAATTTTTGTTGCCAACGTCTCTCCTTCGCCGAACTTGCACGATCATTTTCGTCGCGAAATATTTTCCCAAAAATATTTCATCATTCGAACAACAAACCAGCGCTCGCAAATCATCAATGTAAATTCAAAGCAGTTATAAAAATATGTTATTGAAAAAAAAATTCAAAAACTAAAACAAAAAACGAACATAAATCCAACCTGTCGATAGCAGATTAAACTTGAAATAGCAAATGGGAAAATCGGTAAACAAATAAAAAAAAAAAAAAAAAAGAAAGAAGCCGAAAAATTGTAATGGCGACAATAAGCGTAGATTGAGCATCTCGCAAACGACAATACATTTTGTCTGAGTTCGATGACACATGAATTTTCTCGTGTGTTTGCCGTGGGTATTAATTTAGCTTATATATTCTCTTGATTGTAATACTGCTGCGGCGCCTGGGCTTGAAACTCGTGTGTGTTTGAATGGAGACGAGTTTGCGCTGTGTGTGCGCGTATATTAAAAATTGTCAGTCGGAAAAAAAAATTGGAATGGGAGAGAGAAAAAAGGTTGCAAACGAGAAAAGACACTGATGAAACGAAACAAAAAGGAAACAGAAGAAAACAACTCCAAAAAAAAGAGGATCAATCACGTGAAGCTGAAACAAATGTGCATTATGGGAAATCGTCGTCATCGGATGATCGCAAAGTTTATGCACCCGGCAGATATTTAATCGGGCGTTCAAAACCGATTGATTAACATCCGTATAAATGTAAACGCAAAAAACGCGAAAAGAAAAACGAAACGAACAAAAAAATCAGAGAAGAAAAGAGTCGCTAGTTGGAATGGCGGTCTTTCGTCGGGTCATTGTTAAAAGCTCGTGGAGCGTTTTGTGTTTTATGAAACGTTTTAAATGCGAATTTACATGAAGAATGCCGACGCGTACGAGCCCGGGCGCAATAATTTGAGAACGCGCTGTAATTACAACACACGACCATGTAAATATATTATTCATCCGCGAGTTCGGAGATTAGCGCGCGTTTATTGCTTTTCTCGGATCGCTCTTTTCGCGTCGCTGTTTAATTGTCGCGACAATTGATATTGACGGGTCGCGGAATTTATCGCGCCTTATAATTTGCGCAATTGACGCCGCGAGCGGAGAAAAGTGCGCGGTCTCTGGGATAGGACAGCTCCGGCGTGACATATCGAACGGACTGAAATAAGCCAACAATGAAAGAAAACAAACCAGAGCGGAAATAAAGGATGAAAAAGAAAATCGGGCGTTGTTTTATAGTAAGTTTTATTGTATAAAAAAGTGAAAATGAAAAAACAGAGCATTTTCAGGCGTGCGCACAAACAATCCCATGGCCTGGCCGGTCCATCTCGATGGTAGTTATATATTATTTAAAGTTAGGAAAAGAGTATAACAATATCCTTGCAATCTTTGGAAGCTGCCGGCCCGGCCAGGCCAAGGTCCGATTTTGCCGAGACACTCGTCAGTCACAAAATATATGTATATAGAAATTTTTTATTTACTTCTATACGAGTCGAAGGGAATTTGCACTAATCTCTTCGCTCGATACATCACTATTAGGAACGTGGTTCCGTTTCTAAAACTTGCATATATATAAATCATGCCGAACATGAAAGCAGCAGTTCGCACGCTAATTTATTGCCTTTTTTTTCTGCATATCACAATTTTGGTCTCGCAAACAAGCGTCCCCGGGATGCTTTAATTTTTGTCTTTTTTTTTTTGAACCGAGAGCTTAGCCCTAAACATACTTCGATATGTGCACCAAAAACGTTCGCCAAATATTCGCTACTTTCATATTCAAGTGCATCCGAATAAAGTTACAGATTTCGATTGTTTCACACAAAAATGTTCGATTGTACGTGCTGTGTTATGTATATAAAACATATATTCATATTTGTTTCCCACTGTTTTCAGAGGTTCTCGATTTTTTTTTAAACCTTTGTAATAACATAAACGTCTCTATTGTTTCAGTGTATTGCACTAGTTTATAGCATCAATTCAATCGATTATAGTTATACCGCCTTTTTATTTATATATATAATAACATTTAATGATAAGTATCAGAATTTTGAATTGAGATCGAGGAGTGTGTCAAAATCTGTTGCCTTCTTTACAAGTCGGAGTGCAAATTGTGACTGCTTGGCACACCACCCTGTCGCTTCAAGTCTTAGACAAAATAATTTATACACATTATACTAAGAAAAAGTTTATAATTGTAAATGAATAAAGAACAAATTCCTAACCTAGTGTATATTGAGCATTTCGGACGAGGGTGTGGTGTGTCAAGTGTGCAAAACGGCAGTCTGGTCTGGACTTTGTAGAACTAACTTTTTTTTTCATCCCACAATTATTTCGTTCAGAATCGATGAACCAATAAAATTTCATACACATGTTTATGAAACTATCCTCTGACCGAAAATTAAACTAACAAGTTGTCGCATTGCACTCTGGAGCGAGAAAATGTCGCGAATTATGTCTCGTGACGTTTTAGTCGTTCATTTTTGTTCATCAATTCCGTTTGATCTCGTTCGAATGGAGGTTTCTTTTTTCCCCCTGGCAAAAGTTATCGCGACATTTTTTTAATCCTTTAATGGACGTGGTATAAAAATGTGTAAGAGTAATCGGATCGGCAACCAAACAAAAACATTTTGTTTTGGCCAATTGAATTGTTGGTGCGCCTTGAAAGAAAAAATTTTTTTCTTTTCAATCGTATCGACGTGCGCTAAACACGGCTGATTAATCAATTAAATCACAGTGAAACAAGATGTATTTGTACGGCTGATGATCGAGTCGATCGAGTATGATGTTTATTCGATACCCTGTGTCAGGTACCGAGTGTAATGTTTCAACATTGTTGCTGCCGCATAATGATATCTTTGTCACTTGAGATGTCGAATCGAAGATTTCAAAAACTGAAAGCCAGAATAAAAATTGTTTCTCACCAGACCAAAAAAAAAAAAATCCAACGAAAAGTATCGCCGAACGAAAAATCACAAAAGTAAAGAAATAAGCGCAGAAAAAGTGCGAAATGTTAACAAAGTGAAAATAAAAAGGAAAAACAAGAAATGAGATTTCTTGTTTTTCGGAAATCTTAAAAAAAGTGTCGTAAAAATGAACGAAACACGTGCAATGACGTCGCATACACGTTGCGTATACAGGTTATCGAGCGATTGACAAGCATGGGTGAATTTTTCGTTCAAAAGTTTTATTCGTCAAAAATCTCATTTCTTATATCCTAGTCTTGTCGTTTATAATGTACCGAAGTTCATAAAATCGTAAGATTAACATTAACACGCGAATGCAAATAAGAACAAGGAAAAACGTATAACACACATATTTCAGCGAAAAAATATAGAAAACGACGAGAAAAAAGTGCGGAACCGCGAATTCGGCTCGGGACATGAATTGTTGGTAAAAATTGGTTTTTTTCGTTTTCAACTGCGAATGGCGTCCTCGCTTGTTTCTCGTGTCACTGTATAACATAATAATAGTCTCTCTGACAAGGCATCTGTAAATCATGATAAGTGAGAAAATACAACTTTGTCGATATTGTTTTCTTTTAATTACAAAACATATAGTCGGTGTGTTGTGGTGTCCGGAATATACACAGGGGCGAGGCGTAAAAGGGGATGGACATTCGAAATATATTCTATTTCTTACTAGTATTTCTTAAAGGAGAAGGAGAAAGAGATAGAAATTGTGAGAGATAGAAAGAGATAGAGAGATACAAGGTGCTAGCAATTTTGTCGTTGGGACAAATTTTGTCGTAGACAAACGCATTCGAAAATCAATTCGTCCATAACTCGCAAACATTTTCAAATCGTATCTCTCTCGGGCACACTTTTATTCATTATTTTTGTGTTTCACTTTTTTTTCTTCCATCGCGCGTTACATTCGTCAAAAATCGCGCGCAATTCATCTCGACGCATCTCGTAAGAAACAAAAAGTTCATATTCCCAAAGTCTGTCTTTTAGTCGCAACTTGGAAAGTAGTTGATAGTTGACTACAAAATGGACGATCATATATCGTGAGCTGCTTCAGGAGAGCCGTGTTTCCCCACTTTCCCCCCGCTCGTCGCTTTTCGCGAGCTTTTTCTGTTCTCCTATTTTTTTGCTCTCGGTGCTTTTTTTTTTTCGTTCAACAAACGGCAGAGAATGCGCGCAGCTGCCGACACTTTTCAGTTACGTATTCATTAAGCATGAAATAATTCACTCGATCGAAAAATGGATCAGTCAACTGATGGCGTGCCGATTAGCCGCGACGCGTTTTTCTACGATCCTTATATATCGGGCAAAAACACATCGCAACTCATTTCTTTTGAGCAGCCTCATTGTCACCCAGAGGACAAAACAATTCCAACACAAATGGCACACTTTTACTTCCAAACGAGGAAAACAGCTTTTGGGCGCCTGGCGCCCAAAATCTCACTACACCTACAGGTTCTCACACAAACATGGCATCTTTATTTTTCCTTTCTATGGCGGCGTGCGCGATTTTTCAAAAAAAAATTTTTTTTTTTTTGAAAAATTCGCACAACTAAGAATCAACAGGGATATGTATCTACGCTATTATGTATAATTTTGATTACGATCTCTAAAAGTAATGGTCGTTAACAAATGTCACAATAACGTGTGCAGCAATGAGGGCGGGGGATGAAATTCAACAAAGAACCGTTTCGTGTTTTGTAACAAGACTTGATTAAAACTGCATTTTGTGACTGCGAGATTGGCCTAAGTAGAAACGAGGAAACAAAAAGAAACTAGGTAATATACATTTATGTGATTGTTGTTATTATTAAAAACAAAACGTAAGAATTGAAAAAAAAGAGACTACAACGTCAAATAAGCCCCAATTGATAACGCAAATAATGCTACGATACAAACTTATGAACTGTTACAACGTATATAAAAATTTGCTTCTTCTTATTATTTATTATGGTGATGAAAAATACGGCTTTTAAATATTACAATATATCCTGTGCGATGCGTGACTCGGCGGACCAATCACGAGCCAGTTAAATTCTGCGAAAACACAAAACTTGTTTGTAACTTGCTGTAAAACAGATGTCGAGTTCGACATTTATAACTTCTCTATTTTCAATCTGTTGAAAAAAAAAAAATGAATCGTGAGCTCGGCACTGGCCCGCCGACTTCTGTAACAAAAAAGAGATTTGACTCTCGAGGTAGGCCCTGAATCGGCGCGAAACGTTGCCAAACGAAGGGAGGAAATCGTTCAAACGTTTTTCTCGCCATCTTTTGAAAACGCTCGCGCTCTTTCTGCGCTGTTTCATAATACGGAGGTGTCTGAACATTTGGTTTACTGTCATGGCAAATATTAGACATCGTCTCCCCCCCTCCCACAACTATTATATCATGTTTCCAACAACTGAATCATTTGCGAGGGATGACTGTGCTGATGAGCACGTGACCGCGTGTGAAAGCGAAACTAACGATTAAGTACTTTCATGGCAAACCGATGAAATTGAGCAAGTCGCTAACCGTAACTCAATTGAACGCGAACCCGCGGCGATTAGCCGCCCTCGGGTCGCACATATTTTCATAGCGTCAGAGAGAGCTTTCGTGGCTCCAGCAGCCTCGTCGCGTTCAATTTAGTATCCACTGAGCGTCACTGTGATTGCAAATTAATTTGTTTTGCTGCCTCGTTTTTTTTTTATCGCAAATGATGATGTTTGCGTGTTTGTCGTACGGTGAATTGAATATTTTCAATCCGCAGTGAAATTGTGTTTTTTGGAAGTCTCTTTTTTTCGTTTCATTGAAAATATTTTCTCAACTGATTGAAAAAATTGCAAATTAAAATCAAGGCAAAACGTTATTTAGTTATTTTGCACGGGAGGAAAAAAAACAAGAAAAAAAATAGAAAAAAAATAAGAAACGCGATCCGATAAGAGATAGAAAATGGCTGGAAAGATATGGTACGAGTTGTAAAAGAGTTTCATCGGTTTGAATATCTATGACATTATGCTTTAATATATGTACACATACGATAACTCGGAAATTCATGTCGGAGTGAAAATTGTCGTGGTGCATTTGAGGTTTCATTAGCGTGTCCTCAAATCCGGCTCTATTTTCATTTGCAGCTATACGAACGTATCGATAAGAGCGTTGAAATATACAAATCGCGTATCATGTCGGACGAATCTATAACGACGCGTACTATCGTAACGCCATTGCCGAAGGTTTTGCGATTAAGGATGTGAAACAAAAAAAAAAGCGCGGTTTCACGCTCGCAATTCGCGTGATTATACACGCTGTGCCGGGGACGAAATATTTTTCCAGCCGCGTTTTCAGCCCCCACCCCCTCGAACGTTGATTAATCCCGCGCGATTCTACGAATGTCTGATACAAGCGCGCTTTCATCCACTTTTCACAGTTCTTTTCGGATGGCGAACGAAAAATAAAAATCATCCTGCACTGCTCTCGGGTTTTATATACAAATGGATATCACCGTGCATTATACACAATCACATAACCATTTTCCAATCCCCCTTTTTACGTGTACTTTTGAATCGTCAAAATTCGTCCGACCTTGTAATTTGTGACTGCTGTCGGACGTATCTCCAAGACCTCAAAAGTCTACATAAAGGACGCTCGAAAAGCGGACGAAGATTCGCAAATTATGGCGCACGTTGATTGGAAAAAAGTTGCGCGGAAAAAGCGTGTACGACGAAATCGCAGCGTTTGATTGTGAAGGCAGCGGCCGATTAACGAACGTACGCGCCCGTTCGAAAGCTCGATTGCATTTATTAGCCGGGCTCTCTCGAACACAAAGATAGCTTCTGCCGAATGCATGTGATCGAGCCGGACCACACCCACAGCCTCGTTTCTTACCGGCTCGTTCGAAAAAAAAAACCAAACAAAACAAAAAATGCCAATTTTTTTGTGTTTCGAAGCTTTTCGCGCGGTTGTTTAATAAACAATGCCAAAGTGGGGTTCATTGTTCCATTTGGCTCTTCGTGATACTTGATAAAGATTCGCCCGAGATTGTTTGCGTTCGCGGTGAAAAGCGTGGCAACAAAAGACGCCTTTATTGTTTCAATGCCTCTCGTCCGGCTCCTTTGATTAATTTGACCCGCCGACGCATTATATTTATTAACGAACGTCCGAAAAAAAGCGTCCTCCTGGCCTCTCTCCTTTTTTTTTTCGCCTTGCGCGCGCACGTCCGATACGCGAGTCTTTAATTCGAGCCGCTTTTCCGAGCAAAACACACGTACCGAAGGGAAAAGAAAAAAAATTCAATGCTGAAATTGGACGTGCGCACGCGTGTCCGTATCTTTTGGCGTATCGCTTTTCCATATCGTTAATGAAACATATTTACCTTATTCCACGCGGAGAGAAAAAAGGAGGAATCTTTTTTTTGAAAGCTCGATGCGTACAACACGATTTCTGATTACTCAGAGCTCACGTACACCCTCGCAAAAATTCATATTTATCTCTCGCGAATTTGGTGCTCCGGCTCTCCGTTTCCAATTTTCTGATAAATTTATCTATAGGTGTGTTCTCATTTTTTTGCTTAACGAAACGCAATTAATCAAGTTACAAATTGGTTCGATCCGGAATTTCAGAAGTGAATTTTCGCGTTGAGATTTTAAGCTCGAGGTTCGCGGTAACGAAAACGCTTTGATATAACGATCCCCGACGAGATATAGATTTTTATTTGCAATTTTTTCGGCTCTTCCTATTTTCGAAATTCAATTTTTTTTCGGCTAATCGAATCTCACTGCAATACATTGTTTTAGCTGCAAAGAGTTTTTTCTTCCTTTTTGCTTTTGCCGCAAAGATGTGTGTGGAAAAAGTCGCGAGTATTTTTTGTTTCTAAAAATTTCGTGAAATGCGTCGGTGTTTCGGTACGGTGCAAAGTTTTATTTATTTTTTTCCCCGTCTCTTTCCAATTAATCAATATTAGCTTTCATTTATTCGAATCACTTTTTTCCAGCAGATGAATAGGAATAATTGATAAACAAAATTCCGTCGCTGAGCAGAGTTTGATAAGCGCCGGAATATCTAGAGTTACGCATTTATAGCTCTTGCGAAAAAAAAAGCTCGAGCAAAAAAGTATAAATTCGGATACACAGTTTGAACAGTTGCGAATTTGTTGAACATTTTTATGACTTTACAATCAGATACGCGAGCAATTTTTTTCCTTCCATTTTTGAGCGAAAAATTCGTACGTAACGCCGTAAGAAATCAATAAACTGTGGGCGAAAAAAAAGTCGGCGAAATTACGCAACCAAACAAATCACAGAATTTGATAGATTCGCAACGAACATTTTTCGTTCTGCAAATCTTGAAATTTCACATTCAAATGTTTGTGATTTTAATAGTACACACTTTATTGCAATTTTCCATTTCCGAGATAAAGGTTTGCACAGTACCAAAATAATGAGAAAATGCATGCAAAAAAAATGACAAAAAAAAGTTTCACATTCGTCGCATCACATGCAAATCATTTTTTTTTACTTCAGTACTTATTTGGACTAAAGACAAGTATGAAATTGCAAAAGTTGAAGTATATCAAGAAGCTCCCCTTTGTGCAACGATCGATGAAATTGTTATCAGTTGCTGCTAGTAAACTCTCGACTAATGAGCTTTACAAATCGACGAATTTTGCATTAAAATTAGGCTGCTGGGTTAAACTCTCGAATCAAAGACAATCGTAACAATAAAAAGAGAGTCGCCAAGAGAGCATATTCCGTTAATTTTGAATTTTCCAAAATCGCTTATCAACTACGATAACTTAACGCCTAGAACAATTTTTTGTTTTCGGTAATTGCAAATTCATAAATCACAGACTCGTTCAATTTGTTCAAACGTCTAACCCCTAAATAGAAATATATAAATCATATCAAAATATAAAGCTAATTGCCTACCTCTAATGATTTTGCACACGACAATTTATTTTTGCACAAAACAATTTTATCATCTGACCCGTCCCTTTCGAACCGCCGTAACCTAAATTTGTTTTCTGAATACTGAAATCGAAATTGCACAGAACGTTATTTTTACAAATACTTTTTTAAAACGGACAAGAATGCGGCTTGTCTGAATTGCACATATGCTCTCTTTCTTTCCGAAATCAGCCACCAACCTAACCAATGCTTCAATTCAAAATTTCAATTTGTTTTTTAAACTTTAAAAAATAATAAAAGAACTAAAAGGGATGCAAAGAAAAGAAACCGGAACTTCGCGCGTTTCATTGAGTAACAAAATATTGAGATGAAAAAAAAGAAGCTCTCGAGTTGCATAGCATGCCGTATACTGTTTGCTGGGTTTTTAAAACTTTTCCTTGTTCGCCGCAGTCAGTGCCGATTGCGACATAGATATAGATAATTCTCTCGTCTTAAATCACGACTTTGTCTTAAATATGTATACATGTACTGTACAGAATGTGTTACAATTTGCGGCCATCCGTGCCGCGAACGGAAAAAGATGGTTCAAGCGACGTGTAATCAGCGCGATTATCGCTTCAATTTCCATCGAGGCATGGACGGCTTGGTATACTCTGTGAAAAGTACAATTATACTTTGATTTGTGTTTGAGTTCGTATACATAGTTCTCGATCACAATAAGTCTTTGCAAAAGTGAAACTAAAAAGGGAAAAATAAAAAAAAAAGAAAAACATGGTGGAACCACGCGAGCAAAAAAAATCCAGTGAAAAACGGCTGGAGCGCGTAATTTGTATGTCGCGGTGAGGTTAAATATAAGAAGCGGGACGTTCTAAAAATTGTAACTCGCTCGATTGTCGATAAATCCTAAATTTAAGCGCGCCAACTGGTCAGAATGATACGCGATGATATAATTGTGCGCGAAATTTGATGGAGTTCTGGAAACGAGAATCTCTCGGCCGCGACACTCACACCCACACCGCGCGAAATCCGCTCGCCGAATAGCACAAACGTAACAAGAAAGACTTTGAGAATTACGATCACATGGGCAGCGTCGCACTTTGACGCTCGCACGCTCGCCATTATATCCGCAAATATATTTCAATAATTTAATTTAATGAGACGTTTTAACGTGATTATACGTATGACACAAGTTTCTTTTTATCCTTATTATCCTGTGTTGTGTGAGTGTACGTGTGACAGAGAGTGGAGTGGTGTGTGTGTGAGTTGCTAATTTTTTTACTTTTTCCTTTTTTCGAACCACCACTTCTTCCCATTTTGCTCTTCTAAAATGCATCCGTCGTTTTTTAATTTTTTTCCTTTATTTCTTTTTTTCTTCGTACTGTATCAGAGTATTCATAGTTGCAGTATTAATATAATATTATATATATTTATCATATATATACCTTAATAAAATACGATAAAATCACTGCCGCGAGCAGCAATTCCGAGGCACTACGAACAGGCCATATAACAAATATGGCCACACAATTTCAAATCTCTCTTTTTTTCTCTAAATTAAAAAAAAACTATACATATGTATATATCTATAATTATATACATACGTGAGCGTCTCGCTCGCATACACATTACCCCCGGCGCAAAACATCAACGTTACATATTCTGTCATTCTTATATTTTTTTTCGTTTTTAAATAACCGTCAACGTCCCGTCCGGAGGCGCCTAATACACAATTAATAATATACCTATATATCTCGTTATTATGTACGAATCATTATGTAATGTACAAAATTAGAGAGATCACACGTCTTAATGTATATAGAAATTGTTTTTTTTTTTCCTGTAAGACTATCTCTAGCGAAGTGAAACGGCTGTAACCATTCTAACTCAAAACCGTTTCTTGTTTTCTGTCTCCTTTAAGTATTGCCATGAAATGTATGGGTGATGTTTAATCAAATTGATGAGCGGACGATCGAGGGTCCTCACTTTGAGCTAATCTATTGACTATTCTAATATAACTCTATACGCTACCTACCAGCCTTCTTCCACAGTCCCTCGTCTTTTTCTTGCGGTTTTGACCCTTTTTTCCCCTATCCTTCATCTTCCCCCCCATCATTTCATCTGAAATCCCTCTTCGCTATTTCCCGCGACTTACACACTTTCTCTCTAGCGTAACTTTGTTTTCTCTTGCGTCTCTCATTACGTCCCTTACGTAGTAATCAGCACCAATCTGATTTAAAACCAATAAAAATATCGTCATATAATTAATCTAACCAGTTGTATAAATATACATTCAAATATCATAATAGTATACAAGATTTTTTTTTTTTCGTCAATGCTTCTTCTTCTTGTTTTCTGTATTCGGTCATTCAATTCGCCTGCTCGTGGTAGCGCTAAAACGTCAGCACGGATCTGCTTAATTATGGGCCATTCACGCGTTATTCAGTCTTTGTTTTATAGAAATGCAACAACTTGGGGGGGAGTTGATCAGGGGGACGTGTAACCAGAGGGTAGGTCAGTGCTATTGAGCTTGAACGGTGCGCCGGGAAGCGCGCGGCCGCGGCATTTATAATCTGTATAATATCAACTATCATCAATAATATTGTGTACATATGTATATAACGGCTATTGCATCGGGTTGCGTCTCTGGTGTCGGAGCCGCGCGGCCCTGGAGCGCGCCGCTTTGTAATTCGTATAACTGCGAAGGCACGCTGGTACTGCCAAATTTATTGTTTATGTATATAAGTGTGACAGTAAAAAATAACGCCATCTATTAGTCAATCTGTTGTATATAAAAATTGTGGAAGCACGGTGACAATCTAGAACGGTCGGCGGCTTTAAATGATAACAGGTTCTATAACAAGGCGCGCTCCAGGCCCAGGTTGCGCTCCGACGAAAAGGCTATTGCGGTGGGCGCGACCGTCGCGACGCCCGCGACACCGTCCAGTGTATGTATACTTGCTATCAACTTGGTCTACTAGCGCAAATTCGGCCACCACAATTCAACAGCTCCGCCACCTTTTGTGTGCGCTCGCACAACTTCGCCCCAATCGCTCGCCAGCAAAGTATCCAACGCGCGCACGTGCGATTCAATATAATCAACCAGACTCTCTCAACTTCATTAAAACATAGGCAAGTTAAACATTGTATCACAATCATTTCAGTCTGATCGAAATCGAACATGTTCAACCCGTTTAGAGAGAGAAACATATTTAAACACAGTTTATGGCTATTGTGCGCCCGAAGGGGAGCTCAGTTTCTCCCCTGCGAACTCCAGAAATCCGTCGGCGTCAACAAACTCGGTTGCTAACATTTTTTTGAACAATCCCATCAACAAGTAAAATCTCGGGTTTTCACACTTTCTCGTTTCTGCTGTTTTCGCGAAACTGCGATTTTACCGATTTATATATTGCAACATTTTGGTGATGATGAGATCGTCAACTGGGGCAATTGAGTTTGTCGAGGTTGAGCGCGCCAAAGGCCCGTTTACCGGCTGCGAACAATTCAAAACATGCCTTCGAGCTTTTTTTGTGTCTTCATTTGTATGGCACAAGTGAAGGCGGTCTCCCCGATTGGTTCCCGTGATTAACTCTTCGGTGTCGAGTTAAGAATCGCGACACCGATGACTAGCAATCGAATTTTGAAAACCCATCATTCACGAAAGAGCTTAATTTCCTAATCAATTTAGAATCGAGACTTGTGATAAATTTCTTACTTGCTTGTCGAATCGAATTTTAGCGCGCCAATTCGGGTTGCGCGAGAATTTTAGCTTGGCTAAAAGCGTGGGTCTGACTTAAAATTAGGGAAAATCACAATGATCATGATCACAAGACGGGCGACGCCCGCAACGTCAGTCGCTGTTCGCTTGTAGCCGGGGCTTTTGGCGCGCTGGTTCTATCTATTGTAGTTTCAACAGTGATGATTCGCGAAACAAAAAACAGGGTGTTCCGTTGTGTAGAGCGTAATATGTGAATGATAAACGTCGAGCTGCGATGATCAACAATCCAACAAGGTAATAAAATATAAAAAATATGCCTACAAAATACTCAATAAAATGGTACTATCGTTTCTCGTCCGCGATGAACTATAAAAAGGTAAACGCTGTTATCGCACAATCACGTGCGCTATAATACTCGTGGAAATGAAGAGCAAGAGGAGAGTAAAGTAAATGGCAGAGATTGGAGAGAGACAAACGGGCTCGATTGGTATGAAGGTTTTACCTGAAAGTGCGCGACACTCGCGTGGACCTAAAACAACAATTGGCAACAATTGTCACGGATAGTGTTGCTGTTGGAAGGCGGCTGTTGGGTGCTGTGCGTCGCGGAAGCAGCGCTGAAACCTCAGCGGCAGTCCTGCTGGCTAGTACGCGGCAGGATGGACGGTTAGTCACTGGGGCGGCAGCCCGGTGGGCGGCTTGAACTCGCCGCTCACGGCCACGACGTTCGCCTGGCCGGCGAACTGCGACGACGAGACCGCCGGCTGGTGGTTGAAGGCCGGCGCGTAGCACTGCGGGAAGTACAGCTCCGGCTTGACCACGGTGGGCGTCAGGCCCCGGCCCACGCCCAGGCTGCCGGGCGCGCCCGGGTGCTTGAGCTCGCCGTTCGAGTTGCGACGCACCTTGGCCGCGTGCGGGTTCATGTGATTGTCGATGTGCTTCTTCACCTCGGGCTCGGTCGCGAATCTTCGCCTGCAGTTCGGCATCGGACAACAGAAAGGTCGGTCGCCCTGGTGCGTGCGCGTGTGCTGGTCCAGGATGGCCTTCTGCCTGAAGTCCTTGCCGCACTGCTGACACTTGTACGGCTTCTCGCCCGTGTGGATGCGCAGGTGCTGGTTCAGGATCGTCCGCTGTCGGAAGTTGCGCCCGCAGTACACGCAGCCGTACGGCTTCTCGTTCGTGTGGATGCGCAGGTGCTGCGTCAGGTGCGACTGCTGACGAAACCGCTTGCCGCACTCCGGGCACGGGTACGGCCGCGACTCGATGTGGATGCAGCCGTGCTGCAGCAGCGTCGACTTCTGCTTGAACTCCTTCTGACAGATCGGACAGCGCACGTACAGCGGCATGCCCGCCGAACGCCCGTGCTGGATCACGTCCGGCAGACAGCCCTTGTTCACCCCCTGCTGCTGCTTGATGTACTGGATCGCGCCGAACGTGCCCGCCCCACCCGGCCCGAAGATCGCGTGGTTGCCCCCCTTCGGGTCCTTGAAGTACGCCGGGTACTGCGTCGAGTTTGTGTCCGGCGCTGGACTGAACGCTCCGGACTGCGTGTCCGTGTCGCCGAATGTCGAGTTCGCCTCCTCCTTGCCCTCCTCTGGCGGGAACGGTACGTCCTGCGGCCACAGCGTCGGTGTCATCCCGTTCTTGAATATCAGATGCGGACTCACGTCTGCAATGCGAAACGTCAAATTGTCATCGTCTACGTTTTTTTTTTGTTTACCAAAATATTATATCATTTTTCAAACAATTTTCGGGCTTGGGTTAATCTTGTTAGAGGCACGCGCATCAAAACACGTCAACACTTTTGTACCCTGTAGTTTTGTTTAGTTTGTTTCGGAAAGTATTGTTTTGTTTGTGTTCAAGTTCGATCGGCGCTTGTGACCGACAATCGAAAGTTTAAATATTGCACAACTGTTTTGTTCGGTTGTTTTTCTTTCTTGTTTTTTCTTGGGAAAAAAGTTATCGTCCTTGCTCCCCCGGTACAGTTATTTGGCATGTTGTAACGAAGGTTAATAAATGAAATGCATGAATTTTGTTCACACGATATGCAAATGAAGGAAAACGATAAAAAGTGTCCAAGTTGGTACTTTAATAATAATTGAAATAATGGAACGTGATGTCTGTAATGAATGAATTGTGTTTGAAGAAATACGACAATTGAATTATTTGTATTCGTAATAATAAACCACGATTTCCAAGTATGTTGTATGTTCGTTAATTAATGGTTTTATTGGTACTCGCGTCTTATTCGAAAATTATACTTTGAATTATAAAATAGATGTCATCTTAATATTAGACCTGTCTGGTCTTTTTTTGATTAGTCAAATGTTTGTTCTAAAATGAAAGAGCCGTCTATTGAATAATGAAATTTATTTTAACTGATTCGAACAATGACAGTATTAAATTTGGCAATTCGGCGAACAACGCTCCTATTTCAATCCCACCGATATTTAAATTTATCCAGTCTCTAAAATTATCCATGGAGAAAAAAAAAGAATCTAATGAATTTTACAAGACCGTTCGAAATCGTGTGATTACATGTAAGAGGAGAATTCAAAAAATTTTGTACATTAATTTCGATAACAGTGATCGATAAGGAATGAAAAAAAATTGCTCCATACATGAATATGAAAATGCACATGCAAAATTGGATCAATCTGTACAGACGAGAATGTGATTCGACTTGTCAACAAAAATAATCAGGTACAAAAGAGTCAATGTATATCTGAAGTGAGTTATACTCCTCGCTCAGAAGTCGATAGAGCTCGGTATTTGTGACGTGATAACCGAGGCCGGAAACGTATCTTTTAGACCGAAAAATCGCCAGTGAATAAAAGGTCGGTTGTGTTCAAAAGGTCGTTCAATATTTACAAATGTCATTACAAAAAAAAGTTTCAAAAAAAAAAACAAATTTATTTTATCAGAACATTTTCATCAATCAACGTTCACGTTCAACACGTCCCAAGTTTCTTTCTGCCTTGAATTTGTCTATCGTTTCACCATTGGCTAAAGTGCAATTTCTTAAACTGCTCTCGAGAGCAGCGTATCCCAACCGGTCGATCTATCACGGTATATGAATGTTCGTACTCTCATTTTTCCGTTTTGTTAGTACTGTTTAATTTGTATGAAACCGCCCATAAAAAAGATGATTCGAGCGAAAAGTTGGTGCATATCATTAGACTTAAAAAAAAACCAGTCTTCGCTATCACTACGTGTCAGTAGATGGGGATCCACTTTCTCCACCTGGAAAGGATGTATTTCTTTTAGCCAATCAAGAAAAAAAGATGATATATTAATTTCAGTCACATACGATTGGACAAGGCATCGACTGGAACGCGTTTCAATCACGTGTTCAACTTCGGACGTCATCTTTAATAAGCACAGACGAAAAAACGAATTTCAAATGTTCTCATCAAAACTTATTTCATCTTAAAATTGTATCTTTCAAATTTTATCTTCAAACTTAATTTGGCGAAAAAATAGTCTTAATGCCTCGGTTCAAAATATTTCAGATTAAATCTTGGTTATAATTATGTAGCAATTATGAAAAGCATGAAATCAGTTTGCGCGGGCACTTTAATTTGAAATTAAGTTTGCATGTAATTGTAGAAGCGCGAATTGTAACGTTAATGCGGGCATCCAATTGTATTATAACAAATGTAAATCGCTTCTCCTTGTTGTAAATGATACGGTAGCAGTAATTCAAAAACTAAAACATACGTGTTATTGCGATAGTTAAGAGAAACAGTTGTTTGAGGTAAATTTGGGGTCAAAGCAGGAGTTAATGTGGTAGAAAATGAGGCTTTCGTTTGTCATTCATGTAACGTTTGTTCTGTCTAATAACACAAACAAGTCTTCAAGTTTAATCCTTAAAATTTATCCCCAAATAAATCGCATCTTTCGCACTGACAATTTATGGTCCCCATGAAATAAACAGATAAGATGCAAACGACTTCGTAAAGTGGATGACAGTCGAGTTAACTAACTGTAATCCCACTATAATTCAACTTTTGTTCAGTATTTTTTTTTCTATTGTCGTTATTATCACGCTGATGTATTTTAATAAATCAAAAATCGTTGCTGAATCTTGTTTTCATGTTTTTAGTAGGTGCAAAATGGTAAACTCGGAATTCACTGACATTGAAATTCTGGATTTGAGAAAAAATAATCTAGACACGAATGTCTTATCTCATCAATCAAGCGAGCAGATAAGAAAAATGAAAAAAAAACTTTTTTTTTAATCCAAGTCTGAATTCAACGTTCGGTTGATGTTATTAATTATGCATTCAGATGCACCAAAGACCTGTAATTATAAATTGTTTATATTGTCGATTTTTTGTTGGACTGCGATAAAAAGTAATCGGTAGCAGAGTGATCCATCTTGGAGATTCTAAATTTGTTCATTAAATTTAATAATGAAATTAAGATAAAAATAGATTAATCATTTACAGATCAAATAAATGATGGTTTCTGCGAGGGGAAAAAAGTCGAACTGCATGTATTTATGTTAATGAGAAAAGAAATTCATAAACCTGTTATGGTAAATGAATGTTTTGAATCATTGACGTTCATAGGTATTCGTACTTTTCTTCTCTTTTCATCCTGATAAGAAGATCCGTTTTTGATCGATCCCAATATTGTTATGCAAAATAAACCAGAACTCGTTTAATTTTTATAACACAAACGCAATAATTGTTGCTAGTTCGAACTGATTTATGCGCAACTAATCAATTCATGTTAATGTTTTTTTCGGTCAAGTTTGCTTCGACAACCTAAACATTTCAATTTTATTGATCATAAATAATTTTTTTTATTCGAGAGTTCTACGTTTATCGACTTTTCATTTTTTTAATTCAGAAGATGGTCCAATTTTTAGTACCAGCCAACACTGTTGCTAGAAATTTACTCGCAAGTCTAGAAAGTTTATTCGATATGTTAATTATTTATAACTAGTTGAAAGGAAGAATTTTCACTTATTCACTGACAATTCAATTGAAAAATCTGTAATCATTTGATTAAAACTGATTTTTTTGTTACCACTTTCAGCTTTATCTATGTTAGATTTTACTAGTCTGATCAAAATAAGAATTTTCTCCTTGTGGAAATTTTCCTCAGATGGTAACTCATTTTCACTGATTCACCTTCAAATGTGACACTTTACGACAACATTAAAACTGCGTTTTTCCATATTTTCAACGCTATAATTTTTCATTGAAAAAACTTGTTGACTTTCAAGATGCTCTAAATGTTTTACGATAGAATCTTACTGAATGAAAAGTTTTTAATTACAAATACACTCAACTCGAATGTTGGTAATTATCGATTAAGTATTTTAATAATTGGATTTAAGTACGATTTTAATTATTAAATACAAAAGCATCCGAAGAGTAATGAACCATCTCTCAATTGACTTTTACTATCACTTAAGAAATTAATTAACACTCAAGAGTTAAGATTTTACCCGCAATTTCGTCAGAATAATTAACAAACAAATGTTTTAATAAAACCCCACCGTGAAATATTTCTACTTCCATCTCATTCAAAAATCGTCAACGACAAACTTCACAACTCTTTCCACCGAAAACAAGCAGACACTTTTTTTTTGCCGAAAACTGCTTTTTCATCTGCAGTGCGAAATTTCGGTTCATCAAGAAGGCTCGTAAATGACTCTGAGGTTCGCATCTAATCCCAAATATCGTCCTAATAACACGTCAATTTCAAAGTCATTAGGTCCGGGGCATTAATAACAATAATTATGTTTGTCCCTGTGTTTGGCAGGTAGCATCTGTCTGGAGTGATGGTCAGGGCCGGTCCGGAATGACAAACCCCGAGGGCGTTTGTTTCTTTCGATCCGCAGACTTACCCTCGAAGAGCTTAGCAGATCGCGAAACGAAAGCTCAAATGAAAAGCAACTTTAAAGAAGCAGGCTGGGCTAGGGCTGCGAATCGAACGTGACGTCGCATCAACGGGTTAAACGGGTCGAAAGCCCGCGGGTTAAGTTGACAGTGGAGGCGCCCGGGGGGAGAGCAAGATAAAGAGCTGGACAGCAACTGAGAATAATGCGCACGAGTAAGACGAGATCGGGGGGAAAAAAGCGTTAGCACCAGGAGCGGACGTGAGTCGCGGCGTGTCTCGCGGGTGACGATTAATAAGCGGATGGTGGTTATGATTATTAATATGATTATGACAAGCGGAAGTGGGTGACGCGTCGTCCAGCCTCTGGCGCTTGATGAAGGCAGAGAGAAATGCTCGCCTTGGTGTGTGCGGACGTGCTGATTCAGGATCGCCTTCTGACGAAAGTGTTTTCCGCACTCCGGACATTGGTATGGCTTCTCACCCGAGTGGATGCGAAGATGCTGGTTGAGAATGGCGCGCTGTCGGAAGGTGCGCTCGCAATAGGCACACGCGTAGGGCTTCTCGTTAGCGTGAATGCGCAGGTGTTGCGTGAGGTGGGACTGTTGCCGGAACCGCTTGCCACACTCGGGACACCCGTAAGGCCGGCTGTCCGTGTGAATGCGTTCGTGCTGCAGCAAGGTCGACTTCTGCTTGAAGTCCTTGCCGCAGGTGAGACACTTGAACAGCCGGAGGTCGCTGTTCGCGCCCTTGCCGGGCTTGCCGTTCTGCTGAACGATGTCCGGCAGCCCCGGGCCCATGTTCGGCCCGGCCGCGTACTGGTGCGCCTCCAGGTTGGGCCCGCCGTCGCCCTGGCCCAGCGACGTCAGCATCACGCCCGGCTGCTTCAGGTAGTGCAGCGCCGAGAAGCTGCCCGGCGCGAGCATGTGCGGCGGCACCGACGCAGCCGGGTGCGGCCTGCTCTCCTTGAAGTAGTGCTGCGGGTATTGCTGCAGCTCGTTGCTGCTCGCGAAGCAGTCGCCGCGCTCCACCTCGTGCGGCGTCAGCTGCTGCTGCGGCGAGTGGTCTTGCTGGCTCTGTTGCTGCACTTGTTGCTGCTGCACTTGTTGCACTTGCTGTTGCTGCTGCTGTTGCTGCGCCTGTTGCTGCGAGCTCTGCTGACTCGACTGGATGTCGTCGCCGGGAGGCGTGAGGGCTTGTGACTCCTGGCCGGCCGAGGGGTACGGCGACGGCACCGGCGAGGCCAGAGTTGGCGCCTGGCCCCCCTCCCCTCCCTCCACCGGCGGACCGCACGTCTGCTGAGGGCTACCGGACGACGCCGACCCCTGCTGCTGCTGTTGCTGCTGCGACTGCTGCTGCGCTTGCTGTTGCTGCTGCTGCTGTTGCTGCTGTTGCTGCTGCACGTACAGACCGCCGTCCTGGAGAGCTCCCGGCCCAGGGCCCCACTGACCCTGCGGCCTCTCCATGTTGTCCTTGTATAGCACGTATGGTGCGCCACTATCTGTAAACACACGGTCGAAACCAAGGTTAACTTCTGATTCTCAATTGCGATCCTATCACAACTATCGCTTTCGCAGTTCCTTGCGCCTTACGCACAGTGTCGCGTTTCAAAATATCAAAAAATCACTCACTTCAACAGTGCTATCTTATTTTCATTCAATTTAGATGCAAATTCAGATCAAAGAAATTAAAAATTTTTTTTTTAATCAGAAATTAAAAAACAAATCTTATTTTGAAACGAGACACTGTTCGTGAGACTTTTGTTTTGTTTTTCAAAACAATCGTTTGTGGATTATGGTAGCTGTGCGATTAAAGGGAAACATGCAAGATTAGCGAAACGAGCAGGTGATGAGAAAATGCAATTTGTATCATTTGATTTGGAAATTATGATGATTTGCGCGGGATGGAAGAGGCCGCGAGCTTTTCGAATGCGACTTAATGGACTCAAATGATAAACATTTTCGCGTGCAATTAATTGTGTTTCGAGTTCATAAATAAAGTTATTCACAGTTACGCCGAGTCGTATAATTCTCAACTCGTCAACTATTTCATTCAATTGGAGTCAAGAACATGAAAGAGGTACTTCTAAATGGATATGTTGAATCCGTTAGAATACCGGCGCTTGTAAAGTGTAACGAATTCAGAGAGAAATGTTTATTAATCGACCAAATTACACGTTTGATGGCGAAACAAAGCGCGGGGTAATTCATGAGGGCTTTTTCGCTTTGTCATTTACAATATTTTACACGAACGATTACGTTCCCGAGTCCGTGTTCCATTTTTATCTGATTTCATGCTGAATGTGTTGAACCGACTGATGAAATAATTAAATGACATACAATTTGTGCAACTGATTTGACAGGTTTAGTTATTTAGAGTTTACCGATTTCAACCGATCGATGGCTCGTTCATCCATTCATGTTTTCATTCATTCAAGCGATGTTTTTCATTTGCAAAACTTTGTTTGAATGACGTGATATTTTTACCTTTTACTTTTCCAGTGAAAAAAATCGTTCATAAAACTGATACCAAACTTGTTCTAGAAAAATGTCCAACTAACTTTTGTTAAACATTGTAAAAACAATTGTTACACATTTTGACGTACTGTAAAAATGTAAAAGGGACAGTCAATACGTGTATCAATTCTCAAATAACATTTTTCAAGACCTTGTATGCTGGATACAAAGTATACAAGGTATGGTATGTCTCAATTTCACAATATCTACAATGATTTCATCGGGTGTATTCCGACTCGGATGATATCAAGTTACAGTTATTAATATAACGAAACGTAAAAAATAATCTTGCGTTTATGTTGACATTTTATGCTCAGTTAATATGCTGATACTGATATTATTATTTATTCAAATATCACATTTGCAGTTACTATTTCTTTTATAAAAGTTCAACTGATATTATTTCTCGAATAATTTATCTCCCGGTCGTTTAATTAATTATCAAGCGTTTAGTTTGTTTTACACTCGGACAATTTCAATTACGCCTGACGTAAAATTATAAACTGATAAAAGTTGCAGTGTGATTCATTCTCGCTGCTACCTGCTATATTGAAAACTAATAGCTTCAATCATGTACATAACAAATGCGAGTCATATTGGAAACAATAGGTAGCCCTCAGTCCACTCGTTTATGATAAATTAATAGATTCGAAGAACTCCACATCATACGATATCCTTCTTAATTTTGAAATAGACAAACGTGATTTATTTTGCAAACTTTTGCTCGTCTTTGTATGCCAGCTATCTTTAATTCAACCTAACATGCATCTGTAACTTCTGAATCGTACCTTTTGTTTTTATTTGTTTACATTTTTTATCACTTGCAACTTCTTAGTGAATTTTCCACCAGATGAATATTTCTAAAACGATTCGAAAAGTGATACAAAACTGAAATATTTTGGTTCGCAAAGGACGTGTCACAAAGTTCAAACAGACTTGTTTTATTAAAATCCCTTTTACACTCGAGTTCTATATTTGAGGCGGGAAGCGCGCGTCAGTTCGAATCACACGAGACGTAACGAGTTTTGTATCATTGTTAATGCTGGCCAGCTGAATGAATGTTTTTGAATTCAAAATTTCGAGGACTTTGGAATCGCATTTAAAAATGGAAAGTCGCTTTTCAACCATGAGTCAATTATTCAAATGAAGACCTTGAACTTGGAGTGCTGAATAAATTTACTTTTACTAAGTACCACACGGTGAACGGTAACGACCTTCGAAATCGTCATTTTTGCCCTCCCTTTGCTCGATACTTATCGATTGATTAATAATTTTATAAATTACACCTCTTAAAGTCGAACTTTACTTCGAATTTATAATCTTGTCGCAAAATGTGTTTCAATTAATGTTCCAATACATCAAGACAAGATCAAGTCCAACTTTTTATTCCACTTTTTTTAATTTGTTCAACATCGCCATAAACTCTGAATAAAAATCTAGTCACTTTGATCAATTTGATATCAATCTTCATGAAATTATCATTTTGTACTTTTTCGAATAGTTGAAAAAAAAGGAATCAAAACTATCAAAAACTTGTAAACAAATTGATAAATAAAAAATGAAACAACTAAAAAGTTATAAATAAATTGTTGATCGATAGCAGAAAAGAAAAAAAATCGGTTGTTCGGTTCGGCTGCGTGTTGATTATATATCCGATTGCAATCGATTAGACACAGAATGCTGAAAAATGCATGAGGCTCGTTTGTGACCCTCAAGGCCTGGCTGCGCGAATAAATGAAAATCAGCGTGCAGCTAGCCATGGGGTCCCTCCTTGCCCTTTCCTCTGCCAGAACAAAAGCGTCTGTAGGCCAGATCGACTGGCCCACGTTGCTCGCCGATCCCAGTCTTTGTCTTGCATTAACATTTTGTCCCACTCGGCTTGTTGCAAAAATTCCACGACTACCCGCGAGAACGGCAAAAAGCCTTTTTCATTTGACAAAAAAACGAAACAAAAAATTCTACACCGATTTCTGGATTCTGCTTTGCTAAATCAGCTTTTCTAATAGCTTATTTTTTCTACTATTTGAAAGCTATTTGACGACAATTTTTTTATCAACAAAATTTTTGTATCAAAAATGTTTTAGTTAGAAAATGTAGAATGTTAGATGATTGTTTGTTTAAAATTGAAATGAAAAAAAAAATCGATTCAATTAAGGAAACTGAATTTATGGCAGAGGAAAAAAAAAGAAGATTCGTTTTCAAAGTTATGAGCAGCCACACTTGCGAGTTATCATCTTGACTAATAAAGAATAACATTCCTGTCTGATACCTTTGTCTACGCGTACATGCGAGCGTATTCAACATCGGTTCCTTAGCACATCGGTCTGAGGAACCTGTTTTCGCCAAACCGAGCGGGAGGAACTTGCCTAACCTATTGCCACAGCTCGGCATCATATCTTCTGTGCAAACAGGGATCACCAAATTAAAATGATTCCCAAAAAGAAATAAGCTGGACAAGTCGTTGGACCAATTTTACAAATCAATTCGCGCGATAAAAGTTGATACGCTCGACACTCGTTTGTTTTCCTACTTTTACGAGTTTTGAATCGAGGCTTCCAACCCATTTTGAGTTTGAAAAATGTGCTCGAAATTGGTGGTTTTGTATAATTAAAACCTGAAGATATGTTCTCCATGTTCTACTTTGTATCAAGTAAGGCGGACTAGAAAATTTAATTATTTTCTTCGTTGCAAAAGCGATGATTGTAATAAATTTGCCGGAGTTAAAATATTTTTCACCTTCATTAAACTTAATGATGAGATTCAAAGATGAAAAACTGGAGCAGTGTAAATTGTAGCACATCTTAAATGTAATGTAGAAATAAGTATATTTCTCAGCTCGTTTCTAAACGACCACTTAAACGTTGAATTTTATATGCTAATCGAATTGAATTCAAGAATCAGGATTAATTCCGATGATTGACTTTGCCAGCGAATGTTATAAATTTGCTACAACGTTAAGAGCAATCAGCCAATTTTTCCCCAACTAAATATAATAATTCAACTCATGTTACTACAACCACGTACAATATTTTACTCGACAAAAAATTACAGTACTTAAACAAATTGGAATTTCAGAGTTTGCATCTAACACATCAATCAATCGTCCCTCCATTAGCTTCGACAAATAATCATTTTAATCTAAATCGATTACGTTCGAAAAAAAAATTTTTTTTCCATACACATCACCGAAATCAAAAGCCAGAAGAAGCGAATAGAAAACTAAAGTCGATCGACGAAAAATAAATTTGCGAGAAAACGCGAGGTATAATTTTTGATTGGAGCAAACAAAATGTAGCCGATGTTGGGTCGCTCGAAAAGCGTAGAGAAACAAAAAAAAAGTATTCGGGGTAAATGGGGAGGGGGGGGGAGAAAAAAGCGATCGCACAGGCCTGGGAAAAAAAGAGTGTTACGAAATGCATCAATCAAACCGTTTCGTTTTGATTGCCAACTTTTTTTGCACGCTGCCTAGTATCTTGATGCAGTGACGGATCGAAGCCTCATTTATCCAAGTCGCGAGATATGAAATTGCATAAAGTTTGCCTGCGGAATGTCGTGATCGCGTTTGCAATTTTTATTTTCGAAGCGGCTCCGGCTAACGAACGGTATCACTTCCGCACGGCTGCATCGCAAGAAGCTAGAGAGAACATGGCATAGATTCATCTCGAGAGGCTGATGGAGATCGCAAGATACTGACGCCTTATCCGTCTCATCGAACCATAGTCTGCTAAATGAGTCTCAGCTATATTTCTAATCACTTTAATTATCTGCGTTCGGCGGTGCTGGGCTCGCGCGAGCCGCTTTATTGAAAATCATTTTTACACCAGCGCCAATCAACGAGACTCAAACGAAATTAACATCCGCCGCGAACGCAACAAAAAAAAAACATAAACCCGCGCAAAAGACGTTGATTAATTGACGATGAATTGTCCGTAATTGTACGCCGCTAACGAAACGTGTCGAGACACGTTTTCGACGGTGCGACCAAAAAAAAAAAACAGATTTGTCAGCCAAATACATTGACACAGTGAACCGTGCCTTTTAAAAGGCAATATTTTTGATTCCATTTTAGAGGTTTTGAAAACAAAGTTCGAAATCTGGATTTTGCATTTTCGACGTGAAAATCTGTTCTCGTTTGATGAAAGAAGTGAAAAAAGAGATGCGCAAATTAAGACACAATTTTTTACAATGCGCCAAAAAATAATTTTGACGAACGCCTGGGAACAAGCGTCGTTGACAAAAATGAGAGAGAAAAAATGGCAAGCAGCGGCTCCAATTAAATTGCGTTGACGAAAAAAAAATTGTTCACCAGTCGCAAAGCTCGTTAACGCGTTTAGAAATTAAAATATAAAAATTTGTCGACACAAATGAGAGGAGCAATCAAAACATAATTAATCCGCTTGCCGAAACACGTGGATTCGTATATATATGTAGGTATATAAAAATATATATACATTTTCGCGTAGAGAAAATCCAATTAAAAGGAAATTCGTGTTTTCATGGTCGAAAATGTTTCAAGAAAAACAAAACGTGTTAGATATAAAATCAAAAACGTAAAATTAAAGTGGAATGAAAAAAAAACGGTCAAATGAAAAAATTGCAAAAATGTTGACGATGATACAATTTGCGACACGCGTGTCAATTAAAAGCAAACGGTCTTTAAACTTTTGCAAAAGACATCAATTATGTTGGTTATACGTGCTGCTGATTAAATATCGTTACGGTTTTATCGGAAGAAGAAAAGCATGATGCAAACGGTGAATGGAAACAATATCGCGTTAAAATTGATGCGGCTATTTGAAGTATTCTTATTAATGAAACGGCCGTGGCGCGCGAGAGTGCAGAAAAAGCGCAGACCACGAGCTGGCAACAGCGCGACAAGGTATAGAGAACCTGCAGGTTTCGAATGCACAGCCCAATCATAACGAAAACAGCATGCGCGATCGGCAGATAAAAAAAATCAGTGACAAGGATGCGAGAGGAGAAGTTGCGTCGCGATGTATGTAAAGTTTGCTTTCTAATTACGCTCGATTGCACGATTTTCAGTACGGATTAATCTAACTGCACTTAATTGTGCAAACGCCAGCACGGTGGATGCTAATAATTATTTATTCGACCTTGAACGGATCCGATTCTTCCATACTTATCTCTCCTCTGGCGTGCATTTTCAAATAACTTTCTTGCAATTTTATCATCTGCGTCGTAACTTGCCAACCAAACTCGTTCCTCTTATTTTTTCAACTTCCATCTGTCAAATTAAATAGCCAATTTTGTAAATTAATTAAATTGCTCATGGCGAAAAAAATTCGTACGACAAAATTGTCAAGTTGGACTTTTTGTCGCTCGAACGACAACGTTGGTTTCAGAAAATCAGTGCAATTATCAATTATGACGCGTTTCGTGATCGAATTTCAGTTTTTGTACCTTTGAAATTGAACGATTGGATTTGATTTGGATTGTTACGGGGAAAAATTTTTTTTTCAAAATTAAATTATCTCGAATACGAGAAAGATCATGCAAAATTTGAACTCAATTATTCCGGTTCATTGTTCGTGAAAGCTAAAATCGTTTCAATTATTTACACGTTGAAGTTATTATGACGCTGTTAAGTAAACATGTGAAATTAATGAAATCACTAATTATAAATGTAATAACAGCGTCACTTATAAAAGTTTCTGCCTCTGCTATAATACTCTCATTAACTTCAATTCGAATAAGTAATGGAAAAGTAATAAAAAAATCCCTGTTTACAACAATCGATTAGCTCGAAAAAGTTTGTTTACAATTCTAACTAATATTCAATATCAAAGTTGATTGACGATATTTCTGGCACTTTCGGATAAATCGGATGGTTTATAGAGCAATAATCTAGCGGTTGTAAAAAAAACCGTCAAAGTTGTAAAACTATTCGAAACTGAATTTCAATGCTTAACTTCTCGCCGAACATAAACGAATAAAGAAAAAGAGCAGTTCGGGTAAGTTAATTGCTCGGTATAGTAATTGGCAGAAGAGAGGGTATCGGATTATTTTGAAATTTTCGAGAGGGCCTGTGTAATTATATATCGAAGACGCAATGCCGGCCGAGGAAAAATCAATAAACGTACAAAAATGGGTGGAACGATAGAAATGACAATTTGCACTTTTTTTTAACAAAAATCATCGGCAAGGAATTTTTCAGTGAAATCATCGGGACTTGAAGAACTGAGCAATTATCATAAGTAAACATCGTTACTCGCTGAAAAAAAGTGTTCGTCGCATTCGGAGCCGTGCATAAAGAATCGCACTTTTTTCCCCGCATTTGCGCACTCTTCACTTTGTTCGATCGAAACAAGTGCAATAGCTCGCACGAACTGCGAAGAAGTAAGTTTCCTCTTGCAGCCTCCATTTTGATTTTCGGCATACGCCACATTTTTATGAATCCCCTAAAAATAGTCCATCGATTAAGTTGTTATCAGACAACATTTCACATCAAGTGAATTGTTAAACGAAATTCGCAATCAACATTATTCCGAATCGAATTTGATCGAACCGTCAATAAACAATGACTTTTTCATTATTACAGATTTCAAACAACTTTACGATAATTCGGATGCAATTGTTTTTCAATAAAAATCGACTATACTCCTCAACAAGTGTCCCATAGTTCGTGATCAAGCTCTCAGCAGACCACTATTTTTATCAATACTTTTTATTTTTGCAGCGACCGTTCTTTTGCCCAAAACTTTTTCTATTTTATAATCTATTTGATAACAATTTAACAACAAAGTTGAACGAAACAAAAACTCGAACCGAATCTTTGATGCAATCAGGAGAATCTGTTTAACAAAACGAACGAATGTCTTTTTGAGGCGCATTCAATCTGATTTCTTTGCGATAGGTTTTTACCTGAGTCAATTTTCGAAATTCGCAAGTTGAAATCTCGTGGACTCGATGGGTGCATCGAACGATCATGAAAATCGGTCGTCAGAATTCCCCGAGCACATTAAGCGATCGAAATAATCAAATAACCGAGCAAACCGAAGCACAAACGAACCCCATCGAGACCTCGATTTCAAATTTTCGCCGCTAAATTGCGAGGTTGGATTCGCCACGAGAGCGACCTTCTTAACCGAATCAGCTGCACGATTTCTGTGTTGATTCTGTCATGGCGATGTCTCGTACGTGACTCTAAATCGTCGCAACGTTTTTCTCAACGCTCCAGTTTACACCTCGTAATCAAGTCAAATTGAGCGAACTCCGCCAAAGATGAGCGCCCGATCCTGCCCACAATTTACTCAAGATCAACCTACACTTATACGTCACACGAAACACAACGATTTTTCTCAATTTTGCAAACAGAAATAACTTTTTTTTTCCTTTTATTTTTTTCTGTTCAATTTGAAAGTTGTTTAAACGACTACATATGGATTTTTTATTTTTATTAGTTTGTCTGGATTAAAAATGTGCAATCTGATCAACATTGATTGTCAAATTAAACCGTGTTCTCTCAATCGGCACAATTTTATGTAATTTCGAGAAATAACGCAATTCACATGCCGTTCTAATGAACGAAAATAATTCAATTTGACTTCGACTTTTTATCAGTGCCATTAATTGTATAATTCCAATTATTCATTAAACCAGCGATGTCGAACGTGTTTGTTATTATTGCAAAAGCCATTCCGGGCTCTTAAATATTGCAACTGCTTTCACGGTTCAAAATATTCTTTGCCGTTTGACTCTAAATTTTTGATCTACCGGCACTTCTATGAATTTTATGATAAGCTTCACTTTATACGTATAATCCCAAAAAATTGTGATCCATTTTTATTTTCACATTTTTCGTCCTCTTCATTTATTATAACAGAAATTAATGCGAAATAAATTCTCCGGGATGTTTTATTAAAAATGCAGCAACTGTTGTTAACAAATATCTTAGTAAAACTGATGCAGGGTCTTGAATAGTGTGCTGAGATGAATATTAAAAATTTCAAAGTAACTTTTTTGAATTGGTAATTTGAACACCATGCTGCTGTCTTGAAAAATTTAATTGCATTGTTACTTGAGATTTCTTCGCAGCATGACGAAACGAAAAGAGCTGGGCTTTTTACTTGTCCCAGACTTTGAGCGTGAACATGTCACTTTGTTCTTTTATTTTTTATTATCACTTTTTTTTTCAACAAAAGATCACAACTATCAATAGTTCATGTCTATTCATGCGAGATACTGCGACAAAAACCGAAACAAAACGTAAATAAAAAATCTTAAAAAATTAAATTCCAAGAGGGCAATTTTAAAAATGCAAGATCCATTTCAATGTCAATGTAGATTTTCAAATTTTTTTTTGGTGAAAAATTCGTAGTTGCAAAAAAGCTTAGGAAATGGGGTGAATGAAAAGTTTATAAATAGAAACTAGTTTTGAAAATTGTAGACAAGCTTGATTGAATAAATAGTGCTGAATTCAGTGTCAGATATAAGCTGAATTATATGAATCAACAGTTGAGTGATAATGTATCGTTATTATTTGTCTGCATTGAAAAAAGAACAATGTAGAACAACATGATATTAACTTGATTATAACGTGTATTATTACTCTTCGTATCGGAATCAGAGAACCGTTCTGCAGTTTATCCCCGGAGCACTTAATTAGAACCCCGATAGACAAAAAAACACGAAAAAGTCTCGAAAAAATAAACTTATTCAAAATTTACAAATAAAAAACAAGATCTGAGATAGCATACTCACTGAAACAAACTCAGAGAATTTATCTATCGGTGCATGAGCGCAAATGTTGAGCAAACGTCTTTATGCGCTTCGCAGCGGGGGGGAAAAAGTGTCGCATGGGGTGCCGGAGCGGTCCGGTTTTTCGGGCTGGTGCGCGGAGAGTTTTTTTATCGAACGGCGGCTAACAATGATGCGCGCATTTGCGTCATTTACAACCTGTTATGCCGCGTAACAGGTGAGCAACAAACGTCGAGGGAGAAGGGCGAATCATCGCGTGGTATCGAGCGTCATCGGCACGTTTTTCGCGGGCCGAAAAAAAAAGTCGCGACCTAGCAAAAAAAAGCGTCACGCACAGACTGGCGAAATAAAGAAAGAACGCGGCTGCTGTCGTCGTCTTCTTCGCCAGAGTGGTGGTGATTCGGCCGCCCCCCTCCCCCCGCCTCAGAGCTGATAACGCCAGGCCGATAAGTTGGCGCGCGAATGCACTTGGCTGGCGTGACAAAAGAGCGAGTTTACTGAACTGGCGCGTATGTTTATCGTCGGTGTAATGACAGCCCGCGGAGAAGAGCCGTCTGCATTTTTTGAACGTACGCGCAAGCGAAAACAAAGCCCGTGAAAGCGCGCCTAATTTTTGTTTCACGCCGAACGATTCTTAATTGGCCGTTTTTTTTTCGACAACGGATCACGAACTTTTTCAACCGTTTTTATTCTCGCGACTGTTTTTTTTTTGTATTGGATTTTGTCGCGGATTGGAGAAAACGTGTAATGAAAATCAATGTTCTTTTTTTTTTTGATTTTTCTTTGTCAGGTTTCTGAACTTTGACAATTGAGTTTTTTCTTAATTGGTACCGTGGAGTGCAGATACTCTCAATCGCTCTTCTTTTCTCAGTTCTGGTTGGTGATAAATTCGATGAATTATTCCTTGTTTCACCAAGTGGGTTTGAAAAAAAAAATGTCAAAAAAACAATACAATTGTAAAATCATATTCGCCACGGAAAATCCAATTATTACCAGACACGTTTTGATTAAACAGTTTTTTTGAAACAAATACGAATTAATAAACCAAAGTTTGAACAATACTTTATTTGATCCAGAATCGAAACGAAATTTTCTCTTCCAATCAGTGTAGAAAATGAAGAACGAATGAAAAAAAATTGAAACAACAATTCAACCTTGCAATTTCGCCACAAAAAACATCCTAACGAAAAGTTGATAATCAAATAAAAAAAATCCGACATATTCCCGCGTGTTTCGATATCCGAAGACTTGCTAATTATTTATCGTCTATCGTAACGTTATGATTAATTGAAGCTGATAAGATTCAGCGAAATAAATATGTCATTTAATCAAATCGTTGCAATACAAATCTTATAATCGACGACTATAAGTTATTAACCTGCGAGGGGTTATTAACACATTCGTTTCGTCACTGACAAAGAAACTCAGGAAAAAAAAACAAAACAAAATTTAACACGAAAACACAAATGTCGAAACAATGGCGTGGATAAAGATGAAACAACCTGTTGTAAGATCAACAATGAATGAACAAATTAGAATTCGTGTGAGGTGTCAAAAGTTATTACAAAGTGTGCGAGAACAAAATTACCCTCTATTGGACTGGCAGTGAATTAATTTGGGCGTTGAATAATTAGGAGCGAATTCAAAGTAAGCGAAAGTTTGATTGCGTTTGGTTTTATTAGAGCGATACCGAGACGCACAATAAAACACCGACGCACAAAATTGTTGGCCTTTGGAAGGTTGATTCACTTATCTCGGAGCGAGAGAGCCAAGCTGCTCGCAGACACGCTCCCCGACAGAGACGCAGGGATAAATATGTTATCCAAATATGCTGATGTCGCTGTTAAAAGCAGATACAAATGTAGTCGCAGACGTTCAACCGCGAGAGAATGAGGTAACTCGGTAAAGTTTAGTAACCTTATTTTATCGCTTTTGGTACTGTTGTGTGTACCTGAGCGCGGCGTCAAGGTCGATTTTGTTTTCGACAACGAAAATTCGTCAACGTTCATAGGTTTTACTGGCAAACGAATTTCAGCCGTCGTCATAAAACGCGCCATTCTGCCCGGGCTATAAAATTTGACAAATTGCAAGCTCCCAGTAATCTTATCTTTACTGCTACTCGCATCCAAAAGATTATGACTACGAAATTCATCGCAAACTTTTTCGCTCGTTTTTCGACCGAGGACCAGAAAAATTGATTCGTCATTTTTCGCGGCGAAATTTTAATCGCGCAATTTGCCGCGCATATTTACTTCGACTCGTTATTTCTGTTCAAGGCGCTCTGTTAATTAGACGTTCAATGAAACAATTAATAACGCGAATTTCGCCTAAGTAATTGTGATCATCAAGTTTTACATCGCTGTAATTCGTTTAACGCCGTGTGTTCGACATTGTTTAGATTGCTCGTTTTGCTGCTCTCGAGTCGTAGCAAAGTTTTACTGCCTGATATTAATTTGACGAACGCTTTTTCACTTAATTAGCCGCTCATAACCGGACAGTTGCGAAAGCTGTCTGAGCCTCTTCACTCCGCGATTTTTCACATTCATACAATTCCGAGCAACAATGTCCGCTCTTTCTTCGGACGTTTGAAAACTTTTTACTGCGCTTTTTATCACCGATCAGATCGCTCTTATTTGCCGCTTTTACGAGATCGCAGTTTCATGGCTCTATTGGGATCACTTTTTCGCACGTGTAAATTCACATTTGCATTCGCAATGTCATAATTTCGAAACATTCAATAACTTTAAACACCATTGTTGTTTTGACGAATTTGTCTTTCTATTTTCAAAACTTTTCCAAACATTTGGTTAAAAAAATGAAATCACGATTCAATTTTCGTTGCATTTTTTCTCGAGTCATAAATATCGCGAATTTGAAACAGTCGCGTTACGAGAATCCCTTTTATCGATATTTGTTTGCATCAATCGTGTAACTTTTTGAATTATAAATGATACGTGTTACGTTTTTGTGTATGAATAGCCGCGTCGGCATGAACAAAAATTGTGAATGAAATAACGAGTGGAAACAGTTTCAACTGAAATGTGTTTCCGATCATTGTTAGCATTCATTGACGGCGAGCGGCTTTTTTAACAATCATTTCGAAAACATTCCAGACGTGAGGAAAATTTTTACATTTTGCCCCATTTTTTTGCCAACCCAATACTGGGTTAATATAAAGATAATTAAATTTGTCAGTCGATTTGTTGTAATTACATCAGTGTCGAAATGGGATCAAAATTAATGTATATTTGTTCAAACCTTTATTCGCAAACGTCAAAGCAACGTTAAAATTAGATATCGATTGCAACAAAAATGATGGAGTCTATTATATATTGAAGTTACGGGTTGAAGCGAATTTGCCGCTAAGTGATGCATATGCATTACATTATGTTGCTATAGCTGAAATTGCGATTTGGACGATTCGAAATTGGTGTCTCCATTAGTTTAATGTGTAGACCTTATCGCGAACGTAAGTTCATTTTGTCAAACAATTGTGCAGCAATACAGAAACAAGATCAAACTGAATCGACAACAAAATTGAATACAAGTTTGGAGCTTGATTTTACGATGAAAAAAAATTGTTTATTACTATGTTAAACGATAAAATTGTTTGGTAAAATTGTTGTTGACTTCGTCGTGGTTTATTTTGCAAATCGATCGCCTAGTATTTGGTAAGAAACGAACAATCAATCATATCTTATCTAAACATGACTTATACACAAACAAAAGTCTTTTCTATAGTTGAGTCGGTTGAACTTAGACTGCTATTACTTCGCCAACAGTTCCAAAAAGTTTTGCTATAGTTACTAGTTTCATTACATCTTCGTGAGAATTTGTTTCCAACTATTTTTATTGAACAATATTCATTCGAGTCGCCTGAATAATAATGATTAGAAAAAAGTTATAGTTGAATTGGAAACAAAATTGTTTTATAAATTGTTGAATTATCATTTATTCAATTAATTTTGCTTTTCTTGCACGTCATTGATGAATTATGATCTCAAACAAACATGAAAGCGCGTATTCTGACCATGATGGAGCTTAGCGTGTCGATAACAGAAGCTTTTACTTCAAGTATAATTCATAACGATTTTGTGCGCGTGATATAAAAATAAAGTTCGACTCGTTGAACGTTACGCATGTTCCGTTTCAACGCCATCTTTGAAAAAGCTGCCCGGAGACAGTTATGGAAATTGTTAGGACAGACTGATCGAATTATTTTATTCAACATTTTTTGTACTTTGTCGCTGTAGCGCGTATGAAAAAGTTTCAATCAATAGCAAAGAAATTAAGTGAGCGCACTTTTTCTTTTTTCGCCTAAACTGCTTTTCAATAATTTAATCATTTCAAATTGTTTTATCCGAAAATGTTAGTAGAAAATATTACTGAAAAATCTTGTATAAAAAAAAGTTAGGTGATAAACTAAAAAAAAAAAATAAAAAACAAAACAAAATTGATTGACAATAAATAAAAAATTGGGAATAGTAGAAGAGTATGATGTTAGGGGGAAAACGTCGGCACAAAATAAGTCTATTTCACTGAAAAGGAAAATTCCCATCGAGCGTAAGTGAAAGTCAGTGTGTAAGTATGAATGATTCAGGTATATTACAAGCACCGAGCAGCACAAAGGACGAAACATTACTGAACATTATTTGTTTCGTCAATCCTTTTTTTATCTTCTCCTGCACTGACAATCATTTTTCTCTTGCAATGAAAATACTTTACATTTTGTTTACATTCTATTTTTATTCCTCACATTCAACTTTCCTTTGACATTTTCCAACTGTTTCATACAATTTAAAAAAAATCATGTTTAGAATAATAACAAAAAAAGAAATAAAAAGAAAATAAAAAACATTGAAAAAAAATCGAAAATTAAAAAAGACTGGAATTGAGAAAGAGTGAGTAGAATCTGAGCGCAGGGGGAATTATGGTTTTTGTGAATAACATGGAACCGAAGCGCGTGTACGAAATTCGCAGACACTTTTGTCCGGGCGCGCGAATGCTTTGTGCGAAATTTGGGAGCGCGGAGCGAGTCGTCGGTCGAGCTCGCGAAGTGCCATTTCTGGACGAAGCAAAAAGGAGAGAAAAAGCGCGCTGGCTCGCGCGGCACAACAAACGCGCTGATGCGACGATGCCCGTCGCGCGCGCGATTCATAGAACCAACGTGTATGAATAGAAACACCGGCACGTGTCTAGGCAGCGCTATTGCGGATAGATGCGTGTGCTTTAACAGTCGCTCTCGCTTGCTCGGCGCCAAAATTCGAACCGCACACGCATGCCGAGTGCTGTATTGTTTCATGACTTCAGGGGGGCATTTCGCTCGGCAGTCATCGGGGAAGGGGTTGCACACGCTCGCACCACTCAACAAGCTAACTTTTCAATGGCAAACACGGTTAGTGTCACGCTCTCCTTCACCCACAAACATAACAGCACTGGTCAATTTCGATGACTTTCGCTCGCCCGTCCAAACCTCATCCGTTATTTGCATTTCACTCAACCGAAAAACGTCCAAACCACCAATCACTTTTTCGTCCTTATCGAATCTCGAATCATCCGATACCATAATCAATCTCATTTCTCTGTCAACAATTCAATTTCAAAACATCAAATAACATTTGAATTGACAAAATAAAAAATAACAAAGTCTAAGACAAGTGCAAAGTAAATGATTGTCAGCTAAACTGAGTGTTCAAATGGTCCACGATTTACTTGAGCAAATAAAAATGCCTCGATTTTGAATGAACTTTGCGATCGTGCGAGCGTTTGTTGACTCAATTTGTTTACGTGTTGTGCGACAACTATTTGAACAGCGTTCGAAGCCGAGTCGCTTTTCTTCGATTGAATTTCGGAAGGACGTGTTTTTTTTTCTCTCTCTCTCGTTCTTATTTCACCGAATTTATCTCAAGTTGGATGTTAATCTTATCGCAAAAATGTTGTCCGCGCTAATGTATTAGGCATGCGTCCGTCGACGAAACAATAACAGACACGTGCTTGCACTTCCGATTCATTGCACTTGAGAAATCGAGTGGCGGATCGGGGAGCACGTTTGTAAACAGTCCCGAGACGTCTCGTACAATGGAGGTGTCGTTAGCGATTATAAAAGCAAAAAAAAAGCTCCAGAAACATGGCGGCATCACTCAATTGCATCCCACAGAAAAATTCATTGTCGATTTCTTTTCAGCCCATTATTGCCTGGCACTTGAAATGTTTTTCAACCCCCCCCCTTTTTTCAGTTGCACAAATATTTGCCTCGTCGAAATCACAAATTCGGACCGTTCGCAAAAAAGCTCTCTTGTCGCTCGTTCAAACTCGAATTTCCAATTTAACGTGAAAATAAATATTGAAAAAATAACAAAATACAAAAACATTGTCATGCGAGGGAAGAAGGAGAAAAGAGAAAAGCTGGCAGGCTGAAGACGGAGTATAATTTTGCGGTGACACGCGGTAGTGTGTTTTCGCGGCGCCGGTAGCCGGGCGTTGGATGGACAGCGATAAGAAATTGGCGCGCCGGCGATTTGTGTTTGGGACGTGAATACTCACCGGAATTATAGTACTCCTTGAAGTATCGTGTGGCAGCGCGCTGGACGATCGAGTAGTAGAGGTTCACATAGGAGGTTGACTGATTTTGTGCGGAGAGCGCCATTTACGCCGCGTTTTTTGACGACCAACTTGAGTTAAATCGGGCGGAACTCGCGCGCTCCTCCTGCTGATTGCGACAATTCGTGCGTGGCGTGACGGCGACGGCGGACGGCTGCGTGCATGCGTTCACGATGCGGCAGCGCGAATTCTCGTCCGTCTCTCTCTCTCTGTTCTCACACTCGCGAAAAAAGTCGAAGCAAGCGAAAAGAAAAAAACGTTGTCGTTGTTGTTGTTGTTGTGAATTTTGTTAGTTGCGAAAACTCAATTGAAAAATTGTGTGGCGAATGAATTGTGGCGCGGTGTTGGGGATTGCATGGCTCGCCCGTTGCTGGTACGCGATGACAACCTCGGCGGAACGTCGTCTGGTCGACTGTCCTCGTCTGTTTGGGTATCCGCGCGCCGGTAGACACAAACTCGGTAGACTCGGCTGGCCCGCGAGTATTCGCGCAAATTCGAGCGGAGCGAGCGAGACGCTGGCAGCGTTGCCGCACTTCGCTTCGTCGGCATGCAACGCGCTCTAGCTGGTGGGGATTTCTGAACTGGATTGGGATGGCGCGGGAGAGAAGAGCGGGCGAAGAGCGAAGAGAGAAGAGTAGACGCGAGAGGAGAGGAGAAGGTCCTCGGAAGGAGATGGCCGGCCTTCCCCGTTGGCGCTGCAGCTCGGAGGGGATTTTTGCCGAGCCCGGTTCGTGTGAGTCGGCCGGGGTGAAAAAGTTACGTTGGTCGGATCGGTGGGAGGGGGTTCGATGCCTCGTCGGCTCGGCGTCGGTGGCGCGGGGCGGGGCGCGCCTCGCCGCGCCGCGGCCGGGGGGTAGACGGCGTCTCGCGTCGCGGGGCGGCGCGACGCCCGGGAGGGGACTTCACTTTACGCCAGCCGTCCGTACACTTTACCCCTCTATGCGCCGCCGATGCATCGTGCCACCTAGTCGCACGGTATGCTCGTGCCATGAGCACGTAGCCTCTCCCAAATCAATATCATTCGTCTAAAAAAACGGCACCTGTAATCGCGCTCTTCCTATCTCACTGAATTCCATCAGCCTGCGATTCGCACAGCCACTGTTTCTCTCAAATATGAGATCCAGCCAGACCGCTCTACCCACCGACAACCGACCACGGCCTTGCCCGACTCACACACACACACGCACAAACCCGTCTTCCCTCCTTATTCCTCTTCTTCTCGTTCTTCGCCTTCGTCTTCTTCTCCTTCGTCTACTTCTTCGTCCTCCACCTTCTTCTTCGTCGCGCCCCCTACAGACCGGCTTCCCAGCTCCTCTCACCTCCCCGTTCCTCTTCTAGGGCGCATCCTCCGTCCTTGTCCTCCACAAATGCATTGCAAATCTTTCCATAATCGTCATTATTAATTGCATTCAACAGCCATCGCGGATAACCCAATATTAGAATTCTCGCCCGGATCAACAACTTCCCAAATCCCACCCTCTAATACCCGTCTTATAAACCTACGCCAATTTTGTCATCTTGCTTAATCGTCTTTTTACAATTTCCAACTGTATCTCTCGGTTCGATACAGTTAACGTTTTCCGAACTCTCTTGTTTTTTTTTTTTTTTGCAATTTCTGTTGCAACCCTGTTGTTATGTATCGGTGAACAATTTTTGTTCATTCTTTTTGCGAACAATCTAGTCGCGTGTACACTGAGCGGTACACTTGTTCTGATTGGTTTAAATTATGCTGCGTTGCCATTTACGTGTAACTCATTATGTTGTACAGTTAAGTTAAATCAAATTATGGCTACGTTGCATGAACAATTTAAATAGCTGAACTCGCGCGAAAGCCACGCGATAACGCTCTTATCGCTCAATCGTGTATCCTAATCCGTATCAACATCTAAATAATGTGTATTCAAAAACGCAACCTGAACCGCGCTCCGCGTAATTATATCGTTCACAAGACATCTCTGCAACTTTGTCTCACATTCTCGTTTTTCAAACAATCTTCAAAAACAGTTTCAAACAAGTTTTTTTTCTTCAAGGTTTTTCAAAAACGTGTCGTTGATGAAGACGAATTTTGTTTTTGTTTTTGTTTTTTTTTTTTTGGTTGGATACAATTTGAGAGCGGACAGAAAAGTTGAATTGAAAAGCACCCTCTCGCTTTGTTCGGCAAAATAAGAAATATAAGGACACAGTGGGGCCGTAAAATACTCGGCCATTGGCACAATTGTCTTTAACATTGCGAGCGGCTTGCAAGTTCCAAGAATGGAAGATACCGGCGCGGATAGCGACGCGATTCAGAAATCATTGTTGGCGGATTTCTCAATGGAAGGTAAGAAGTCTAGGATCGAGTCAATCGCGCGCTCCTTTGCGTGCGCCTTCTTTCTCCGCTGCTTCGCGCTGTTTATCTCAATGCTCCTGGCTTTCGTGCTCCACGCACAGAATAGATGCAAATTCCATTATAATTTTCGAAAAAAGCCCAAACGAGTTTATTTCTAAGCCGCCATATGCTCCAATCAACGACTCGGATTAAAAATCATCCTCGCCGACAACATTCATTATTTATTTATCTGCCAAAATTATCGTCGAATTTGAATAATCGAAAACACTTTTCATTCACGCGAATAATATATCTTTTATCCTAAACAATTTTTCGGGAACGAAATTGTTTTGAATTATATAAGGGGAATTTTTGTTATTATTGTTAGATTATTTTGTTAGAAGGATTGAAAAAAATGTTGCAAAAATGTTTGGATATTGAATAATAAATGATTGGCCGTTTGGCAAAAAAATGAACCGAAATAAATTCAGTTGAAAAAATTGTCGAATTGAATTGCTGGCATCACCTTGCACACTCAACATTCAACAATCGCATACTCAGTGGTTTCTTTTATGTTCGTATTCTAAATCTATTCTTGTTGGCGGTGAAGTTGAATGCCGAGTGTCCGTCGATTCAGCCGGCAGTGCCTCTTTTCATCGTCTCAGGGAGGGAAACGAACCAACACAAGCAAAGAAGGCATATTATTCCTTGTCTCGCGACAAATCTTTATAGGTTCTCAGAGATTGAGATAGGTCAGGCACGACGACGCCGTCGCGTTGATTAGAGCCACGAGCTTATTTTGAGTACGATACGACAAATACAACGTCGAAGGTCGCGACAGAACCGCCACAAATTCTAATACCAGCCGCAACATTTTACTGGTCATTCCCTCCGTCTCGGACATTTTCACCAAACTTCAAATTTCAACTTTTAAACATTGCCTTAACTTTTATTCTTTTAAAATTTGAAAAAAATTTTTTGTGACTTTTGAAGTTTTTGAACATTTCAATTTTGAAATTACAAAGTAATGAGTATTTGGAAAAGTTGAAAAATCTTGAGATTTGTGAGCGTGTGAATAATTATTTGATCGTGAGGATAATTTTCCTTTCAACCGAGTGATAAATTCAACGACTGATATTTATCATTCGACAATAATTACCGTCAAACATTTTCGAGCGGCAATTAAAACAATTAAAATTTCTGGCCGCGGCATAAATTTCGCGCAACATTTTCGGGCTTATGATTACACTGCGATATTCATCAGTTTTTATTTTCATCTCGCCGAACGAATTAAACGGGAATTAAAAATGAATATCGGGAGATAAGGCGCGCGTAACAGATGCCGTGTGGAAGTAAAAAAAATTCGCTACACGCTTTTGACAACGCGAAAGTAAAACGAATGCGGCTCAATGAATAACATAAGAAATACGTAACACGCGGCCACAGCCCAACAAACAGGTGAAGAACAAAAAAGATACCAGGCAAACAAAAAAGATCCAGATTTCGAGCCGTGTGTTATTTGTTTCGATAATTTGATTTATTAACGGTAACGTTGCGGATACGGGGCTTCTGTTTGTCCATCGCTATCGCCTTCGATTGATATTATTGTGCAAGAATAATTTAAATAATGAGGGCCAAATGAACCGGACGAGCGCCTCGGGACAAATTAAACGCTTGAAAATTGACTTGATGCTAGAAAAATTGACAACTTTTTTTTATAGCTCGCGGCAGCGAGTAATTACACGTTCAAGACAAACTCGAGCTGGAGCGCTGCACACGATAACGTTTCTTTTTTTTTGTTCAACTTGAAATAGAACAAATAAAAATTCGACTTCGTTGGTGCAGATCCGAGCGAATAATAACAATGTAATTGAATAAATCGTCAATTAAATATCGACGCGAATATGCTCTTTGCTCCGATGTATCAAAGAAATGTACATTTCACGTGTAACTTTGTTAGCGCAGATCACGTCAGGTAGTGCTGTAAAGTAGCATGTATTAATCGTATCACTTTGAAGTACAGAACGACGAACAAAAAAACCTCGTCCAATCGTTCTCGTCTCAAAAATGCCCCCGTATTTGTTTGATGGAAATGAAAAATCGCTCGGTCTCGAATAGTTGAAAATTCGAAATTCGATCACCATTTTTTAGGAGATGAAAAATTGGAGATCTCGCGGATGAACGATTGCAAAGTTTTGTATTTGACAATAAGTGGAAAATATAAAAGTTTGGCAAATTGGCGAGCAAACTTTGTTGTTATTGGATTCCAATAGTGGAGGAATTGATAGTTAAGTCAGTCTGATTAGGCGTCTTGTCAGATCAAGTCTCGTTTCATCGAGTGCACGAAACACTTGCAGTTTTGCACAATCGGAACGAGCTTTGTGTTTAAGTTGTCAGTTGGGTCGGTATTAATAATCGATTACAAGCATTGTTTGTTTTGCGTCGCACGGAAACAGGCGCGAGAAGGCATTAATCATCGAAATGAAATTGTTATCAATAGGAGAATGACAAAAGATAGCGAAGCCAGAGGAGAAGGATTAATCTAATCGCAAGAGTATCAAAATGGAAATTAATCCGTCGCAGCGTCATCCGTGACGTGTGTACGAGTATGAGCAAAAAAAAACAGGTGTAATGCGAAAAATATGTTTGTACGGCCATTCATGCCTTGCATACACGCTTCAATTACCGTAATGGCCGAAACATTAACTATTGCGTGATCAATTTATGATGGACGCCATTACACAAATACGATTTAATGCCAATAATTTTCACTGCGAAAACTTTTCCTCAAGGCAACTCTCGTAAACAAAAGTTATACTCTCTGAGTACACAGTGTCAAGGTCATTGTAAAGCGTGGTTAGTCTAATCAGCTGATTTCAATAAATCCTTCAAACTTTAGTCCTCTTTCTATTTCTTTTCCTGGTACTTTTTAATTTTAATACTTAATTTTCATTTCAAAATATTGAATACTTAATATTCAATCATTTATAGTAATTTCTATTATAAATTTTTGTCATTTTAAAATTTTTTTGTATAAAGTTTGTAAATCTGGACGTAGAATTTTGACGGAACATCACTCAGACAAGTTAATTATGCTGCGATGACATAAAATTGAGTTAATAAGTTGAGTTAATTATTGCGAAAATCGATACAGATTGTTTTTGCGACAATCAAACGAACTGCCGTCGTTCATCCTGCGATACACAGTTAAAGTAAGTACGTGCGATAATAATACATGATCCGCAACCATAAATTACGCAAAAATGTGCGGTACAATAATGAGAGAAATGATCGCAGAAACTTTAGATATCACTTTCTAGCGATCAGCGATATCTTCTAGGCGATGTTTCGCTGGTCACCTATTTCGGAATCCCTGTGATTTCAAAAATTAATTCGACCAATACAAAGTGTATGGAATTAGATATTGATTTCATATCTAAGATTTCAGATCCAACAAGTTTTTTCTTTTTTAAACTTCATCATTTTTGATACTTTACTTTAAACAGTGTTAAAATATTACAAATCAGTTTGTTAGATTCGAGGAAAAATTTTGTTTTCGATTATTTTTTGTTTAGTGAAGATTGAAATTGTTTCAAAAATGTTATCAGACAAAACGTATTAATTTATGTTACAGGATTCAAATAATACAAATGTGCTTAAGATTGTAGTGCATCGAATATCTTAAGATATCTGGAAGAAGGTTTATATGTTGTAGGCTATACTAAGGTGTTATTCAGTGAATATATCATGTTCAACGTGTCATCCCACGTTCGAACGAGATTGTGACAAATTTGGTATTGCGAAATTAACATGTTAGACCTGTACTTAAAGCGGCTTATTTCTATCGTTCAATGATAATTCAAACGCAATAAATAACTCTTCCATATTTACTGTTAAGGCCAGAGCTCCGATCCAATATTCCGTAGCATCTTACTCAATAAATTCCAACAAATTCAATAAAAAATATTGTTCTAAACAGAAGCTCGATATAACCAATTTATAGATAAAAACTTATTTATCTGCTCGCAGATAGATAACGCGAGTATATAACGCAAAGCTACACCTAAAACCATTAATATCTCTGTAATGAGTATCAATATTTGTGAATTGTGATAATTACTTATTGATTTGTTCAAATGAAAGTTCAATTGAAATTGACTCGGATGCGAATCTGGAAAATAAACAGGTTTACGTCGAATCGAAATACGTTCATGTGTTTGTAATTGGAGATGAAAATTACGCGGACAGGATGGAAAATTGATCCAAATGACAAATCGAGTTGACCGCAAGAATGCGCGACTAAAAAATGGCGTGCAAAATTCGCGATAAGTTTTGTACGCGAGCGCGGATAATGTTAAGGATGGGCGTCGTTGTGTGTATAGGCGGTTGATGTTGCTCGCGTTTCCCGCCAAGCGAATTGTATGTAACGCCGCTGCATCTCGATCTCGGCGAAATGATTAACATTACGCATACCGGTTTGCGGGGATACTTCCTTCACTTCACCTGTGTATATCTACTCTGCATTTAGTTTTTTGCCTCTCGCGAATACCGCTTAGGAATCGTCGTTGCGCGAAGCTCTATTAACTCTTCGCGCTCGTTTACAAGGGTTTGACATTAAAATTTATCTTTTCCGGCCATGCGTCGCGCGGCAGCGCAAGAACGCTCTCGTAATATGCTTTTTTTACTCCCGTCTCTTTTGCGTTTTTAATGTTGCTTTTTTTTTGTGCTCCGCGCATTTCACGAAACGAGTCACTCTTTTCCGTGAGTGCATCAGTAATTTAAATAATTTTTGAACGTTAAATTCAGCGCTTTCAGCATTTTTCAAACCGCCCGACTAAATAATTTGCATGATACGCGCAATAAGTTACAATTATGATAATTCCGCTCCGATCATTGATTCGCGCGTTTGTTTATGTTAATTCTTAATTGATGGCTTATTATGTTACTACCGGCCGCTTCAATTTGATGTACGCTTAACGCGCTCTTTGCAACGCTTTAATTAATTAGCCAAAGTTTGCGCGGTTATTTAAATCTGATTTTGCATTACCCGCTCTACATCATATCTCAAACGTCTCCGCGCTTATATACACCAAAAATATATGTCGTGGTATTTATCATAATTGTATACGTTACACAATTTTCTATATCAATGTTTATCTTAATTTTTTTGTTGCAAGAAATTGTGTTTATTATTTTTGTGATAAAACATCGACAGATTCGTGTCTATTTGCATAAATCAAAATTACGTGACAAGTACATTTTTCCGGATATAATATGAAGCATGGAACTCAAATATTACGGTACATTACACTCAATTACCTGCACAATGAATAACATTTGCTTATCTCTTACTTTTGCGATTTTATCTACCATCGTTCCTAAGTTGAAACTGCTTTTGCACTGCAATTTTTCCCTCCACTTTGCGTTACGAATTTATGATTTTTGTGATGAATCTGTTCAAATTTCCAACGATGAATTGCATTAATTTTATAGTTTTCATGAATTACTCGTAAAAAGTCATCATTTTTGGTTATGATCATTATCTTCAAACAAAAGACGGTCGAAAAATTATAAACAGTTTTTACTCATTTTTGGAATATTGTTTAAACAATTTTGAAGGTTTTTCCAAATATGCCGCTTAATTGTACGGAACGAATAAATCGATCGGTTGATTTTTTAATCCCCGCGAGATTTTGCGTTTAATCAAGAAAATTTCCAGCAAAATTAATCCGTGGAATTTTTCTTGACTCGAATGTATTAATTATAACTTAGACGTGGGGACAGCGTTGCCAAATCGGTCCTCTGAATTACGGCGCATTACACTGTCGTTGGTCAAACTCTGTCGGTAACACGAATATTTATACGCGGATGCAAATGTAGCAGGCGCGTCGCGGATCAACGATCCCTCCTCCGAAATCGACGCCCGATGAATTGTAACAACATTTTTCGCCCACGCCCGAACCTACCTCGATCCAAACTTCCACATCCTTACGTCTGCTCATTAAGTTGCACTTTATTAAGCGTAGCGTAAATTTCTGCCGGCTCACTTTGAAGCTCTGCCGTTTTTGCGACGAAAAATTTTGAGCCGAAAAAAAAAACGAATCTGAAGAGACGGGCTTGGAGTTACAAATTTAAATTGGAATCTGTGGACAAATCTTAATCAAAAGCAAAAATAATTTCGTTTGCGATTATTTTTGAAGTTGAAAAAAGTATGGTTCGAGGATATTTTTAGAACATCAACGGTGCGAAATTCGAAATGAAAGAGCTTTAAAAGTTTGCGAGCAGGAAATTGTGCGAAATTCGTAAATTTTAATTAATATTCCACAATTAGTTATTGTTCGGTCGTTCGTCGCTGTCACCTAATGAGCTTAAGAAATTTTCTGCGCGACCCTTTTTGAACGCATTGAAACTCTCCTCGCTTACGACGACCCAAACTTGCAGCGCCGTGTAAGCGGTTGCATCGATGACAGTGACTGTGAACTGAATCCAAAAATAGCCGGGTGTAAGAATATGTATGCATCTAGTCCATTAATGGCTCGGTTTCGCACTTTTTCGCAAGCCTCCGTAACTTATTCTCTCATTATTCATTTATCCTTCCACATTTTATTGTAAAAAACACAATCCCGTTGTAAAAACAACAACTTTTAATTTTGCAAAACAAATTAATTCCCCTCCAATCTTTTTGGATCAATTTATGTTTAATTCTGTTTAATCACTGTTTAAAAATAATTAATCTTCGATTTGAATTGGAGTGCAAATTATTTTGTTTGCGAATTTCTGTAGTAATGAGAAAATAACGACTGGAATAAATATAATTCGAGTCTATTTTAATTCGACGCCTCCCGCGTGGAAATGAAAAGTTTCGGGAGACTTTGGGAGCTTGACCTGCTCATAATCCAAACATCTTCCAAGCTGGCCAAAGACTGCCCGAGGTCTGTATTCGAACTTTACATTTTGCGAGGGCGCCGACTTGGTAAATAGTGCGCTTTCCCAGCCGAGCAGATTTACCTCAATTTATTTAGAATAATTGCGCGAATTAACTTACGATTTAGTACTAATTGGCGCGTTTCAAAGGTCTGAATCTGAAAACCATTTCTGCTAAGTGACTTTTTTGTGCAAACTCGTTTTTGTACAAACCATCGTTTTTCACGTTATTAGATGAATAATTATACGACAACATTGCACCTTCGTTAGTGCCAATGGGGATGCACGCGAATGATGTAATCATACGTTATTCGGGACAAATTACCAGAAATCGCCACTTATATTCAAACAATTATCTACTGTTACGGAACATTTATCGCTAACATACATCAAAAATTGTTCCGCAACTTGTCATTATTCTAGTTCTCTCTTTCTTGTACATAAAAACATATAAACGTACGAGTTCTCATAAAACCAAAACGTAAAACATAATTTATCTCCATACCGAAAAAAAAAAATTACATCTCCTAGCGTGTTATTGATATAGTAACTCTCCAACTCGTCTTTTAAAACAAACGAAAACAAATCAAAGACCATTTTTGTGCTTTCTTTCCGTCGCAATGTTAATTCAAACGACCTGTTTTTTGTTCACCAACTAAAATCCACAAAAGCGTTCTCGGTAAAAATATTAACTAGCTGCACTTGGCAATGAAAACAGCAGCACGAACTGTAAAATTGCATCGTAAAAGATACGAGTGTGAACGTCCTCGGTAAATCTAAGTTTGAGCGACAAAAGAGTGAGTAAAGCGTTTAGGTAAAAGCAAAAAAGGCCAAAGGAAAGAGGTGGAGAGTACGCAAGACGGTTACGCGAAATGATAATAAAGATAAGAGGTCGCGAGGGTTCAAAGGTAGTCGTCTATATTTGTCGAAAGCGTCGCAATATTTGGATACGTGTCTGTAGTCCGCGAGCATATTCTAGCGATGCGTTTGGCTGGTGCGGGTTGTACGACTGCATGAACGGATAAGAGAGAGAGGTCGAGAGGGATGGAGATGAAAAAAAAAGCAAAAAGAAAGAAAGAGAGCGAGGGCAGGGATACTCCATCGCTGGGAGAGTATTCGATCGGGGCCCCGCTGACCCCCTCGAGGCACTGTCTCATCGTGCTCGTTTAGACAGTAACGTTCCCCTCTGACCCTCATCCACCATCAATCTAACGCGCTTTGTCACAAAGAGCGCGTGCGCGGGTGCGTATACGCGTGCAAGCGTGTGCTTAGCAAAACGTGGTTCCTTGCCCTCTGTTGCGTATTTATATCTAAAGAGTACCGAGCCGAGCGCATCGCGGAATGCGCGCTGTCGAATCGCCATTTAGACTAATCCTGTTCTCAAACTGCGAGTCGTGTTCAGAGTGTCGACGCAACGCACTTTGTTCCCTCCAGATACAACCAACTTTTCACCTTCGTCAAGCTCGCGTATTACGTCAACGCGACCTCGCCTTTTTTATTGTCCTCCCAAATCCTGGCTTACTCGTATAATTATGTCTATTACATTCACCACTTTAATTGCTACTTTACACAAGTTTATCAACTTGAAAATTACAAAATAAACTTGGACTAATATCTATAACATGAAAACATTTTCATGGATGAACAATTTTTCATGAACAGAAATATTTTAGTTTTGTAAATGAAACGATTTCGTTGTTGAAAAAAAAAAGGATTAAATGTAAGTGACCATTTGCAACAATTGTTATCGCACTTTCGGCGTTGCCTATTCTTAAATCCTTAAGTGAATGAGTTTCGCAGGCTGAGGAAGAACATTCTGAGAAGAAGTCAAGCTAAATTAGATAAGCCCGTCTCTAATGTGTACGGTTGCAGAGCAACCAAAGTGATTTTCAGTCCATAATTTTATCACCGCGTTTCAAATATCACGGAGACATAAAAAAGAATTCACTTATTTTCAATTTTGACAATTTCAGTCGTCTGATTGAAAAAAAAATCGCATTCCATAATTCATCCTGATTGAACTTTCCAATAAAATACGGAGGATAAAAAAGTACTGTTTCGCAAATCAGATAGCATGACAATTGTGAATATTTTACTATAACGATAATAATATTGTTGGTACAGTAATGCGTTGTTAATATTAAAACCGACATCGGAGCGAAATTTTTGCATTGTAACAATGTGGATTAGACAGGTACAATTGTTCATTATACATTCATCTGGAATTATTTCTAGCTCTGCCAATCTTTCAACATTGCCATATAAATAATTTACAGCTCTAAATATACCGGCAAAAATGGATTATAAGTAATTTGTTATTAGTATCTAGGTGATAAGTTATTACCTAGTTCATATTTCTAGCTCATTGTAAAATTACTTTTTTTCATTCCAAAATTAATTCCACTTGATTAATCTAATTCTATTCTATTTTTAATCAATTTTAAATCTGATTTCAATTCGAGTTGATTTCATTCAAACAGTTACTTCTGAATTTTTTTGTGGGATTTGATTATGTCAGTGAAACGATGAAAAATAAAATCATAGTTTTGGAAATCGCGTCGGCGTGAAATATGTAGTTCGTAGAATATAAGAGCAAGATTTGTTTGTACCAAAACTAATCCTCTTTCTTAGTACAGTACGTTATATCTGTACGTAACATATCCATTAAAAGCGCCCAGCAGCAGTATATCTCAGCGTGCGAGACGCATTCAGTGTGATGGCACTTGAGCATCGTGGCTCTGAAAGCAGCGGGGGTTGCGGGGCCACGCACAAGAGTGCGCCTACTGTCAAAGATGAGGGGAAGATTGCTATAACACATACAGTGTTTTTCAAGCCCGAGACAAGGCTGATTGTCGTTTACAGATGCAGGTTCATTAGGCACACAGTCTTCCAGATCCAAAAACCAAATTGGCAAATTTTAAATCCCACGTGTTCTTTTGAGCTGAAGGATAAAAGAATTGGCTTCACATTTTGGAATTTGTTTTTTTTTGTTTTGTTTTGTATTGTTTTTTTTTTTTTTTTTGAAAATTTGTTGTCAAATGTAATTTGGAGAGTGAGAAAATGAAGCAAGTCGATTTTATATGCACACACCATAAATTCAACAAGCGAGCCATATACACAACAAACTAAGAAGCAAAGTGACTGAGCACCACGCGTACCACATCAGTAATCTGTTGCGCAAGTGTTCCGCTAGTGTGTCCACTCTCAAACCCTCCGAAACTTGTAACGTACTAAACTTTCCGCAATGTAGGCAAAATTTAATGACGAAGAATTTGTCCAAATCAGAATTTCGACCTTGTTTTCAACTGTTCAATGTTTACTTTTGGTCACGTTACTTTAGTTACTAAATTTTATCATTAATTTTTTCAAAAACAAAAATAAATACAAACAAATATTTCTTGTCAAAAGTTGGCGGAAAAGTAAAATTAGTTTTTTTAATTGATTGGAGAGAAAGTTTATAATAATGATAATTTGTTGAAAAAAAATAGTCAAATTTGAACCCGCAATTGCAAATCGTTTGGGTAAATGATTTGTTTGATATTTACGAGCATAATAGTGACTTTTGTTTACCAACGCAGTGCACACATGTTCGCCACGAGTATAGTCGCTGAAAGAGAAATGACCTACAGTGATTGAACAATCTGCGAAGCAAATCCAATGATCGCATCGTCAAGTTTGCACGACCAGTCCTCATGAATCACATTTTCGTCATACAATCATTATGCTCAAGACTTATTTCGAATTAAAATCTCGCCGAATGACTGTGATTTATATTCTGTGAAAATGTATGCTGCATTTCAATTCTAAAACAAATTCTTTTTATTGTAAGCTCAATCTTGTTATCTTAATTATCACCATTGCAGTTTTGTATTTATTTCAGAAAAAAATGTACAACTTTTATTATAAAAGTTTATTTTCATATTGTTTCTGAATTTTCCAATCAAACCAAGACAAATTCATTTCCTCAATTAAATGTATCCAGATCAGGAGAATTTAACATTAATAAATAATAAATTGTAATTATCTTGAAGATGTTATTATTGAAGTAAGATAAATGGTAAAATTGCGATTTCCGTAATGAGTTAAATATGGAATGGTTCCAACTAATTATGTTACAATTAATTAAACATTTATTAGTATAATTAAAGCGCCAAGTATAATGCATTTATCATTGGATACGTAGCTGAGACACGTTGAATGGAAATAACAAAAGGAGGAGAGCGAAACAAAAAACAAAGCTTGTAAAAAGTATTATTTATTGTACCCGGTAAAATAATCGCATCGCTGTGTATTTTGCTTGGCAAAAAAAAAGATATGCAACTTTTAAAAACATAATGCAAGAGAATAAACGGAAAATAAAATAAACGCTGGTAATTCGACTCATGGGATCGCACTTCCGTTTGCCCCGCCCTGTGAACGATGCAGAATACGCACTATCAACTATAGAAATTCATTCAAAATTGTCTAGGAGCGAATGCAATGACACCATTGTATTTTTTTTATTTCCATTTTGTTACACTTAGATAAGTTATGTGCAACATACAGAAAGGGCTTATTTGCATAGAAGAACAATAGTCAATGACTTACTAACATTTACATAACCACTTCTTACCGATCACTGAAGTTAACTAATGTATCTTTAATGGACAATACGAATGGTTTATAAACACTGTCATCATATATTTGTCAACTTGAAAAAAAAAGTTCTAATGTAAACAATGAAGTGTACAATATCTCCTGTCAGAAAAACATTTCTCTCTTTTCAATTGAAACCCAAATTTAAATTTGGGTTTTCAGATATAAAAAACACGATTTCTTGATTACAATTAACACAAACAGAAGAATGTGCTCGGATCTAAAAGTCGAGTGTTATTGATTAGCACTGTAATAGGTTTTCCAAATATGTATGTACATGTTTTAGATATCTTTCGCATCCAATCTTAGATGTAGAACCAGTCTTGAACATGCTGGTAGCAATTCTGTCCATCTTTTGATAACTCCAGAATCATTACTTATGCTATTTATAACTCAGAACGATATTCACGTCCGTTAATTACAGCTAAAAAAAAGTTACAATTTTCTTACATCCCCTTTAAACAAATCTCAATTTTGCAAAATAATTTTTTTTTTCAAAAAGATGATTCAAAATAATAGTAAATTGAAAAAAAAACAGACTGAAAAAATAGGGAACAGGGTTGGAAAAAAGGCGTGCAACTGGAAAACAATCGAGAGGATGTTTTTGTGATGATTTTTGCGTGTAGAATGCGATGCGATCGGAGCTTGATCGGCCGGCGGTTCTCGGACGCGTAAGCAAGTCAAACTGGAGTCGCGCATACCGGCGTCTGGCTGGGTTAGAGGGAAGGGAGGGGACCTTCAGCAGTCGTTTTGTAAAAGCCAACGCATGATAGGAACATTGACGAACACACTCTCGAGTGCTACGCGATTACATGAAATATATGCTCGGCTCGGAGTGAGCGTAAAAACGCGCCTAGGCTTTTATCCAAGGTTACATACGTCAGTAGCCCCCCTCGACGTTTCACCAAATTCAAATTCAAGTGCACTTCCGCTAAACATGCTGCCGAGACGCCGAGTCGTAGACCTACTGCAAGTCATCTCGGCGCAATCGTAAGTATATCTAAATGTCGCCGGCGCTCTAATTAACATACACCGCGACGATCCAGCGATACCAAATCAAACATTGATATTCAAATGTGCACCATCGCCACTAACCAAAAATGCACATGTTATTAAACCGCAATTATCGCCAACCGACAACTTAATTGAGACTCTTCCTTTGGCCTGTTCTTTTCAAAATCAGTCCTTTTATAATTGGTAACCTTCCTCTCCTGATTCTACACTTTTGCATGTCAGGGCCTTTTTTTTCCAGATTTGTTCCAGCGCCGAAAAAGCCAAAAACATTTATCTTCGACGTTGAAAATCTCATCCGAAGTAGACGCTGCTTGAAATTTTGATATCTGCTTTTCCAACCTTGGACGAGACGTCACGTCACGATTACGCAAAAATCGCATTAGCTAGTCGCTGATTTATTTTCATATTCTGATGGATCATGCGATAACTCCGGCCGAGTCATTAACGTAACTTGACAATTTTTGTCGTGAGAATTTGCATCGAATTAAATATGCCATCCTTTTTTTCATTTTTGCTCTCTTGTAAGTCTCTGAAAACGTGTTCTCAGTGTCTTTCGAACATTTGCGATAAACTTATCTAAGGAAAAATGAGCCATTGATAATATTTGCAACGAGTACAATTTTTGCAATTAAATTAGAAAAAATTCAATTAGAAAAAAAAATGAAACGATGGTTAATAAGCAATATAGTACGGATGAAGTATAGCAAACCAAAGTTCAGGTGGAAAAAAAAGATTGGGAAAAATTGATTAATCATGTCAAGCGATTTTTCCAACCGGTGAACATGGGCTTTTGACGAACATCACTCGGGCTCGTCATTAGGCCGTTTCGATGGAAAGTGCGAAGCGACAGAGAAAGTTGATTTACATTTGGATACGCGAACTGTTGGGTCGCGTTAATTTGATTATAAATTTGAATGGCTATCGAGGCCTCGGAGCGAGCGAGTGCGCGCAAATTAATAAAATTGTCGCGGCGGCGTGTTTGGCGCGCGGATATCAGCGGCGGAGTTAGGCTTATCGCATAATGAGATCGTCGGTAATTTGCCCCGGCTTTCTTCCGCGATAATGCCGCGACGAGAAAAATTTGCATTGATAAGTGGCGCGGCGTACGATCTTTGTACATTTTTGCGTCGCTTGTTCTGCAGGTGCAAGTGTCCGGCTCATGGGAACCCCGGCGGCGCAGTTTCGGCGCTCGCCAAACGTCGCACTTCCACGGCCAACGAGGCCCCGTCTAAGGAGTACGCCTTTGAAGTAAGCAATGCGCCTCGAAACCGAGAATTTGATTGATGGATTCTTATCAAATTTCATGACGTTCAGAAGAGCTACTTTATTTGATAACAAGACCTACTTTAGCAATAAAAACATTGAACTTCTTTTCTAATTTGAAAGGAAATCAACAAAATTGTTTTTACAATTTTGAGTTTTAAGGAAAATCAAATGGGTTCAAAAACAACATCAAAATTCTTTAGTTAGTTTACGTTAAGTTAGTATGCCTTTAGTTAGTGATTAATTTGTCAACAAAGAGACTTTATTAAGTTAAAAAAAATGGGTTAATTTTACGTTTCGTTATTTTGTTTATGTACAAGAGAGAATTAATTTGAAAGTGAATAAACGTTGAATATGAAATTGGACTTTAAGAGTACTGAAGATTGGTGTTACAAGTTTGAGAAAGAAAATTGAAGATAATGATTTTAAAAGATGGCCTGTTCGACGATCCGGTACGGGATCGGCGTGACCAGAGAATTGGGCATGGATATGCAAACACTTGGCGCAAAGAAGATTTGCCTAATGACAGACTCGAACCTCGTGAAACTTTCGCCTGTGAAAAAAGCTCTCGACAGTTTGACCAGGCACGGAATCAGCGTCGACGTTTACGACAAGGTCAGAGTTGAGCCAACAGAGGCCAGCATCCAAGAAGCAGTTGCGTTTGCAAAAACCGGCCGGTTTGATGCGTTCATAGCCGTAAGTTGGTTTCATTCAGTTTACCTGTTTCCGAGTAAAATGAAATTGAATGAGAAATATAAAACTTGAGGGCAAAAAAAAGTGAGCAAAAAAAGTGAGTAACGAGCGGAAAAGCAACTGATGAATCGATGAATGATTGACAATGTTGTGTATCGTGAGGGAAAGATGATTGCGTCGCGTTAGAAAGTTTGTTATTAAAATAAATTTGTCACCTAAGTGGGACGGCTTTCCGTTAATGGGGAAAATTTTTTGCCGACAAAATGTGTATGATTTGGCCGCCGATGGGTGTGCGAAAGTGCGAGAACATTGCGCGGATGTTAAAGAAGTTCTCATTCAAAATTCGATGACGACGGAGGAAATTTGAAATTAGATAAATATAGATAATTTGCGTTATGGTGGATAAGCTGTTTCGCAGATTGGCGGTGGCTCCGTGATGGACACGTGCAAAGCAGCCAATCTGTACGCGTCCGATCCGAATGCCGACTTCCTGGACTATGTAAATGCACCGATAGGGAAGGGTAAACCAGTACTGGTGCCTCTTAAGCCATTAATTGCAGTACCAACTACTTCCGGTACCGGCTCGGAAACCACCGGTGTTTCAATATTCGATTATAGACCGCTCAAAGCAAAAACAGGCATAGCCAATAGGTAAGCCCGAGAAAATTTCATTCAAAATCACCACCACAGTCACATACTACACTTTGTAATTAATCCAACCTGTTATACATCTTATTCGCGTACACTCAACTTTTTGCATCATTTTTTTTCATATCTATTTTCTTTTTCATCCTTTTCTCATTTTTTATACCCGACTCGATTAACAGCTAACTAGTTTTCTTACGTTTGTTTACAAGCTATCTGCCTCGAAAATATTGTTACTGTGTTTCAAAACATTGGAGAAAATATTGCAAAAAAATAGGTTTGATTTTCTTTTCAGTTTTTTTGTTATTAATCAGAATAAACTAATTCATTAAAAAATCAACATTGAAGAACATTCGAATTGCAAAATAAAAAAACTTTTTATATTTTGAAAAGAATTATCTTGTTTTTTAAAAAAAACTTGATGTTTGTAAAAGTGTCAAAACATAGGACTGAATCTTACTTTTAAGAATGATTTTTAAACTTGAAGTCATCAACTCATCATCGATTCTTAAAAAGTGATTCTTAAAAAACTGAATGAAAAATAGCAGTTCAATTTAAATTGCGATTGATATCTGTGCGTAGCTAGGGTCTGGATGCATGTAATTATGGCGAAACTATTTAGCAGATGAATAAGATGAATCAAATACAAATTAAAGTTTAAATTGTAGAGCATTAAGACCGACACTGGGCATCATAGATCCTGAGCACACATTAACGCTTCCGGAAAGGGTGTGCGCCTATTCAGGTTTTGACGTCCTTTGCCATGCGTTGGAATCTTACACTGCGATTCCTTATACGGAAAGAACACCTTGCCCTGCAAACCCAATCCTTAGACCAGCTTATCAAGGTAGCAATCCTGTGAGCGACGTATGGGCTAGGTTCGCTCTCCAAGTGATGCGCAAGTAAAACATTCATTTCATTTTTTCTTCTCAACTAGTTTCCAAACTATTCCCGGAATTTCATTAATTAAACCATCTTTTATTTAATTTATTGCAAATATTTGCATCGCGATATAACTTTTTCACTTTTTATCTGATTTGTCTTTTGATATAGTTTTTGAAATGATTTGTGAATTCCATTTTCTGGCGCTTATAACGATCGTTTTCAGGTTTTTTGAACGAGCCGTTTATAATCAAGATGATCTCGAGGCCAGAAGTAACATGCATCTAGCAAGCACCATGGCTGGTGTAGGTTTTGGCAATGCTGGAGTGCACCTTTGTCATGGACTTTCATATCCAATTAGTGGAAATGTTCGCAATTTTCTTCCAGAGGTATAAAAAAATTTTATCTATCAGCCCCAACCGTGTTGATCGAAGTTTGACTCCCACTTTACTCATTATTCAACTTCCAATTAATTCCAAACCTGTAATTTTTTCAACATCAAAAATTGTTAGAAATCATATCGTTGTTATCAAAAAACAATATTTATAAATTTATGAATACAAATTGTTGTGTCATAGAAAAATTCAGGTTGCAAATGAAGATCATAAATTATTCACAAGTAGGTTTTTGACTCGTAATATTTGATATTACATATTACAATAAGATGTATTTCAAACTCCGTTTACGTTCAAAAATAGAATCGTGAATTTCAGTTCAACACCCTAATAACAGTTACCATTACACAGAACGTAATATCACTGACATCTTGTGTCAGGCAAAAATTAAGTGGCATAAACGTAATGTTTTAATTAAAATTCCCATTTTTTTCTTCTGCAGAAATAATTACTCTTGTACACTCTTCACTAAAGTGCTTCACAAAAAAATTTATGTTCTGAATTCATTCGCACAAGAAAAAAAAATGATTCAATTTGCATTTAGCCAAAATGCAAATTGCACTTTTTTCGCAAAAAGTTTTTGTAACGTTCATTAAATCGTTCAATGATAGGACGCAGAGTAAAAGTTTCTTAGGCTTTATTTTACTTGTTTCAATGGCGATTCGAGTTTTCATGAATGAACACTATTTTATCTTGCAGGGATACAGTAAAGACCATCCGATCATCCCACATGGTTTGTCGGTTGTTATATCTGCGCCTGCAGTCTTCTCTTTTACCGGAAGCGCATGCCCCGAGAGGCATTTGGAAGCTGCAGAACTGCTCGGTGCTGACATCAGCAACGCAAAACGAGAAGACGCAGGCAAAATTCTCGCAGAGACGGTAAGAAAGTACATGAGCATTATGAAAGTCGAAAATGGCCTCAACGAACTTGGATTTCAAAAAGATGACATTCCCAATCTCGTAAAAGGAACTTTGCCACAGGTAAATCCAAATTTTTTAAAGAAAAAATTGAAAATACATTTTTGAAACATTAATTTTTGATTTGTTTTCAGCACCGAATAACAAAATTGGCTCCGAGGGAACAAAGTGAAGAAGATTTGGCAAGATTGTTTGAAAATTCATTTGAAGTTTATTAACAAATTTGAACTGATGTGTGAAAAGTAGTATGTATAGAAAGTATATAAATAAACGAAGCTGTTTTTACAATTTGAATATGATTTAATCGATTTAATTAAACATGCACAAGGAACAAAATTTACACCGGTTGATATGTCACATTACTAGCTTACGCGTACACATCACTCAATGACGCAGATACATCACTGGCTGATATGTTCAAATTAACTAACACTGTGACAGAACAGCCAGTGATGTATGTTGTTCCGTACAGAATGCTGGATTTTATAAATGAATTGATCGTTAAATATACACTTTGCTACAGTAAAAATACAAATTATTATAAATAAATTAAAAGCGCATGTTATAAAAATTTGATTGCAGATAATAAATAATAAATTAAGAATAGTTTTTGTATCACAGATGAGGTTTCAAGTTAGATGTTGGTTTCAACCTTTTTCTCGGGATTGAAAGATTGAAACGCTGACTAGAAAGTGGCAAATTTCAGTCGACAATACATTATAACTCAAAATACACAATTGATTCAATAAATTATGTGTGAAAAAGTATCACAGTCCAGAATAGTTGTACGAAGTACGCTTGGCGTTTTTTTAAATTGATAAATAATATAAATAAGAATGAAACTAAGATAAAAACGAGAGAGCCTCGTTGTCCTCATTGGTACATATAATGGTCGTCACTTATCGATGCTGACTGAAGCATATTCATGGCTTTCACTCGACCTATTTTGTTCCAAAGAACGTGAGGATGAGGAGTACCTGAGACCATTCGAGCCTCTCTGTAAAAGAAAAAATATCCATTAGATTCATTTTTTCTGGAAAAATTGTAAATAACAGTTCACAATTTACAAATAAACTCACAGCTGATAATAGTCAAAGTCGATTGACATGTTTTCGTCTGCATCGTAGGTGTGAAACTTTTCAAAAAAGTCGACCAATCCGTAGGTATCAACGCCACCTTGTCCCAGAGGGCATCCATCGTACCCTTTGTGCTCGACGATCCAACGGATGTTGTTGTTGAACGCATACATGGCACTCAGTTGGGCGAAATTCGTGATGAGAGGAATGTTGGCCAGGGGTGGGATTGTGCAGAGCGTTATCGCAGATTTGGACAATCTGAATTTGCTGTGCAACAACGTCAAGAGCTCTTGCAGGTCTTGCATCATGTCCTCGAACGAATGGTGCTAAAAAAAATTTCAATTATCTAGTATACCATCATTGCAATTTCATTAATTTTATTATTTTCAACATTTCAACAAAGTAGAAAACATTTGCTGGTTGCAAATTTCGTTCACCTCATAAACATCAACGGCGCCTAGACAAATGACGATCCGATTGGAGATTGAGTTGATGGTTCTCAGTTCTTCAATGCATTTCCTTAAGGTCTGTCCTGAGATGCAGAGACCACTTCGGATGGCAGCTTTTTCTAAACAAAACAAACAAAATTATACGTTAATGAATGACTAATAGTAGTTATTAAAAATCATTTTCATTCGAAGTTCATCTGACTTACCATTTCTTCTCCAAAGGTTGTTTACTCGTATTTCGCGTATCGCCAGTTGAAGAAAGAAATCATCGCCGATCAACTGCTGATGGTACGCGATCGGTTCATGAACAGATTTCTAAAATACAGAAATAACAAGAAATATAAGTTTAAATGCAGTTCAGAAAAAAGTGTTTTCAACTTGGAATATCCTTCTTTACCATGATTCTCCAGGGATCAATAGTGATAGATATCTTGGACTGGCGTTCAGGGGATTTTGAAGAGAAACTTCTCGTATCTGAAAAAAGAGTTTCAAGTTTTGAAATTGAAAAAGAAAAAACTTTGCTTAGCAAAACAAATCATCTCACCATCACTGGTGGTACCGTCGCTTCGGCTGGTTCTGGAGGAGCTCGTTCTAGAGGAGCTCGTTGAGAAAGCACGTTTTCGGTTGTTGAGATTCTTGTTGGTCTGAAAAGGGAACAAATCTGTAATTCAGTTTACCATTTTATTTATTTCAACTTCAACTCAAGATTGTTTTGAAAAACTTTGCAGTTTGAAATTAAAACCTACCTTCTTTCGCTTTTGGTTCTCCACCATCCTCGAAATTGGATTGTCGCAAAACAAGACTGGTTCTCCTTTGATAATTTTAATTTGAATCCCGGGAACATGTCGGATAAAATCATCGATGCAATTGTAATTCAAATATTTGTATGGAATGTCGTTGCCATGCAGCATTCTATACTCCACTGAAAATGAAATAATGAACATTTTTAAGTCAACCCAAAATTTATCAGAAAACAATTCAATCCGCAAATTGGTAGAAGAATTGGAAAGTGAATTTTCTCCAGATTGCGAACACGTGTTTTAATTTACGGTGCTGAACAAATTGAACAAACTCACCATTGATCTTTTTTAAAGGCACGCCACCCTGTTTTGATGAAATGGTAGCTTTTAATTCTCCTGTTACTGTTTGGAACATGCTGAACATTGTTATTTACGAATTACTTTAAAAAATAAAAAAACACGGAACAAAATCACAATCCAGTTACGATGACGATACTAGACACTCTGATGGAAAAATGTGTTCACCCATCTGCCTACAATCCAGAACCGTCTATTTACATACAGGTTGCTATCTTAATTAAAGCAACACAACAAAAGCTATTTAACCGAAAATCAATCAATTTTGATCATTCTAAAGGCGTTTATATTTTCTCATAATTTAATTCATTGAAAGTTAATCAATTTAACTATAGCAAAAATCAAACAAATATTACATCTGTAAAAGGGAACCAGAAGTAAAAAAATATCAGCATTTTTAAAATCTAGATTTTTTGTTGAATAAAACATTTACAATTTCACATGTAAAGTTTATTATTCATAAAATCCACGCTCTGTGTTACATGAAATAATTCGTAGTTACATACATAAAAATAACTGTAGTTGAAAATACTCTTCATTTCAATAATTTGTTTCAGTTTATTTCCCATCGACAAAGTCAAAATGCAAAATGTCCGTTTTTACAAATTGCTCATCAGCGAAAAAAAAGGTCAAAATCGATTATTGCAAAAATGTGTACGGCAAAAACGAGTCACATACACTCTCATTCGGTGTGCCCATGTTGAAAATGATAAATGAGAATTGCAATTCATTTTTTGTTTCTGCCGGATTCATTAATTTTGAACAGTTGAGACCAAAAATTGAATGCAATTTATTGATTTTATTACTTGTAAATAGGTCGAATCCATGAGAGTAAAAAAGACGGTATTAAGAATGAATGATTTATTGCCACCTTAGAGAATCAATTGTAGTGTTACTTTCAACCTGAAAGAGCGAACAACATTGAATTACACATAATATATTATCCTGTACACGTACATTTTGTTGTTTTTAGTTCACTATGTTCTAAGAGTTAATTCTCATGTCAATATCAACTCGAAACTATTTTCCCTTTTTTGTAAATATTTTTTTTTTTCAATTTCCACTACGATTCAACTCGTAAAACAACTCAATAAATACGAATTTCGTCTCTCAAAAACTTGATCAAACAGATGGCAGTTTCCAGTTTTTGTCAATGCAATTCAGTTAGATTAAGTTTGTCTAATCTACTTGTATGCCCAGCGAACGCTTTTATTTTTATTTCACAGGACACATTTGTCATTAGTGAATGATGCCTCGTTATTTCAATCGGCAAGTTGCTAACACAAATCAACACCTTACATAAATGCAATCACCCCAAGAAAAAAAAATTACAAAATAAAAATAAAGCTGGTTGTACTTTTTATAAAGAGCATCTAAAAAATATATAGGTCGGAAAGATGTAACTCCAAGAATTACTTCTAGTTTAGTAAAGTAAGACATACAGCCCCGAAGTATAGTTTTACAGTCTATTAGGAATAATAAAAAAAGTGACATCGAAAGTGAATGATTGAAATGTAATCGAGCCGAGATTGTTGGCTCGAAATCATTCGTGCGACAACGCTTTGGTAAATCAACATTTACGGGGAACGATGTAGTCACACATTCTAAAGAATACAGAGATTCAGTCAATAAATGAATAGTCGCAACAGTTGAATGCAATTTGTTCAGATATATTTGACATTTTTGTTGGTACAATCATAGTTTGAAAGAAGTACTTTTTTATAAATCAAAGTTTTTTAAACTTGGTGAATACAGCGCATTGCGTTTGTTTTAACTTGAGAAAATAAAATGAAAAATACTGTGGATCGCAGTTGTAATCAACGGATGAGAAGCGCCGTTGCACGTTATAAGTACAGATATCGTATGCAAACGGTGGCACTGCCAAAAACGTAGTTCGCAGTGCTAACGTCGCAACATCGCCGACAACGTGAAAGGGCTTACACGTTTCCTTCCTAACCAGAACTTAAACAAAATAATAATCGAATAAATTAAACTGAACAAGTTTTTTTTTGTCATTTTCGTCGTATCACCGTTTTTCGCAAAACACTATTAAATCTAATGTTAATTATGCCAAATTTTTGTAGGAATGTATCTTACAGAAAAATAACTTTCTTCTGTACGCCATCTCGAATTATGCTCATCAAATATATCTGCTGGACAGAGCAGCTAACACGACTATAGCTTAACTCTGTGTCTCGCGTTTGTATAAACTAATTTGTTTTGTTTAATCCTTTTTTTCAAACAGTACTCGCATTTGTTCTTAGTTTCAAATGTGTAACAGTAGCATCGTGAAATGTGATAAATATAATGAAATATTGTGTCTGAATGTTATCTGAATATAAGTTTTGTGTGTGTTGGTGAAAAAGGAATCGACATGAATGTTTTGTTAAAGTCAAAAATTGTGATGAACACGCAAGTATCAAACAGTGCAGCACCGCTGATTTTTCTATAACAAATTCGACGCGAAGTTTGTACTGCAGTATACACAAAGTCCACTCTTAAACACAAAATGAAACGCAAAATGTTAAAAATGTTGTTTTTGTTGGTTTTGTCAAAGTATGCGATTGACAACAATCGTTCTCGTGTTTTTAATCGACGATGCACAAATGATTATGTTGATTCTCATTTCACGCGAGATGGTGAAAACTGTCTATTAAAATGTTATAGATCTATAAAGTTGCGAGGGTTACTGGATTAGGCCTTTGTCTCCGCCGCGTCGCCGTTTGTCTCGGACTCAGCTGCTTTGTCGTCGAGCTTTGCCTTCTTCTCTGGGCTCGCGCCATCAACCACGCTAGTACCATTGGTCGCGTCAGCAGACATGGATTTCCTCTTTATACAGCATGCGTCAGCTTCTGAAATATTCAAAATCAAGTAAGATGCTTTTCTTTTCATCTTTTCTATCCTCCCTTCTTCTCCTTTTTACTTTAAATTTCTGAAATATAGAATTATTTATATACCTGGCACGCTGTCCTTTTTGGGAGATTCTTCCTGTCCGTCTGTTTCTTTTTCCTCAGTGGATCCATTTTCTTTGACTTTAGCATCTCCGTTTTCTGAAGACTTGGAGTCCTCATCAACTTCTGGTTCGTGAACCTCGATACTGCTAATCTTCTTTTCGTCTTCCACCACTTTCTTCTCAGGCGAGCTGACGACTTTGGTGGCGGTTTCGTTTTCAACTCTGCATAACAAATGACAGTGTTAATCAACAAATTCCATTTTTAATTTCTTAGTTTATTTTTACATCAAGCTATTCTTGACTTTTTTCAATTTTTTTTCTGCATTAAAATTGCAGCCTTGACAGTACAGGAACTCGTAATCATAAGTATAACCGACTCAACTCAATCAATTATTTATTCATGGTATCTTATCATAATTGAAGTTTTCATTTGCAATTGTTAAAAAGTAAAATGAAACTCCAGATTAGAATTTATGTATCAATTTTGTTAGGTTTTTGGAAGTTCTATTTTTTTTCATTCTGATATGAATCGATTAAAAAAACTCAATACAATTTTTATTTGAATTTAACAACGAGTTTTATTCTGATGGAATGTATTTGTTGTGAGAGTTTCACTTGTAAGGACTCTCCAACCAGCCATTATCAACACTACAATTATTTACCTCTACAAGGTTTAATAAGAATACGAAAAGAACGATTATAAAAATCAGAGAACAAAATTTCAAAACTAGTTTTCATTTTAATTTTTGCGAGTGGAAAAACGTCCGTCCATAATGTCGGTGATTTGATGAGAAAGTTCGGACGAGGAATTCAATAAAGGAATTAATGAGTTGATCAGGGAGAAAGCATTAGATTGGTAAAATATTCGGAGGTTGGAGTTGCAGCCGAGTTAATGAAAACACGATCACCCGCTATGCAATCTTTGGGAAACAAATGTCAGACTCAAAGGATGTCGTGAAACGCCGTCTACTTATATTTCCCTGAGTATTCACCGTAGTCGGCATTCTCAGGTTCGTGCAGCCACACATACACACACATCTCAACTAACACAAATCAGCCAAGCCGCAGGATCGGATCAGGATTCTTGGAACCCCGGAAAATTATCTAACAATTTTTCTTAGAAAAGTATGTGTAATCTTGCAGCAAACGAACATAGTTCTCTACAATTTTATTATTTATACAATGTTATAACATTTTCCATTTTCAACCGTTTTCCAAGCTAAATTCAAAAGAGTACTTTATAAATAAACACAGTTTACATTTTCATAACAATAAAAAAACTTTCAATAATAACAGTTCTGTTTATGTAAATAAATATAAAATTGATGTGTTTAAAAAGAAAAAATTTTCAAGTTGTTTGTTTTCCCAAGCAACAGGGACTAAAAATAAACAACTCGTTTCAACGAAAGCAGATAATTCATAATCATCGAGCAGCATTCCGCATTCATTGACAAATGTCGCACATCCTTTATGCGTGCTTTTTTTGTCGTGTCAAAGAAAAAAAAAGGGACAAAAAGACTTGATTAAAATGACCACGAGGTTGAGAAAAAGGCACCATTGATATAACACGCGGGTGCGACAAGGACACGCAAGGAAGAGAGAAAAGGAGATAGGACGCCCGCAGCAGCGCCGCCTACAGGGAGATGCACGAATCATCGGCTCTCGTTTCGGCAAACTGTTTGAGAGCGCGGCAAATTGCATCTCGCGATCATTTGTGTTATATTTACGAGTCGCCCCCGCCCCCTCGACAGGACGCATGCGCGCGTTTCAAAAAATCGCGCGGTTTCGAAAGCCGCGGCGGGGGCGGCTAGCAGGGCAAAGGGCGCGGGAGGGGCGCGCACTCATCAACCAAAGACAAACACACGGCTTGAGCAAAAACGCGTACCAACACGTTACGACGTCGCGAGCACGAGAAATCAGACGAAGACGACCATACACGTAGAGAGAGAAGACAGATCGATACGCCGGCCGCTCACTTTCGGCCAAAGAATCCCTTCGCGTTTAGCGTCAACGATTTTGTTTCTCCTCGATGACTTTTTCTTAGGAAAAAACAATACAAATACGATCGATCCAATATGGTGGGAAAGTTTCGAGAAGTTTCGCGGAGGGGAAAAAATACTGGAAATAACAAAAAACAGGGTAGCACGCATTGGAGAAAGACGGAAGATAAACAGACACACTGGCGGCGCGCCAAAGCGCGACGCGGCCTCGTATTTACCATCATTTTGTTCGTATAGAATGGTTCTTTTGCGTTTCATCTTTATTTTAGTCGCGAGGACGACGTTGCTGCGTGGAAAGTGAGGATAAAGGTGGCTGCATGAGGGTCGAACGTTACACCAAGCTGGCAGGCAAAAAAGCCGACAAAAAACTATGAAAGAGAATAGCGGCGCGCACGCGATCGGCGCCATGTCGCTGACCGCGCTGCTTTTTTCGCCGAACGTGTTCAAACAGGTAGCGAAAACGTGGCCCGTCGAGGACGACGCGACCGAATTTCATCCAACGGCAACGCGGTCACTGAAATATCGCCACGGCGTGCTTCCCCTCCTCCCCCTCCGCCCTCGCGTCGACCCGACTATAATGTGCAAGAAAAAACGCGGACAGGAAAAAAAATGAATAAAAAACCGGTCACTGATTGCCGACAAGGTGGATCTGATGAATTGTTATGGGAATGTTAAGGAAAATGGAGGAAAAAAACGGGAAGGAGAAGCGACAACGCGGAGACGCTACGCTGGCGTGGTTCGGCCGAGTCGGTTTTTCGCCTTATTTTGAATCGAATTGTTGTTAATTGTTGTTAATTGTTGTCGAGATAGACTTACTTAGTTTCAATATCGGCCATTTCGACGGTTTTTGTGTGATTAACTGGTTAAACACTGAGATATGGTTGCACACTCGGGAGACGACAGCACCGTGTTACACTACCACTGCAGACTGACGCGCAAATAGCAGCGACTCGTTCACTGATTCGCTCGCGACCCCCGGCCCGGCCGGCAGGCCGGCGGCCTTCAAACGTTTCTCTTTCCCGCTCGTTTGCAGATGGCGCTGTCACGCCCGCCAACATTTCTAAAGAACCCCCGATTGAAAAGCATTATTTTTCGTTCCTGCAGTCACATCCACCGCCACGCTTTAACAATTTACCGGAATTAACCGGGCGATAACAAATTAATTGATGTTTTTTTGTCAATTGATCATTTCTTCAAAGATTATTCCGGCAAACAAAATGATGATTGAAATATCAAGGTTGGTGGCAATCATTTTCTTTTTTGTTTATAAATAACAACAATGAAACTTTTTTTGTTAGTTTTTTTTTCAATTAAGAATTTCAATTATTTATAATATTTATGTTGAAAATAATAACGTCCAAAGGAAAATAAACGTTGTTTTTTTTCTAAAAGATTTTATTCTTTGTTGATCATTTTCGACTATGAAATGGCCGGGTCAAATTACAGACCAAAACATATAGCTTTGTTGATATAAATCGTACTTTTGCTGGAAACGGCGTCGAATTGAAATTCTTTTTAGAAATATTATATAATCAAAGTAAGAGAAATTATAAAATAAATCCTTTATATAAACAGTTTTTTGTTTAACAGATGAGATCGACAAAAGATACTATAAAAAAGGAACGATAATATGATAATATAAACGATGTTAGAAAAACTTCTGATGAGCAAAATATAAAGGTACTTTTTGTTTACATACTCTATCTTCATGTTATTTTCTTTGTTTCTGATTTATTTTCCAAACGCACAAATTCTTTGACGATGACAAATCTTCTCATCTTTTTTCATTCAGAGTCGTCGGAAAAAACCGTTCGAGAACGATCCAGGTATACTCTAGAATGAGCAGCTAAAATAAAGGCGAGAAAAGGTCAGTAACATTTTCTTTTTCTCTTTCATTCATATCGTGTTCTTTCATCATTTCATTTCCTCTGCAAAACAGAAGGTTACGATATAAAAACAAATCATTTTGTTTGGTCGAATTGAATGTTATTGCCAAGTGAAATATAAATTCAAATTTGTGCAATCTTGTTACCTATCGTTCTATATATTTTTCGTGATATAAAAATCAGCAACAAAAGCGAACGAACAGAAAAAAATATTGGTAAATCTTGCTCCAGTTTTGAGTCTCATTTACTTATCGAACTGAGCCTCGTTCGTGAATCCAAACAACGCTGTCGATTAATTTCATGAGATTTGCCCTGAAAAGCTTTCACACCCTTTTATATTTAATATCGAAAAAGCACCTTGCCTGATGTATTATCCTTGTTCATTCTTGCGTCAATTTTGTGGGAATTTTATCAACATTGTTAAGAAAAAATTTTTTGTTCGAGATAAAAAAAAGTTTTCATGGAAAATTGTTCAAGGAGAAATTCGTACCTTTTTTATCTTTTGATTTCTATCTACTATTTTGTTATTTGATTCTGAAGTCTATCTTTTTTATTTTTCTTAAAGTGTTTGTCAAACAAAGAAAGCAAGATTTGCGAAAATTGATTTCTGTTTTATTGCCATTCTCAAGACTGAAACTGAATGACATATTCTTGTTCTCTGAATGAAGCACAATTGTTAAGAATTTTTTTGTCATAGTGTTTGGCATCAGACGGAAGATCAATGTTTTTAGATTGTAGAGTATGACCATGTGCCGGTGTACGATCATTGACTATACGTTCGCTTGTTTCGCCAATAAACTCATTTTACTACTAGCTTTCTTGAACAAATCATGAAATAAGCCAAACGTCTCTCACCATCGATTTTTTTCAACTCAACCAGGCACTTTTCATTTGTTCAAACAAAGAGCCGCAAATTCGCGACTTTGGAAATTATGACGCGTTGTCCAAATATTTATAGCGGGGCTTTATCGGGACGGTATATTTATATAAAGCGCGAGCTTTTTTCGTCGTGACCTTTTAGAAATTAGAAAAGAAACAATCGTTCAAAAAACTATGCGTAATTACAACCTCATCAGTCAGTTCAATTGATTTGGTACATTTTCAGTGGCAATTTCGCCCGGCTCTTTTATTTATTCAAGCCTTGGAATTAAATCCGTTCAAAGATGGATTAGAGCTTTGATTAATGCTAACCCTCGATTCAGTTTTCACGTGCTTTTATGTTTCATTTTAGTGCCACCATTTTTTGCCCTACTCATCTAAATGGGACACGTTGTTTTACATAACAACCAGTGGGTAATGTTGACTCAAAAGTATCGTCGGAAGTATATAATTACAACACGTGATTATAGAACAAAACTAATTCTCGGAGAATGAAGCAGTGCAGTAAAGCTCCAAGCAGGAGTGAGTATCGAGCCACATACTCTTCTTATGCCAAAGTTCACTCCTGATAAGACAACTAACTTTTGTCTAGAATTTACTTAGTTGAATAATTAAATGGATTATTACACGGGGAGCTTCGGAAATTGCGTTCCACCGAGTTATTCCCAAACAAACACTGATACCGACTAGTTAACTCGACATTAAGAGTGTAAACCCATGCTGTTTCAACGTCAAACTTTGACAAATTAATTTTTATTCCCAAACAAACTTTGGATCTATTTTATTAGGACCTTTTGTTAGATACCAGAAACTTGGTTTGTTTCAACGTACAATTAATCGTTTTTTGACCAATTTTTTAGTATGGAACTGAGAACAAGATTGGACTATTGATAAAAATGAAAAGGAACGAAGGATGAAATCGGATTAGAGCATGAAGAGGAAGGTTGAAAGGGCGACGGGCAGCTTAAGAAGGACCAAAGCTCAGGGTCGCGTAATCTAATTAACCTGAATTAAAAACGCAGCGAGGAAGAAGATGTTGGGACAGAGAGAAAGAAAAAGAGTTGCAACTGCAGAGGACCTGGTCGAAATGCGTCTCCCCTCTCTTGGATTCGCACCAATCGACACTCACGTGTGTAAAAATAATACACGACTTTGCGGTGTCGGCTAACTATAGTTTAAAACAGTCGGGCTTATCATTAGCGTTTTTAAAACGACGTGGCGGTGCATTATCTTTGATGGAAAAGCGAGCGTCCCAAGCGGAAAGTTTCGTTCGAGTCTCGGCCTTGTTTCCGGCCGCGTGTTAAAAAGGTACGCGCTATGAGGTCGCCTCTGGCCGGACCCGTCCATGTTACAGGTTGCTTCGCAGCCAACAGACCATTCAGCGCGAGCTCCTCCACACTCACTTTCGACCTCATTTGCTTACAGTCTCGGTCTGCACCAAGATTCAATTTTTCAAGCAGATGTTCCTCCAGATCAACCTTTCCTCCTTCGATGCAATTTCGCGAAAAAAGAAGTCTGAAAGAGAGACACAAGACGGAGTTCATTTCAGGACAAACCGCTTTTGGCACACGACCCGTGTAGAATTTTCGGTAACTCGAAACTCATAGACGAAACTTGACCGACTCGTTGCGATTTGGGGTCAGTGGTTCATGACATAATAGCAGTTCAAGTTTGGGTGATTCAATTTTGTCTCTCTTGTTTGAATATAACCGATGACAAAAAGATGAGAAAATCGGCAGGGTTCAAAAATCTTTCAACAACCCAACTTTTGCTATCTGAAGTTTTTACCTCTTTCAAATTTCTTTCATCCCCTTTCGCTGCGGAATAATTCATTAACATTTTACGATCCGAGATCGTTCTTCGGCGACCTAGTTGAAGATCAGTAAACAAATTTTTATCGTCTTCGTTTATGTTTGCAAATTAGAATTTTAAATTAAAAACTTAGTTTAATCCTCTTACGCGAGGCAAATAAGAACAATTTGGAATTTTAGTTTAGTCGTTGATTCTGTTATTAGTATACGGAGATAACGAGTAAAGATGATACAAAGTTATATAAAGCGCAGGCGCTTATTTGTCAGCGCTATAGATCGATACCACCTATATTTAACACCGAGATGTGACAAAGACAACAAGCTCGATTAATTCACCATCAACAAGATGCACATCGCAGCTTTTGTGATGTCGCTTCATTAAATTTATATTCACAATTACATACAGCCATCAGGTCCAAATAGTCTAATCGTCCTTTGACCGTCAACGTGACAATACATGAACTTTCGAAATCCAAGCCGTTTACAATCCAGTTGGAAACGTAGAAAAGGTCATCTTTCCAATTATTTTTTTCAATCAATTTTGTTGGTCTTTGTTCATAAAACTTCAACAAGTTTATTCGTTTTTGCAATTTTCGTTATTTACCAAGTGAAAATGGCTCTTCCGTGTAGTCAATTTTTTCCCAATCGCTCTATTTGTACATAATTATTATCTGGCGCAACAATCAAGCATGACCTCATAAGTCCAAGTCAGCTTCTCCATTGTTAAACTTGAATAGGCAGATGGGACAAATACTCAGCTAACGAAACAACACGATTCCAAAGAGTTTAGGTCAATTTTTACATCTCGTTTGGTTTTTGATTTTTTAAGTACGCCTTAGTTGACGTTGATCTTTGTGAAACAACAATTTTAACAGAACATAATTGCACCTTCAAATCAGTTTTGGTTGAACAACTTTTAAATCAACTGCTGTTTAGTTGTACGATGATTAGTTTAATAATTACTGTTTCAGAGAATGCTAGCGCTAGAAATTGTATTAGAAGAAAAGTTTATACACTAATTACGTTTATTGAAAGTGAATCAAAATGAGATCTTGAAGTTTAGTTTTGTTTTACTCAACAAATAGAGAACTATTACATAAACAAATATCATTCCTTATGCGCACTTTCCACTGCACTGTCTGCTTTCTCCACCATTGAATCGCTTTAGCGTCGTGTTTATAAAACTGTCTGGAACATAGGTGAAACACTAGTTACACTTTATTTTATATTCTCCTATCAAAATCACGAATCTGCTTCCCATGCAATTAGTCGCGGATTTAAAACTCTCGATTAAACTTTTTACTCTAGCTGATTCAGTACTAAGCAACAATAACGAAACTAAAAATACTCATCACAATTGTCTTCTGCAATTAAATAAAACTTTCATGACAAAATTAAATTCACTTAGACTGCCTGAATAAAATGAAAACATTTTGCCTCTTTTAACGAGTGGACATAAGGAAAAGTGAAATGGCTGCATTTTTATCTGAAAAAGTAATTCAGATGCACCGCCAGTTGTACAAGTTTTTAATCATGTGAAGTTTGTACAGTTATTCTGAGTTATTTTTAACTTGAAAACTAGATTACGCGGGAGATACGTCGCGTATAATTATGACGGAGCGACGAAAACGCACAAAAAAGTTTACGCAAATCTTTTTCGGGTTTTATCCGGTGCTCTCTCATGACGCGCAATCATTAAGCCCTTTTTGTGAATTGTATCAGCCACGTGCCGCTGGTTAAAAGCAAGCACGAAGAAGATAATGTGGCGTAACAGCTGCCAAAAACCGATGCAGGTGAAGACACAATCTACACCAAGCAGATGTCCCCCCCAACTCGCATTTAACGCTATAAATCAATTTTATTGCGATTTTCAAAGGCACAAAACGTTACTTTGAAAATAAAAAGAGTCGAATTTGTTGTTTGCAAAAAGACCAACTTGGAGTTATAAATTGAAATCTGAAATCTAATTTGTCTAACGAGTTGTAGGTTGAAAATAGTTGGATGTTTGATTTTTGTTTACGTTATGCCGAGATTATGAAAAAATGATCACGATTAGGTCTCATGTCACGCATCTCGGCTCTACAACCATGAATTATTATGTTTGATATGGTCAGTCGGTACTTGCACCAGGTTACAATCTTTTTTGCTTGGCGAACGGGTGAATATTTTGAATAATTTGTTTCGTGTCTGTGACGATCGTGCACATCACTCCGCACCGTCAGACACAATCTCAAACTGTATGAACTGAACGTAATTAAAAGTACGGATGGTCACGTAACGGAGCAGCAGTAAATAAATAAAACAGAAACAGTTCAATAACGTTGTATCATCAAAGATGTCAAACTCGAATGAATAAAAAATCACCGGAGCAATCACTGCGCGAAACAAATCGAAAGAAACTTTTTCTCTACCATCTAAGAACTTTGTTTACAAACTTGCGAGTAAAAGAATATCGAAATTAAAAATTAACTTTGAGTTGATTGAAAAGTCGAGATGTTTTTTTCTTCGGTTGAACATTTGACGGAGGATTGAATTTAGTTTAAAGATTGATGAAATATTGTAAAAGGTGACACATTCGACTCAAGAGAAATCTGTGTGAGAGCACGCTGAAGTTGATCGCACAAATCTTCCACCAGCAAATCCTCCCACACCGTTGCACTTTTAGCCGATTGAAAAGCAAGTTCACCGAACTATCGTGGACTGGCTGGTTCTCGATCTAGACGTTCCTTATTCGTTTCTTGCAGTAAATCTGGAAATGCGCAAAGTCGTTATTAAAATTGATGGAACCCAAGTTTTAAAAAGAAATCTGCGTTTTAAATTTATAAACAATATTTTGAACTTGAATGGTCATTTAAAATTCCGTTCAAGTTGAATTTTAAAGTTTCGGACTTGCTAACGAATTGTACGACATTTTGTTTCCACGTATATTGATATGATTGAATAATTTTTTTTTGTTAGAACATTGAATAGTTAATGAAACAAGCGATAATAGAATTGAATGTTCTTTTTAAGACTGCAAATGAATTCATGAATATTTCTCCAGAAAACAGCGACGAATTCATTATTTCTTGATGAAACAGCCGTGAGCAAAATTCGTTAACTTTTTTAACTCTACAATTTTTCTCTGAAAAATTCTTCAACATGATTTTGTCGACGATTTTGTTATCGTTTCGCTTTTCTGGAACACAATCTTCAATCAACATATTTACCTATTCTCTTTCATGAAAACAGTCAAATTCAAAGGAATTGCATTCGAGCTTCAGATTTCCTGCAACCTAACTCTACAATAAACAATTTTCGTTATTTTCTTTAATTTCATACTTTGTCAAAGGTGTTAATTTTCATTGAATCTCATTATCTCTCTTTGACAAAAAATTTGCCTGCACACCTGATAATAATGAAACACAATTATAAAGAAGCGAGGGGTAAAAAGTGTGTCCGCATCTTTTGTAGTATCAGCGCGCGGTCTCTGAAATGACACTGTAAAACTATTACATCCAGCCGGAAACGCGCTCCGTTTCGCTGACAGAGTTCTTTGGCCCTTCTCGTATATGGGTTTCTTTAGAAATGTGAAACCGGGATACGTTAGACTCGGACGTTGATATTATTACTGACTTGGTCTTCTCTTTTTTAAAAACGCCACGCTAGAAGTTGCATGAATTTCCTTTGTCTCTCTTTTCCTCCACTGCACTTGCTCGCTTCTTCGCTAAATGTGGCAGGTAGCGGACAATCTGCTCACCTTTACCAATCTGTTTTCTTACCTTTCTTCCATTTACTTTCTCACTATTTTAACTCTCTTTCATTCAGAACGATTCAGAAATAACCAATAACTTTTATCAAACATTTATTTCACAATTTGCAAACTTTTTTCTTCTTTTTTTTTTTTAGTTTCAAACTGCTTTTTATTACTAAATTGACAATGGTATTCATAATTTAATTTGTACAAGTGTAAAGTTGATTGAATTATTGGTTGCCATACTTCGAACAGTTCAATGGCTGTGAACAATATGCGTCGATAACTCTCTATCATTATGTTCAACAAGGGCTTCAACCCAACCGTCTGAAAGATGTTAAAACGAGTTTATTGTTGCAGATTAAACTGACCCCGACAATTTGTTTAGAACTGTTAAATTCTCTTTTATAAAATCTTTTGAGCCGGTTGTAACATTAATGAACATTCAGCATTGAAATTATGATTATAAACAAAGCAGGCGTGAACAATTTTTCTATAATTTTTGGTTTGGTCTTAGTAACTAGAGTTAGAATCTTGTAGACTCGCTTGAATCGATTTAAAGAAATTCATATCATGATTTAATTAACAATTTCAAATCAATTTCATTTTGTCAATCAACTTTACCGACTGCAGTTATATGATACTCTGCTTTCCCGTTAATTCAATTTTGCAAAACATGCAAAAATATAATTATAAACACATTTCAATTAACTTTGAAATTGATTTTACAATGTTTCTATTTCTAAAGATAAATTTGAGTTCAAAATAAAAATTATTTGACTTGTTTGTTTCCCTCTGGAAAATTTTACATGAAAAGCTTGTATAAACTAATTGCAAATTTCATATTTGAGACGCTTGAAGAAGTTGAGTTTTTTATAATTCATTTTGTATTGTTTTATTAAATTGCAGTTGGTTCTTCACTTAGTTTTTTCAAATTTCATTTAGAAATGGATGCGAATTTTTAGTTCAAGTTATTTGCAGTGTACTCATTGGCATATAGACGATCCTTGCGAAATTCTACTTATCATCTCCTCTCTGAACAGAAGTTTGAGAGAAGGTGTTTACTGAGATGGCACCACTAAGTGAACGCGCAATCTTACGTTGCGTTTAAAACGCTACATTCAAATGGCAACATTTTCAACCCAATCAAATGAACACAAAAGCTTTCAAATTAATTCAATTTCTTTCAGGCAAATATAATTTTTACTTTTTTTTTATAAATCATGACAAAATGAATAATACTAAAATGAAAAAAATCAATTTCACAAAAATGTTCCTAGTGTGGTTGGAAAATAGATTGAAATAGTTGTAGTGGCAAAGTGTACATTATAAAATTTCCACCTGATTGCAATTTACGAGCTAGATTTTTTCTATCACCATAGCACCTTGTGCAATTTCAGCAAAACATAAAAAAAAAGAAAAAGAAAAAAACGCGGGAAATAACGGCGCGCTTTGAAAAGTGTTATTAGTCATCAATTTTCAGAGCCGAGACACACAGAAATAGCTCGTAACTTTCCATTACACTCAGGGAAGAAGGTCGGGCGGCAAATACGATGACCGCAAAAAGATTTCACTGCGCTGCAACTTTTCTTTCCCTTCTTCTCATTTTCCTCCCATTCAAGATTGCTCCTCGGCCACCCCTTCGGATACAGACCCTCTTTAGAGCGAACTTTCCTTCGAACCAATTACGCGTTATTTAATTCACTCAAACTACACGCACCGAAATAAGGCCATGTGACGAATCAAATTACCGCTGGCACACATTCATCATAACATTAAATAGAGTTATCAACAATGTTGCGTTGTTCCGATGCAAAAATACCCCTCTGCAACTTTGACAAATTCATCCAAACCATTTTGAATCATTTCTAACTTCATTTTCATTTCTTTTACTTTACCACAGAATTAAATTCAAAGTAATTCAATTATTGGAGTATTAAAATGTTGCAGAAATTTATAAAGTGAATGAAATCGGCTGAATGACTTTCATTCAATATTGTTTACGTTTGTCGATGGTGCACCAGCTTTTTCGCTGGATGTATAAAAAAAATTATATTTGCACGGGAAAAAAATGTTATACAAGGGTGAGAAAAAGTAGGTTGAACAAGCAACCGTAAAACCGATTTGTTTTCGTGTATTTTTATAAGAGTGCAGAAATGCTGCTGGACGTAATTTGCTCGCAAAAAGTATTTCAAACTATTATTATTTAAAAAGCTTTTTCGTCAGATAAATGCGAGTCTTTAGACATGGAAATGTATTTCGTTTATGAATAAAAACGACGCTGACAAATTTCTTTTCTTATAGACGAAAAATTTTTATAAATAAAAACAGTTTTTCAAATCTAAAACGAAAGCGTCAATAAACAATACAGATTTTTTCGGTTCAATGTTGTTTGAAGAGCATTCACGTGGCGTCTTATTTTTAATAATGTAATGTCATTTTTTTTTCATTTTTTTCCACCTTATATTATAAATAACGAGTGAACGACAGAAGCTGTACTGAAATAGAAAATATTTCCTGGTTTTCTGCAAAGCATCGTAACTTGTACTGAAAATAGTTCCAACGAAAAGAACGTTGGTACAAGAAGTGTCCCATAGTATGAGACGCATGGAACTTTTTGTGAGCAAAAGTTAAATTTTGAACAATGACAGAGAGTAACTTTGAGCGACACACAAATTAGCAAGTAGCTTTCGGACATTGTCAGAATCGATAACGGTGTGGTCGCGCGCATGCAAGAAGCGAATCTAACCTTACTCAAAACTCATTAAAACCCTCTCTGCAATCTTATTAATTAATTTCCAATTAATCGAATACCGTCCAATTTGCTTATTTTGTCGTAATTTGATAATTCTCTGACAAATTGACTTTTTATAATCATACCTCCTTTTGATAGAGAGAGACAACAAATATACAACTTAATTGATTAACAATTTAAATATTTCCATTCAACTGAAACCACTCAAACTGTCTGATTTTTATGGCCTGTGAAAAGTGCAATTAATACCGTTTTCTTTTTTTTGGCAAATCGGGCTTGCTTTCCCTCTTGATAGATTTTAATTTAGTTTGTCTTCAGTGAAGTTTGAAAAAATAGCGAGAAAATAGCCGAACAAGTGGAATTTATCGAGTTAAAACAATTCGAATATATAAAATTGTGTTTCAAATCTGTGACACAGTCGAGCTGAGAGGAGAGGGGGGAAGAGAGCTTCCAATCAATTCGCTGTTCTCTTTCATCCCTTTTCCTCTTTCAGTGGCATCTCTTTGGCTGGCTCTCGTCTAAACTTTTTGTCGTTCATCTGACTGTAGAAATTTATCGGTAAAAGGTTGATACGGGCTAGTGAGTGTCCAGCCTTGCGAGCAATACAACACCTTCATCCTCTTCAGCCCTCGATTATAAATAGAAAGCTTTTCCAGCGCGTTAGCTTGGCCAGTTTCTAGACCGCATTTCGCGACTTGGATCATTTTCAACCAAATCCTTTGCTTAACGAAATCCGCCTTCAACAATTTTGTCCCTTTTTGCTCTGCGCCTTGTCGTTAGTGCTCAGTCCAGCTGAAAAATGAACAAGAATCAGAATTTGCCTTTTGAGACGCCCAATCAATAACCAGTGAAAATCTTTGCCGAATTAATGTTTATTTTTAAAAGTAGTTCGATAAGCTCGGTTTTCAGTCTAAAAATATCAAGAAGCAAGAAAAATCAATAACGTCACAATTTTATGTTATATTTTTCTATTGAAAAAGAAAAGTAGTGTTGTCGTTATGCAAAAAACGACTCGTTTTATGGGAAGGAAGAAAAATAAACTGAAAAAATAGTGATCAGAGTTGTGGTAACAGTGCTCGTTCTCCAGTCTAGACCGACAAAGGTTTTAATGTTAGGTCAACATTTCAGACTGTGAACTTTGCAATCTAGAACGCTGCGCGAAATTTGGTACCGGCTAAGATAATTTAAATGGAACATTTTTTAATTGACGTTCGCTCTTCAATGTTGATCATTTATTTCAAACTAACGTTTTGCTTCTAATTGAATGGACTTGTTTTTTGAAAGAAAAGTTTCATTGAGAAACATTGAAAGTGTGTCAACACTTTTTCTGAATTGTGCGGTGCCTCAAGATTTGAAGTTTTGGCAAAGCTATAATGATGAAAGATAGGGTTCAGAAGGACTCGAATCGATAAGAGTAACAAGCTGGTACAACTTTTTGATTAAGTTTACACTGACTTACAATATTGAATAATTCAACGGATGTTAATTTTCTTACGTAAGGGGTTTTATTCAAAAGTGCCACAGTTTAACGCCATGGTATTATGCAATTTTGAATGGTTCATTTTACTTGAAAATTTGTGTTTTAAGTTTTGTGCTGACGAGATTTATTTAGACGTTTAAATAATTGTTCACAGGTCGCACAGCTCTGGAGAGATCAAATTCAGTTTGGAATATCGCGCCAGAATCATTGAATACGTTACTTGTCTTTACTCCAGTAGCGTATTGGAATTTGTAAAACCAGGTCATCAAGTGATGCGTTTTCAATTTTTTAATTTGGTAAGTTTAGTATCATAAAACATATCTTCATTTTTTCATCGAACGAAAAAAGCATAATTTCATGTATTAGTCTTAATCAATTAATTGGAATTTTATTGAAATTTACTTTTTGCAAAATTACGATGCAATATGAATTTTATCTTCGTTTAAAAATGTGAAATTCGGTTACTGTTGGTATTAAAACAGAAAAAGTTTTAGAATAACTTGCACAAATGTAAAGAATTATCAAACCATCTGAAAATTGTTTACAATAATTATCAATTTTGAATTGCAACCCTTTTTGTTCTTACATTGATAGTCACATTTGGTTGTTTATTTTTAAGTCATGCTCCAATTTACGTTTTCAGCACTGGTCTTCAGTATTTGTCATTTTCATTTCGTCTGCTTGTAAATTATTCATTTCTTGTACGCCAAATAGAAAAATGATTAAATGATAAAGTAGTGGAAGTTGAATTGAAAAGAAGAAGAAGATACTAATATAAATATCGTGATGTTCCAGGTGTGGGGTGAGTTTAGCGATTGGGACGTGGTTGAGGAGGTGGTGCGCGCGCGGGCTCACGTGGACGGTGAGGTTGGCGGTTGTTCCGCGAGATGCCAGGATAGTGCGGCGCGTCTGCTGCTCGGCCTCCATCTAGCGCGCAAACACTGAGTTGGGGATTGACCCGTGCACGCAGAGTGATTCGAACGTGGAGTGCGCGGCGTGAGAGAACGCGAGCGAGTCAGGCGAGATCGGCTCTCCTCCGCGAGCAAAAGTGCAAGATAAAAGTGGAAGATCGGGTGGATTGTGAGCCGTCCGGGCGCAGCCGACGAGCGAGCTCGGCCCTCGCCTCAAGCAGTGCTCGCGCGCGCAATCCTCGCTCTCGCTCGAGCCAATAATCCGCGGTCCGCGCCGCCATCTTAAAGGAAAGAAGGCAGCCAGCGAGCGCTCCAACTGCCGTCTGCTACGGACAAGCCGTAGCCAAACAAATTGTCAAAAGTCGCAGGAACCAGTCAAACTCAGCAGTGCCACTTGGATTGAATCGCGTGTTTCTGTGAGAGTGCGTTCGATCGCTCGACCAACCTTTCCACCCAATCACGCCAATCGCAATACAGCAACCAAATTAAACAGCTCCTCATTATTAATTAAAGCTGCTGTTGCTGCTCTGCGTTCAAATATTCAACACACATTTACACTCGCACCAGCCACACGACCAGCACAGATTTACCAGGAACAAGTATGTGTGTGCGCGCGTTTACTTACACGACCATTATATATAGATATATATAATAAACATCAATATATAAACAGAGGAGAGTGCGAGCGAGATAGTGTGGAATTGTGGTGGCGAGCAAGTTCGGGCGAATCAATCCGCTGTGAAGAATTGGATAATCAAAATCGAGCGACAATTCGGGAACATAGTGGCGCGCTCGGGAAGATGGCGCGGGGTGCGGACGAGGATCAGTGTTGACCCATTTGCTGGGTTGCCGGCGGAACTTGAAATTTAGAGTGGCGCGTGGCTCGTGCAATCCGCGACAGCACTCGTTGTCCTCGTGCGCGGTGTGCGGCTGGTGGTTTCGAAAAAGAACCAAAGCGGCGCCTCGTCGCCCGGTAAAAACGCCGAAATTCTAAGAAAACTTGACATCCGTGGAGCCTTGGCTGGCTCGAGCGGCTCCGGCAAGATGGGCAACAACGCCGCGAGCGCCAACAAGAAAGTAGATGCGGCCGAGAGCGTCAAGGAGTTCCTCGAACAGGCCAAGGAGGAGTTCGAGGAGAAATGGAAAAAGAATCCGACCAACACCGCGTGTCTCGACGACTTCGAGCGCATCAAGACCCTCGGCACGGGCTCGTTCGGTAGGGTCATGATAGTCCAGCACAAGCCCACCAAGGAGTACTACGCGATGAAGATCCTGGACAAACAGAAGGTCGTGAAGCTGAAGCAGGTGGACCACACGCTCAACGAGAAGCGCATCCTCCAGGCGATCAACTTTCCGTTCCTGGTCTCGCTGCACTTCCACTTCAAGGACAACAGCAACCTGTACATGGTGCTCGAGTACGTGCCCGGTGGCGAGATGTTCAGCCACCTGCGCAAGATCGGCCGCTTCAGCGAGCCGCAGTCGCGCTTCTATGCCGCGCAGATCGTGCTCGCGTTCGAGTACCTGCACTACCTCGACCTCATCTACCGGGACCTCAAGCCCGAGAACCTGCTGATCGACGCGCAAGGTTACCTCAAGGTCACGGACTTTGGCTTCGCGAAGCGCGTGAAGGGCAGGACGTGGACGCTGTGCGGCACCCCGGAGTACCTCGCGCCCGAGATCATCCTCAGCAAGGGCTATAACAAGGCCGTGGACTGGTGGGCCCTGGGCGTTCTAGTCTACGAGATGGCCGCGGGATACCCGCCCTTCTTCGCCGACCAGCCCATCCAGATCTACGAGAAGATCGTCGCCGGCAAGCTCCGCTTCCCCACGCACTTTGGCTCCGAGCTCAAGGACCTGCTGCGCAACCTGCTCCAGGTCGACCTCACCAAGAGGTACGGCAACCTCAAGGCCGGCGTCAACGACATCAAGGGCCACAAGTGGTTCGCCAGCACCGACTGGATCGCCGTCTTCCAGAAGAGGCTCGACGCGCCCTACCTGCCCAAGTGCAAGGGCGGCGGCGACACCAGCAACTTCGACGACTACGAGGAGGAGACGCTGCGGATCTCGTCGCAGGAGAAGTGCGCCAAGGAGTTTGCCGAGTTTTGAGTCGTCACAACAAACTCCACCACCACTTTTTACCCACTATCCACCACCATCACCCTAGCTAATCGTCAACCTAACTGTCTCAACTGTGTCCGCATATTCTTATTCCTCGTTATTATTATTACGACCATTGCTATTCTTATTACCCTCATTACCGATCAAACGACTACTATGTCTACTCGATGCTACGACGATGCTGCTGATAATTACGCCGCGCTGTCCCTGCAGAGCCGCTACCGCTACTGGACAACCACCTCGTTATTGCTCGTGCCTTAGACGCAGCGCGAGAATTGTTACGAGCGTGTGTGTGTGTGTGCACACAGTGAAACACACAGTGAGGTGCGGATTTCAGTTTGTTATGTTTGTTATCGTTTTTTTTTTCGTTCTTCTTTTGTCGTCACACTTCATTGTTACGTTCCTGCCGAGGGAGAGACTTGTTTCTTGTTCATCGTTCCGACCCAAGGAGAGCCCACCTGATGAAGAGGAAGTGATCATCATATCAGTGCACAGTGAACGTTTCGGTTCTTACGGTGGCTTGCCAATGCCAGGGTATCGTCTCCACCAAAACTTATAAACTTTCAGTCCCGGCGTAATTCTGATGTAACGTTGACTGTTACATGAATCATAGTTGTGTGTACATACTGCAGTATGTATGCGCACGTATATACAACGCTGTCATACGTGTGCGCATATATATTGAAAGAAATGATCAAGTGAGAGTGAGATGGGATAAACGTGTGAGCGCGTGCGAGTGAGACAGAGAGAGGGCTGATTGCGAGTGCGGAAGAGACAACAAATTGGTAGCAAACAAAAAAGAAAACAAACTCCTCCGAGTGTCGTGTGATAGTCTAGATAATAACCTCTTCTTAGATTATGTATTTTCTAGGATATTTTCCTCCCTACCTCAAGATCGCATACACGCATTGCTCGTTTATCCAATTCAGTCGGATATAGCCGGAACGACAAAACCACTATAGTTTCAGAGGCAGGGCTGCTCGTGTTCAAATCAGCTTTTTCGAGACTCGAGTATTGATTTTGCAATCAGCCTTTCGTGTCCGGCTAATTAATTGTCATATTACATTCGGCTTCGGATGTTTATCTGATTCGTAGTCATTTCTAATTATCGCTCGAATATTATTTTCGACGATAATTATAATCACCAGTCGCTCTCTTTGTTCAAGTATTTCAAGTAATTTTCAATTCGCTCGCGGTCCATTTCTTTTCGCGGGGCTTTTCTCTGTTCAGTGTCACATTTACTTTCGAACATTCAAATCAGTTTCTTAGCATTGAGAGGAGTGTGTCGCGTTATTTTGTTTTTTGCTTCTTTTTTTATTTTTCGCCTCCTTTCCCCTTCCGAGTTTTATCTGTCTGGAAAGGGGCAAGGATGCGAATCAATTCGAGTGCTTGAATATACAGGTATACAAACTGTATCCGCCTTGAACAAATTGTCGTGGGAGGCGAATTTTAGACGTCTCAAAAAATGCGCCATTTTCATCGCGAATCTGAGACTTTGAGTCTCAGGTCGTTGGTTGAACTTGACAAAAGAGACTATTTCAATTGAATTCTTGTTTGAGTACTGTTCTGTAAGACGAATGAAAATTATGTACAAATACTGGCTCAAAGTCAGCGAAGCCGATGAACATTTCACGCGACAATGAATAGTCAAACTGTATCAATCAATATGTCATGTTTTGAATCGCGCGAATAAAGCGAAAAACTAAATAAGAGAAAATGATGTTGTTTCCATACGCGTACGCATACACCCAATAGACCCGTAGGTACTGAATGGCAGCCCTGGGAAGGAGAGTATTCGCGAATAAAGAAAAAACACAAAAAACAGAAATTCAATGTATTTGGTTAGCGCGAAAAGAGAATAAAAAACTAGCTCTAGAACTCAAAAGTAATAAAAAAAAAATTAAAAAAAACTTGGCACGTATTGTACATACGATCTAGAAATACTAGGTTCCTCCGGTTATTTTAAGGTTTCTATTACGAGCTCGACAGTGCAGTGATATATATTTTCAAATTGGCATGTGCGCGCTCATACTGAACAATTTACGTAGGACGCGGTTTCGTTCCTCGCGGACAATCATCCAATGTTGTTTTTTGTTTGCCTCACTCGGACCGGCACCGGACCCGATCCAACGATCACGTGTCCCTCTGATCGCAAACCGAACCGACCTTCAATTTCACTCTCCTTTTTTTTCGACACGAAGATGCATTTATAGGAGCGCAAATTGTTGCAGATCAATCAGCTAATCAAGAACCAGTTTATCGCGCTCGCTCGCGGCCATCAATCAAGCTTAATCGCGTTCGACCGGTTGATTCGGCGCGGATCAGATTGACATTGCGATTATTCAACCGGGAAAGACTCTCAGCGACGACAACTCGCGCGATTTTATTGTGCAGGACGATTGTTTTTGTGCCAGTTTTTTGTACGGCCGAGTCCTTCGTCGAGCTTCGTTTTTTGTTCTGCTCAAGCTGTTTAACCTTCGATTGGCTGCGCTTTTTTTTACAAACACCCGGAAACACAATCCCAAATTTATGGTCATGTATCAGCAGTTAGTCGCGTGTTCTGGATTGTGTCTCCGGGTGCTTTTTTAGGGTGGTTCAAGACTGAAGAAAAAAAAAATAATCTCGTCTGGACGATTTTGAATTGTTGAACTTGCAATGGCTCGGACTTCGACTGTCTGTGGGTCTCGTTGCAAATTTTGTTTAGACTTTTTTTTTCTGTTTAGTTGGTTGTTTAAAGCGGCCAATGGAAGGTTAACGAGAGCACTCGGATAGCGCGCATCCCGACAACAGAATTCGATTTTTGGGTCAGTGGTGTACAATGCGGCAGGGTCGTTTGTCGGGTGCGCGCGTTCGCATGGTTGTGCGAGACAATCACGTACGAGTCGCACGAGGATGCCGATCGAGCAGTACCCGCAACGGCCCGGCTATATTACACGTTATATTTTGTGCAAGAGACTTCTAGTAATATATTTATAAGAGACGATTTAGAAAAACTTACTGTGAGGAAGAGATGAAAAAAAAACTATTGTTCTGTATATTGAATTGAATGATAAGTGTATAGAATTATAATATAATTTATTGCAAAGTTGGATTTATTTATGAACGAATCATATTATAATTGTTTATTCGAATTATCGAAAAAAAGCGTGCAAAGATGATGTGAGAGTGCGAAAGCGACAGACAGAGAGAAAGAGTGTGTGTGTGAGAGAGAGAGAAAGTCCAAAAAAAATGAATTTATTATACACACGAGTTATATTATATACAAGAAAATAAAGAAAACGTAAACGGTTGAAAAAACGTTATGCATAATTGTCATTGAATCTCGTTATTGTTCTTGATTGATTTGCGCATTCGCAAGATGATTTTTTGTTCGATTTCGTTGAACCTTGTTTTTCGCTTACGTTGTTGGTCACGTTGATTGATTCGCGGAGCAAGTTGAGAATCGCGTGTGTGACGTCAAAACTGCAGTTTAGTAGATGTGGCGCGCGTTAGAGCGTCGCTCGCGTATGTCCAATGTTGCTTTCGGCATTCTCTTTTGAATAGTGCGCGCGAGCTTTTGATTATGCATTCGCGCGAGATGCAGTGAGAGAGAGAGAGAAAGAATGAGAGAGAACGCGAATAAAAAGAGGAGTAAATTTTGATGCGCGCGTCACCGAGTCCCGCGCACGTTACTTCTGTTCAATTCTCTTTTTCTTTTTTTGTTATTTCTTGTTATACCATTAGTACTGTTCCCTACGTTTCCTTCGGTGTAAAATAGTATACATACATAGCATATGCGAAACAATCGCGAATCTTGATCGGCTTTTCGATTGTCGATGCGGAGTGGATGTGTTTATCGGTGAGAACAAGAGCTGTATTAAATTTGTCGGATCTCTTTTTCAAACGACAGATAACCTATTTTGTGAACAATTTATAAAGTTTGTCGCGAATGTATTTATCAAAATTATGTACAGAGCTTTGTAAAGTTTGTGTAAAATTTTCAACTTTTCAATTAACATCCCGGGATGAATTTCGCTCGCGACTTTAAAAGTTTTTACACAATTAATGATTACGGAGCATTTCGTGAAAAATTTCAAGACGGATTACGCGCGAGCAACTGACCAAAAAAAAAGCGATAATTAACGAGAAATTATAACGAAGAGCACGAATTTGCAAACTAAACTGTAATTCAAGTTTAATATTTTTGCGAAACATGGATGGAATTGTTGCTTTAACATTTCATTTAGTGAGTCGATAAAAAAAAGCCAAGTTGTCGGTCGTAGATTACTCAAAAGAAATAAAAATAAAACACTTTCCAGATGAGTATTCAGAAAAGTTGATCGTAAACGTAAATAGATGTTTTTAGCAACGCAAATTTTCCATAGCAACGTTTTTGACAAAAATCAACCAGCGAAATCAAGATAACAAAAAAAAAAAGAATATACCAAATGAAAACAATTGTGAGGAAATTTTTTAAAGTTGCATAAAATATTACACAAATGAAAAGAAACAAAACAAGAAGACGTTTATAAGTTATTGTTTTCTCCTTGAATTTTCAATATTGTATTACATTATGAAATCGTAGAATTTTATATGCTTGTATTTATTTTTTATTACACTTGTGTGAATAAATTTTTTCATAACGATGATTAATTACTTTTCTAGTTCTTGTCACTCTTCAAAAGCGATTCCGTGTATTCAAACAAGTCAAGCAAAAACTAAGTAATCCGCTTTGATAAATAATTGATGTCTAGAAATTAATTTTCATATAGTGCCGCTCCAACCAGATTACCATTTCCAACAATTTTTTGCTCCGTTTTAATATTACCTGACAAATAGTTTTACAATCAATCTGTTTCAAAGTCGATGTTCTTCTAAAAATATAACACTTTGTTTCAAGACAATTTTTTTAAATTAAAACAAGTAAGTTTCTCTCGTCGAGTCCAGTGGCAGGTACTTCTCAGTTCACTTTTTATAACTATGTCACATCGACTAGGAGAATCAACCGTATTTAGCAGTCGCATTTGTCGATCATTCCATAGATCATGATATGGAGGAGAGAATTTTTATGAGAGTGCAAAAACTGGTCGCCTTCGATTATTCCCTTTTTGACTTCTTTTATTAGTTTATTTCTCCAACTTGTTGTTCTGTCCTTTAGCCATAACTTTTCGTCTCAATTTTGGAATATGCGCTCGACCAAAATAGGGCGCGAAACTTTTTCATTCAGTTCTTTAGCGTCTTTCAAGCAAACTGAACGACAACCAGGAATTAAATTCTGCTTGTTAAGATGCTGCTGATTAATCGTTATCGAATTGCTCAAAGTTTTATCTGAAATGGCAACTTGGGAATCAAAGAAAATCAATATGCACCTTGTACACAATTGGAGCATGATATAATAAAAAAGTTACGAATCGAACTTTTATTCAATTTCATGACAGTTTATGAAAATCACATCGTCGCCTCTGATAATAAGAGTTTCGAAACAAAATTAACCATCCAAATTAGCCGTCGAGCTTCGGAATGCGAAAAAAAGCTTGTTTTTGAATTTTACATAACCGCTGACATAATACCTGTATGAACAAAACAAAAAAAAATGATTAACCAAAACACTTTTTGCCCTCTGGCAATTTCGGTCGAACAAAAAAGTTGAACTATTTTTTATTGCATCGACTCTGTTTTTATATGCGCGAGCGAACGCACGTTGGTCCGCGAACGAACGATGTATTTCATATCGCACCGAGTCGAGAAATATGGCACGAGTTATTTTTGTGAAAACGCGCACGGATTATATAACGCAGCGTTCGCTGTTGCACTTGGAGTGATTCAGTGGCGCAGTCGTCGCGTTTGTTTGTCAAACTTAATCGCAGTTGGAAGAGGAGGAGGAAGGGGGGGGGGTTCGCAAATCGGTCGAGATGAAGTTCCGCCGGGAACCATTTGTTGTTACTTTTTGTTGGCATTGTTTTTTAACCCACTGCAAATTATCGCACTTTGATTACGTACCCTTTACCCAACAGCGCAGTTTTCATTCAAAAGTCGATTTCAAAATTATGCAACGTTTCGTTGAATCCATTCACGGAACAAAATTTAATCAACTTTTTTTTGCTTACGTAACTAGAAATTTTTTGAAACAATGAGTTGACGAATTTTTCGTTTTTTTTTTACTTTATTTTTATTTTGGACTGTTTTCTCAGTGGTCCAGCCTTAAGTTTAGACGGGGAAACTTATTTTTGGAGACCGTTTTACGTAGACAGACAAGATTAAGTCTTTGAGAATTTTAAAATTAAAGTTTTGCGTCACAAATCGCCAATTAGACGGGCCACCTCGCTGTAAATTATAAATTTGACGGCACAAGTTTGTCAGTGCTCATTCGTTCCTCAATCTTCCTCTGGCTATACGACTTTCTTTTGGCGTCGAAACGCTTGTCGGATACTAATTTCGAACTGGAGGTTATTCTGTGATGCTCGAATTTTATAACATTTCATAACACAGAATAACTCTCAATCATAATATTTCGTATGATCAAAGTTGTATTTGTTTCTATTTTTCTTCTTTTTTTGTGCAAATTTGCAATTTTGACGAATCAGACTTATCAGATTGAATCAATGTTTGTTATCAAACAGTGCGGACATGCCGATTCTGTAAATTTGCTGTTCGTTTACGCCAATCCGAATTCAATTGTTGCGAATAAAGTAAACGAAAATGTTGTATTCGAATAAGCGAGAACGAATTAATCGCACATCGGAATTGTTCTTTTGACGCGAATTATTCTGGTTCAGCGTCTAAAAAGCGACTTCAAAACAAAGGGTGGAGCTCGGTCAATTAAAAATAATATGCGGCGATGATTCAGTGCTTTCAGATACCACCAAATCAATTCGATGACCCAAAACAATAGTTATTCATTAAATCAAGCCAAAATCTGAAATTACTTTGTTTCAAGTTTTTTTATTACTCATTTTGAGATCAACATTTTTAAAATTGTCTAAAACAGATAAACCCAAGTGAGACAAAAAGCAATACAATTAAACTTTTTTAACTCCATGGTGGAAAATGCATTTACATATTAAACTACAAGTTTGGTCCTGAAAAGACTGTTAATAATTTAGAAGCAAGTTGCATCTATAAGTCAGCTTGCTGTCTCACAATTATTTTAGAGCATAATGTTAACTGAGACCCGTGGTAATCAAAACTTTTGACTTTAATCTCATCGCCATTGTCTGTCGAAAGGAATTATGCATTATGAAGAGCGCAAGCAAAATCGTCAGCTTTGCGGTCCGTCCCGCTGTAGAGCGGTTCGAATGTGTTTGATAGTTTTATCTTGTGCTTCAGATTTAGAGCTTAAATTGGACCTCGAAACAAAGCGTTCTTGTCAGTTCTCGAAATTGCTGTACTTTTTACCCTCGAGTTGCATCAGTCACTTTACACTAAAATCAAAATGGTATCACAAAAAAATAATAAGAAATTTTTATCAAAAAAGTGAATTGTTTTGTTTTTTTTTTTTTTTAAATTCTCAGTGGATGAAAATTACAAACCTGTTGCGTGCAAAAAAGTATAAAACATACAAAAATCGTGGAAAAAGTTGAATTCGTGCATTATTTTTTATCTGCCAGATCGATTTTCCTGTCATTAATTTACAATGTTTCTTCCTCATTTTATCGTTGGTTTTATTATCAGTCAGTCAAGCCTTTGAATCGTCGCTTAAACACAAAAACATTGCAATCGTTCAACGGAATGAGTTTTGTTCGAATGTTAATCTTGGCTCCAACAGTTTCAACTGTTAAAATAGCCTGCGTTTGTGCGCAAACGAATTGCGCCCTTTGGAATGATGTATTTTTTAAAACTCTCAATATCAAAATTTAAAAAAATATGAAAAATTGGAACAGGTCGAGCAAACAAAGTGAAAAAAAAGAAACCAGCATTTATTGGAAAATGGCCATTGCCTCAGCCTGGAAAAGAGAAAAAATAATAAAAAAAGCACTGTTGCAGCTAAATGAAAAAATGCAATAATTACAATGTGATTAAATCTTGAAAGCACTCGATCGCCAAACAATTTTCGTTTGGCGATAAAATATAATTGCCCGGCTTTGGTTTTAATTTAATCGAATTAAACGGCGAGAACTGAAATCCACATTTGCAACGTCGGTATTTTGCAATGGATAACAAGCGCTAAGGTGTCGTGTTTTGTATCAATGAATCGGTTGTAGGTCGCGTCGTCATTAGTATATATCAAGTCGGTTAATGCAAGGCGTCAAATTATAATACGCCACAATGTTGCCAGGCTGAATGCAACCCGAGTATGATATTATTTCATGCGATTGTTCATCACTCGATTGTCGATAAATAAAAACGTAACCCAACTCTTCGGGCGATTAAAAAATGTATTATCCAGAGGGCTATGAAATGTCAACTAGTACTGAAATGTACGCTCGTCCGCTAATTGGCTTTAATACGCAGCTGTCGGTCAAACGAAACGTGCCATTAATTTGTTTACAAACATTCACCACGAACCGAACAAAAAGGCCAACTAATTCCTTGAATGAAAAGTTCAAGCTGTCCATTTTCTCTTGAATTAACAAATTTTTTTAGCTGGACCAAATTCGGATAATTAAATGCAAAATAAAAAAAAACAAAAGAGAAACAATTTATAACACTTTTAAAACTGTTTCTGAACGAAAGGATAAAATGCAGTTTTGTAATGAAAATTTGTTATTAAAATGAAAAGGAAAAGTTGGATAAAAAATGATTTTCCATCAATCTTGTTGGGTATCACTGACAAATGAACGGTTTAAACAAATTGCATCTTGATTCGAAATTAGGTTTAATTAATTGGATAAATAATTGATGTGGACAAGAATGGGAATGGAATAGTTAAAGAGCGATGATACGTGCGATTGAAACTGTAACTCAGGGACTCGGAGTGTGACATAGAAAAGTTGACCACGGTCAGTTGCAGGGTCAGCCTTCGGTTAATCTTCGCGCGGCGCTTACCTGTTCGATCAAACATTTTTCATCGGTCGTCGGTTTCAGCCAAGGTCAAGTGGCGGAGCGCTTAAAGGGATGCTAAATAAGCCCAGCTGAATGGCACAATTCTCAGTGCACTCGTTCCACTATCCAGGTCAAAGATAGTTTAATGTTCGGACGCTCAAGTCATCCGGTCCAGCATTCAATTCGCTCAGATTGTTCTGAATGAAACCTAAACGTTCCTACCCTAATTACCTCTATCATCGTTTCACTTTTTAAATCATCTCTTATTTTTCAAGTTTGCATGGTAAGTGAAAGCCGTTTCCACGTAGGTTTCGCGAGCCGAGCTGGTTGTTCAACTTTTTGTTTGTTCCCGTTCGCTGACGCATCCGACGTTGACGCACGCCCTAAGAAAACGGAAAGCTTTTTTTGCCAAATCGATGTTTAAGCTTTTTTGTCAGTCTCACATGTCATTATCACTTTTTGTCGACTAAATTTAGTCAAGTCATACTTTTGCGTGCGCACAAAAAGTCAGAATTCAACGAAACTTAACCCAGATTTCAACCGGAGCAAAAAAATTCTCATGAGATTTGACTTAAACATGGGTTTCAGCGGAAAAGCGGTTCATTTTTGCAACCGCGGTTTTTTTGAGGCGGTCGAAAGTGGATTCAGTTGGACAGTTTTAGTTTCGTCGAGTTTCGTCCAGGAGGTTTAATGAATAAAAATTGTTTCAACGGACGGTCCCTTTTGACATTGACTCGACCTCTGTCTGGAATCCAAACAAATCAATGACATAGCGAGACGTCTTACTGTGTCAGTCGGCCCCTCGATCGCCGTTTGATTGATGAAGAAGCCAATGCTCGAGGTTCACACCAACCAAACGATAGCCACTTGCTCTTGTCAAATACACAACCTGCTTATTCCATTTTTAAATTCCAAATCAATTCGATACCATTTGAGAACATTCAGCATTTGCTGTGAATTTAGAAAAAAAACGAAAACCATTACATTTGCACTGTAAAAACTAATCCATTAAAGTTTCAGCCAATAAAAATAAAATCAGTTTATTGTGTTCGATGGAATTTTTATTGCGTTCGATAAAAGGAAATAATTTAATTTGACGGGTTCAATTTGAACCAGCGTTTACGAAAACAAACAGCTGAGTAGTTACGAATTTATCGAGTGCGTACTTTTTGATTGGAACTCGCGGAAAATGCCGATTGCTGAATGGTTAGGACAGGTTTCGGGTTAAGCATCAGAGGCAAAGTTCAAAGACGTTCGCGAGCGGTTGATTTGAATTGCATGGCATTTTTCATACCTCGACTTCTCATTTCAATTTCAGAGCGTCGAGACAGAGAAACGAGCAAGATTTCAAGCCACTGAGCAACAGAGTCTAATTTCGTAGCACTTTTATCGCCTCGCGAATTTCATTTTTGACATTTCTCCCACGGTGCAGACGAAATTCCTCGATTGCAAAATTGACAAGCGCCCGCTCCCTGACGCCGAACCAGAATCAAATGAAATACTTGTGTCGGTGAAATTTAATTACGTTAATTCGGGGTAATTAATTGACTTGGATTCTAATCTACGGATTGGATCGGAATTCTTGATTCCGATTAGGTGAATGTGTATTCAGATGGTGGAAAAGCCAACGAACATTTAGACTACCAATCACTCTCATTAATTTGAGTTTATTAAAATAATAAATTTTTTCAATTTTTAAGATCCAAGATTCTTGGCCCTTCAGTTTTAACAGTATCGATTAATCTAAATAATAAAAATTATCCTTTTTTTGTCGTCAATTTTTTATCTCTTTGCAAATACTCGAGCGTTATTTATGAATGTAAATATAAAAAAATACTATTGAACTTTGTGATTCGCGACAAAATATTAATTATACACTTGTTAATTTACGTAATAACGCGAATTATTTCCACTGTACGTTGTTTCGCGACTTAGCTTATTGTCGCCGGTTTAAATATTTTATCATCCGGTTGACTATAGCTTCTGTTGATTATTTCCATTGATGTACAATGCAAATTTTTTTTTTCACAACAGCCAAAACTTGTTAATAAACAAGCATCAATAAATCAATAAACAATCAATAGATAAAAATAATACCAACCCTCGTTAATACTTAACTCTGTCCTTTGCAAAAGGAATGTCTGATTTTCATTTCCGAGTCACGACCATTAAGAACGTTGATTAGCCCGCTAAGGTTTCCGAACAAAACCAACGTCAGTGTCTTCAAAATTGTACCCTCGAGCAAAAAAGTTTTAGCTTTGTGTTCTCTTACCTTCTGACCTCAAAAAATTGAACCAGAAGAAATTCATCAAGCTTGAGCTCGTTTTTTTTACCTCCGCAAAACTTGAACATTAATCTAATAAGCAATCACGCTCCGATTGACTAAACGTCTCTCTATTTTTTTTCTCTCATTCTTTCTGCCAATTTTCCGGTCGGCCGAAAATTGACGAAAAGTTCAAACGACGTGTACAAAGTCCGGTCTTTTATCTTCGCTCGCGCTCTTGACGCTGGAGAGACTTGAATAAGGCTTTATGCACACTATTAATACGACCCTTAGTTTGTGTCTCGCGGTTGTGATGTAATCGACGCACATCTTGCCGCGAGCCATTCGTTATCGCCTTTTTGCTCTCTTTTTTACGCGCGAATTTGAATTCAATAAAGCGAGTGTTGATGGCTTGTTTCATCCTTTTTTTTTTTTCGTCACTGTCGCACGTAACGCACGTCATTGTATTCTAATGAAACGGTACTTATTTACAAAACTCGACATACTCAAACAATAACCGACAATGAATGAAAACTCGACGAAAATCATGCTCGTCGTTTTCCAAGAGAGCCGCTTAATTACATCTCCGCTCTTACAAAAAGGCGATCAAAATTAAAACGCCTGGTAAAAACGCAACTCCAAAATCGGCACGAGAAGTACTGACGCAATTAAAAGCATTAAATAACGTCGCGCGGTGTGATTATTTCGAACTGGATTTCATTAGCGAATGTTTTATAAAGAATCACTGATGCGATATCGCTTCGAAATCATGTCGTAACGTTTTACGGAATGCCTTTTATATTGGATCGCGCCAAATTCAGCTGATTAACAGGTGGAAATTTTAATTCCAAGTTGGACTGTTTGGCGCCGTTTTTATGGACTTGCCATCATCGCGAATGGTCATACGCGTCGCACACATAATTCAGCAAACGGCGATAAGCTAGAGCGCTCGAATTACAATCCGCAAATTGACCGTTTCGAATTCGGCGCACCGTGCACGGTTTTGCTAATCAGTTATCTATCCCTTCATTTGGTCTATGACCTGTGTATACGATCTAAATGTGTGATCTCTGATACACGAAGCTTGTAAGAGGTACCCGTAATCGATGTCTATTAAAATGCTTTAGTGAAATTCAGCGCTAACCTTGGACGCGCATCAAATCGTTTGTTACAATTCCAAAGTCGATCCTCACGTGTAGTTGGAAATTCCACTTTGAAAAAAGAGAAATTCCAATCAAAACCATACTTGATTTTTATTTCACTGGTTCTCTTATTTTCATTTTTTTGGGTAAGAAAGTTAGCATTGTATTTTGGCGCTTCTTGCGTTAATTTGGAGCTAAAAACGTAGTAACGAACTGAGCAAATGGAGAATCTTTATTGTTTTGACTTTTAGTTCTGGGCCATTAGCAGAGAGATTTGCACCAGCGAACGTAACTGGCCGCGTTCCCGCAGACGCTCGATTCGCAGCAGACGTCTTTGGCCGTGGGGTTGCGAATCAGTAATTTTACGATTTTCAAATTGCTCCAGAATTACTAACACTACATTTCCACTGCACTTCTTGTTATTAATGGTAGCAGCGTTGCACTCTTGACTTTCATTAATTTCCCCTTACTTTTATTCCGCCCTGAAATTTGCCAACCGATTATACAGTTCATAATGTTGAATCACTTAGAAGCTTATTAAAATTCTCATTTCGTTCGAATTTTGTTTTTCTCGTTTTTAGAATATTTATGTACCAACTTTTTGAACGTGCTTTTTACAAGCTCGTTTTGAGTTAGTTTAATTGCAGAAATAAAGTAGAACAAAAGACTTAATATTCAGCGAAGAAGCAGCTGAACAAAGCTTCCATCAAGCAAAAATTGTTGGCGGTCTCTGATCAAAGCAATAATTCTCTCAAGTGAGTTTGTACGTATGAAACGCTCTGCCATTTTCTTGGCAAATAATCAAAGGCATTTTTGTTGCTCTTCGCAAATTGGATTCGTCTTGAATGGGCGTACGTGTTAGCGTCGGGCAACGATTTTGCGTGCAACCCGAACGACCTTACAGCACGAATTTGGCCTTCTTTTTATTCCACCGCTAAACACACGCGTTTCGCGATCGTCGTCTCACGCGTGGCACGCAAACGTTGACGTTAATAATAGCTCATTTGTGTTTGCATTATTTCCCGTAACTTGTCAGCGTTTTCTTCCACCTCATCTTATGGAACTGCGACGTTGCTATTAATACTGCGGACAAATTGTAAATATCTACAGGATCTCGGAGCCTCTCGCTTGAATGACATAAAATTATTATTTTGCTTGGAGCTGTGCCGTTCGGGAAACTACATTTCCTAAAAAGATAAAATATTGCTCGGTTATTCAATCGTTACTCAATAAGTTTTAATATAATTCAATTTCATTTTTCATTTTTTTATGAACAATTCAAGTTTTTAGTTTTTCTTTATTTCATTTTGATGATCTTTTCTCATTTTGACGTTTCAACTGTACGTTTCCTAAAAAGAGAAAATGGCGCTTGATACATTTTTTGTGTATTTTTATAAACAATCGAGTTTTTTAGATCTTCTTAATTTCATTTTGATTTCCTGTTTCATTTTGATTTCCTATTTCATTTTGATAAACTAGAAGTAACTAAAAATGTTATAATTTGAGTTAAAATTTTGAACACAAAATTAGAATTGGTTTAGAAGGAAAAAAAAATGCAAATTACATCTGTTAAACTACTTATTAATCTGGGAATCTGTTGGCTCACACTAAATTACTCGTCACCTAAGCTTTCTGAAGCTTCCCTCCGGCTCAATCAATATGCTACCAACGAAGCTCTCTCCATGTCAATTCAACAGAACCATCCACCTCGAGCGCTGCATTTTCCAAACTTACATAATTTTCGATTTTGTTTTATATTCAACAAACTAAACCAATTTTCAAACTTTCTGCATAAACAACCGCTCGGGGGACACCCGGGAAAAACGCACGTAATCTCTTATTTTAGGACCGTCCAAGTCGCGCGCGATTTGTATAGCAATCGCGCATTTTTGGATGCATAAATTTCAAGTTTCATGCCTGTTTGTTACTTCAGTCATTCAAAACTGAATTCAAAAATAATTTAACTTTCAATGGGTTCTTATGACCGAAAGTAACAAGATTAAAAAAAAAAAAAATAGAAAAATGGAGATTCAAAAAAATCGGACCAATCGCAGGTCTTGGGCAGATGAGCGGGTCCTCAAACCGTAAGTGATGTCATTAAATTTTGTATAGCACGCGCATCGATTAACCCGCGAGATTGATGCTGGCGCCGTTGCTCGGCAGCACCGTCGCAAGCATCTCGCAGGAGAGAGCCGAGGCGCCACTCGATTTCATTTGGATTCCAATATCAATCATAGCGCACGCGCAAATACCGCGAAACTTTCAATTAAAATCATCGCAAAAAGCGTCGATCCGTCAGAAAAAAGCAAAATCCTCCGTGTATCATTGTCCGGAGCGATTTCCCTTACGTAACGACACATCCAATGAATTTTTCCAAGAAAGCCACTCGATGCTGTTTGTCTCGTTGCGATTATTCTTCAAAGAAAGTTGCACTTTTTTTGTTCCTGTCTTTCAGCGTGAGTCTTTTCATTTCACTCGGCGAGTTCAGCTTAATTGGCGCGCGCGTTACGAAACTGCGCCAATTAACAATGATCTTTGATTAGGTCGATTGTCCTAAGATGAAAACGCTTTATCAATAAATTAGCAGATAAATAATTAAAGTCGATTAACGCTCATTCGGGCTGTAACGTAAATAGACTTCAATGATGAATATCGAGCGGGTTTAATTCTAAACCGTGTGTTAAATTCGATGAATCAATGCAAACTTTATTATTAACTTTATTGGAAAACAAATTGTTGCGGTAATGCAAAACAAAATCGACATTCCACGAGCAACTGGTAACTTAATTTCGGCGATATGAATTTCGTTGCCTCTCAATATGTAAAATTAATCCCGGTGATTTGGCCTGTTTTGAAAAGTCTGATATTCCGCGTTCACGTTATCCTCAAGTGGAAGGAATTAGTGAATGAAATCGATGGACGAAATGAAAACAGAGCGCAGACTGACTCGTCAAACGCGACCAGCAAAATGAATAGCTCAGCGTGTGCACGATTCGTGGACGCATTGCTGTCCCGCTTTTTATTAATAGAAATACATGTCCACGTGATAATAATCAAATATCATAAGCATCGTCGCCTGCTTACGCTAATTTATCTGCCACTGTGTCATTCTCATCTTCGGCTTTTTATTTATACCTTCTTATTTACTTCCTGAACGTTATTTTCCAATGCCTAAAAACCCAACGAATGCTAAGTCACAAAGGATAACCATGTTCAAAGGTGCTCAAGGTATGTCTAAAAATGATTTAATATTTCATTGATTTTTATCTGGTATTTCAATCTGTTGTAACGTTTCAAAATTGTAAATTGTAAATCACACCAAAATTCAAGTCATTTTTGCTTGTATTTCTGTTTCGAATTAGTTATTGGACTTTTGTGTGAAACGTCGTGAAATTGAAAAGGAATTTTTCGCAAGATGAAATTGCAACGAGATTTGTTTTCGTAGCCATCGCTGGCACGTGCACTCCACAAACAACAACTAAGCAGACTTGTTACATTTATAACCCAACGCTGATTGAAATCAACTTGTTTCGATGGCTGAGAATTCGCGCGACGCGTGCAACTTGGTCGTGACCGATACTTGGACTACACCACAGTCACCAATTTTCGCCCCTCTTATTAATTGCAACCGAAGTTTCGTCTTGTTTGTTTTAGTTCCAAACTTTGGCTCCGAAACTGCTGTAACGGTCACTGTAACGGTCACCAACAATTTAACAGATGAGCACAACGCAAGGATGGTTCGATCTTGGTCTTGCCAAGACAATAAACAAAAACTTGTCGTTTTTGACTAAAAAGTTGGTTTACAAATAAAATTATAAAATAGTCGATAAAATCCGCTCGATAAAATTGAGTGGATTGTCATGTTCGACATATAGATGGTGGACGGTTACAGTTGACTTTGGCAGACCAACTTTGGTTAAAATCGCAGGATGGATTCAATTGCATTCAATTATTCAACTCGGTCATTAGTATGTCCTCAAATCAATATCATTATTTGGCCCTACTCTTCTTTTAGTCACATTTTATCACTGGTTCAACTTTATAGAAAGAATTCTGTCAAATTTTGTTTATTTTTTTATTTGTTTTTGTTTACCAAGTTGACACAATGATTAAAATCTTCTTTTATTGACATTTCAGCACCGGTTTAAATCTATGGAACGAATTTTGTCAATTTTGTACTTACTTTTTTTTATTAGTTTTTGTTTACACAAGTTGACTAAACGACTGAAATTGACTAGACTAAAAGTAAAAGAGGAAAATGTGTTTGGAATTGATCGTTGCAATGATTGTTTGTCCAACCAACGCAATCATCGAGTGCACCATGCGAGCTCAGAAATAAGACATACATTCATCAACGTATAACATTATCGAGCATTTGTTTCAATTTCGAACTCGTGTCGGGTTAATTTCATCTGTTATTTTGCTTGCTTCTCTTTAGAGTCGCGTCGTGGGTGAGTTTCGCTCTCCAAGTTTTGCACCGCGTCTAACTTTTTGACATGAATTATATCAGGAACCAGAAAAAAAGTTTCATTCTACCTGTCTGATTTAATGATCGCCCGTCCGAAACTCACTTCTGACAGACCGAAATTTCAGCCAACAATTTTATTGTACAATCAACAGATGAAACGAACGACCAATGAAATTTATTTTCAAAATTCTTCTTGCTTTTCACTGGCTTTTCAATTGTCCTTTATTCTCTTCTTTATTAATCGCAAGGATAAAATATAGGATTTAATTAAAGTCTGATAAATTGTAACAATTGATAATAATAAATTGAAATATCGATCAGGCGAAAGCGCGTTTTGTCCGTTTATGCATGAATGTCCGTTTTCACATATTGATAAAGCGGCAAAGTAAATTATATTATGCTTTACAGCGACGTCGCGTACGTAAATCGGGCGATGCTGCGAGCGACAGGGTAAAAGTATAGATTTCCTATTTTCGGTTTCACCGCCGAAGTATTCATTGGAGCGTGTGCGCGGAAGTAAGCGATTCTCACAGGCCGGGATTAATGTAAAGCCGCGTGCACAATAGCCGACTTACCTTCGAGGCTAAATAAACGTCGGCCCGATAAAATGTAAAACACGACAATTAAATAATTGTTCCTTCGTCGGAACCGGCTCATACGACAATACCGTCCACAAACGAGTCTGTCAAATGCAAAAGTTGATTTAAAAAAACAAACAAACAAACGGCGCGATTCAAAAGCAATTATTCTCCGCGGATAATGATTTTTTTCTTTTCCTCCAAATCAAACGAACGACAGGACGTTATAAAAGGTTAACAAAGAAATGTTTCGTTAATGAGAGAATCGATAGTAGTGATAAGATCGGCCGGCTTTAGGACGAGATCTATAAAAAAAAGCCTGGGCGTTGAAAAAATAATTTTCTTCGTTTTATTTCCTTTTTCCGTGTTCCCTTTTGTCCGAGGGACATTTTTATTCACCGGGAACAATGGTTTGATGAAAAATAAACGAGCCATCGATTGACTTTTTACATCCGAACGCGGCTTTGCTCCAAATGCATTCAAATTATTACATCTTCGCGTTCGCATTCTGATCATCCATCCGATTGCAATTAATTATTTTCAGTTTTAGTCTTCGTGTTCTCTCGGTCTCTGGGTTTGTTATCTTATGGCAAAAAAAAACCAGCAAAAAACAAAAAAAGCAACTAGATAAAAGCTCTCAAGAATTCAATCTGAAAATTTCAATGACTGTAAACTGATTCCGATGGAAAAAGAAAAAGCAACTGAAATTAATCAAATTCCTTCCTAATCGGCTACGGAAAAGTTAAACAGCCGTACCAAAGAACCATTTCAACACAATACAAGTCGAAGGGAGGAAAAAAGTGCATTAAAAAGTGCGCTTCGAAATCCAGTTAGGGTACACAAATAATGAGCGCACTTTTTCTCCCGACTTCTTCAGCGTTGAAGAGGCATTGCAAACAGATTATTTTCGAGCAGATAAACTTTGTGAAATTCGCGACGAGTTGTTTTTTTTTGTTGTTTCGAGATTCGCCGATATCGATCCGCTCGCGATTTCGTAACGCGTATTGATAATACCGCGGCTCGAAATAACTGAAAGCCTTAAAAGTGTTTACGACATTGGTGTGCTTTTTTAGCCGGGCTTTTTGAGTCACTAAAATCCAATTCTCATTGTTCAAGATTCGTCATGAATATAAAAAGGAGGGGGGGAGGAGGATTTAGAGATCCTTTGTTTTCGCGAGAGGACAGACGAAACAAAAATATCGAGAGGGAATTGAATCGGGTGGATTTGGTGACGTGAGTCGAGCGGCGAAATTGCGTTAATTCGCGTTGCTATTGAGTTGAGAAGGGATCTCGTTGGACACGTAATTCAACGTTAAAATTAATCAGCACGCTCCTTTACGCGTGTATTGATTATTTAGTGTCGGCGCTGCATCAACTATAGTTCGACCACCATCGCAGGGATGACATTCTGCAGTATAACCACGGCTAAGGCTTGAAATTCCGTGGACGGTTAACTAACCAGCGCGACGCAATCGCGTATCATTCAAAGCGCAAATAACACAAACGCAAACCGACAAATCAAATTCGACCAAATGGCTCATGAATTAGTGGCGTGCAAATTTCAAAATCAACCGAGTATCGCTGATGGCCAACGCCGGTGTCAATTTCCCCTGCCAGTCTCAGAGGTCCGTACTTCCTCTTAATTACACGTAACGTCGACTCGATGAGCTTTTGTCCCGGACATCAAAAGACCCATTTTCATTATCCGCATTGTCACTTGCGATGTCTTGTATACTATCCAGTCCACTTATAGTCGCCTTGCTGTCTCTAGAAACCTTCTTCGAAACCATCTTCTCATTTATTTATTCCCACACTTATCTTTTGTTCAGCCATAATCAAATTTAATATAACAGCAATTCAGTATCTCGTTGCTTTGATTTGTTCAGGTTTTGTTCATCAAGAATCTCACGAAATGATTCTCAAGATTGGTATTTTAACAAAGAATCATTTTGGAGTGTAAAGTTTTGATAAACGGTAGGGAAACTTATGTATAACAAGTATCAAAAGGCCGCAAAAAATTATTAAACTGTTTCATAAATCAGTGCTGAGTGACAAGTTTTGTTCGCTGATATTTGAGGCTTCTTTAATTTAGCAGAAAAGTTATTCAGTAAAAAAAGGGTATAAAAAATGATAAAATCCCATTTGGTTGCTGGTTTTCTAAAGAGTTTGATAAACATTCTAACAATCGAGCGAATTAAGATTGAATTTAAAAAGATTTGTCGCCATGAAAATTTTCTTAGTAAGGCAATTAGTAAAAATGAAATGTAGTTTGCAAGAATTAATAACAATGAGAAGTTATTTGATAACGAGTCTTGAGATAAGGTTTGTTTTGATGTGGATGTCTGGAATTAAATGTGAGCATGTATTAGATAAAACTAGTGTTACTAATTAAGTAACACTAGAAGCAGCTACTGCGTTTTAATACTGATTATTTTCCTTTCAAAGTTTTTAAGAAAATAACTTGTTTCGAAAATTGTGTTGACTCTTCATTAATTTGGAGAAATGTTGTTTGAAAATTACCATTGACAAAAAGTTGACATTCGGAGAAACTTTTACAAACGTAAAATGCTGTGAAAATGATTTCCAAAGTTTGAAGCACAGTGCACAAATCTCAGCACAAGTTTGTTTACAGAACTTATGAACGTACGGGCGAATTCCTTTTACTTTCGATCGCACTTTTACAGTCCCGCATTGAATTTCCAAATAAAATCTCAGCATATAAAGCAAGAACGGCTTTCTTGCACTTGAACTAAGTCGAGTCAACTTTTTTTGCTGGCAACGAGGTCCTGGAAATCCTTGTTCGAAAATGCCAAAGAGAAAAATCCCTCGCTGGTTAATACCAGGCTTAAATTGAAACAAAAAGCGCTGCCAAAATAATGGCGAGCGTTTAAATGGGCGCATTTTTCATTCGCCCAAATAAGAATCGTACAAATTGATTTGCTCGCAAAAAATGGTCGTCTTGTTCAATAGTGGCGCCTAAGTTTTTTTCTGCTTGTCCAAACGTTCTAAAATTGGCTTATGCAAAATAAGGATATTAATTCAAACTAGTTTTAGGAATAACATTCTCTTAATTGATCTTTTAGCATTGAAAAAAGTTGTAACAAAAAAGTCTCAGTTGCATCATAGGAGACTTGGTCGTTTGATCCGAAATCAAATTTAAATCCGTCTGATTCGCATTATACTATTTACCGCACACAAAACTGGATTAACGTGCTTATTTTAACTCCTGATTTGACACCGCAGCCTTACTTGTCTTTTTGCAGGGTATAATCGCGTTATTAAGGTTTCGGTCTCTGTTTCAGAGCATACTGTTTGTCATCATCCAGACTCTATTTTCCTCCTGGCACTTAATGGACTCGACTCAAATCAAATATTTGAGTTCCGAACAATTTTACCATCGAGATTTAGTTCTAGATCGATAACTATTTATTACAGAATCGTGATAGCATTTGTAAACATTGGCACTCCGGGTGACATAACGAAGGTCAAATCTCACTTTGCTGATTTTTTAAGAAATGGTGATCTGGGTAGAATCCGCTTATGTGAAAAAACAGTTGCTTTCTACTTCAAATATCCTATTGAACATTTTTCCAACTTTCAAAAATATGTAAACTACGATACACATCCTACTTCTAACCGTCTCTGTTATCAAAATCAATGTCTACGATGTACTTCAGCTGACGAACACTAACTAACGTTAACGATAATAACGCGAATAACAAAAACAATAAGAATGAGCCAAACCTGTTTTTAGCTAATTATAAACAAATTGCGACAATCGAATGTGCGTCAACGTACAGTGTTGTTTTTACAATTTTTTTTGATATGTAAAATAGCGTCATGAAGTAAAAAATAAGACAATGAAAAAAAATAATATAAACATGCTTGATTTGATTTGGATGATTTTTGGTTGTAGTGTTTGATTTTGGAGGAACTCGATTGGCATCGTGATTTGTCGCAAAACGGCGCATTCTTGTAACGATCAACTTAGCGCTGGATACTTGAACTTCATTGAGAGCACTATTAAGAAGATAAAAGCGATCTAAATGCACACGCGTTTGAGCGGCTATTTGCCAGCTGTTTAACGAACGACTAAGAGGCGGCGTTCGATGACAAATCGTCTTTGAATTTGTCGTGAAACTTTTCCTATGATTTTCGATGCTGCACAAACAGTCGTTGTGTACTGACAATTAAGAAACCATTATTTTCAATACTGAAATGGCACTCTGAAACTTTGTGTTATAATTAACGCAATTCGACAAAACATTGTCGCAATTCACAGTTGCGGTAATGATGTCTTTGATGTCTGCAACAAAAGAAAACAAATGAAAAGATACAATTTCAATGATAAATGACAGGATTTTGTAAACATTTAGTTGAAAACAATTTGCACGAACGAGTTCAAATTGGTCTTAGAAGCTTGTAACACGAGATTTGTGATTGCCATTGAAGTTATAGTTTTGTAGCCTTCGAATTGATATAAGTGATTAACAGATCGAAGGTGAAAGAGTGTGTATGTGTGCAACGTCCAAGGGTTAGAAAAAGGAACTAGAATTTGAGGAATCAAAGCTGTTTTAAATTGTCGCGAATTAACCGGAGTTTATTTATTTAATACCATGTGTATGTCAGAGTAACTGGATTCCTCGAACGGATGGAGAAAAAAACGAAATATAACGAGAAGAGAATGTGCATTTGATGCATGTTACTTAGTAAGAGCTAGTTTAATTAATCACGACCCGCCACTTTGTACGATCGTTCCTGCTTGAGATTTTATGAACTGAGAAGGAACGAGACATTGGCGAATTTTTGTCTCCGTGTAAAATAGGTTGCTATGAATTAGAAGTTATTGGTGTATTTTGTATTTGTTTGTAGATTCTCCTGAAATTGAAAATAAATTGTTATATTATTGTAACCAATTTTTTCTTTTGTAAATACAACTTGGACAACTATACTGTTGTCAATAAAATTGAAAGTTTGTTTTTTACCTTTTTCAATTATTACAAACTTGGTGCGTTTTAACTTAAACGCGCGTTTCTTTTATTTACATTCAAGTAATTAATTCGCAGGAGGACGCTCTCATCTACTCATTTACCTGGAGCGTGTAATCAAGTAATTAATTCCGAAGAACTATCATCCAGCTAATGCGCGGTTTAAATTGCGTCATTCGCTGATCCCACAGAGGAACCTCGAGGTCTATGGTAAGATACGCCTGAAACTATACCAGACGGTCTGGAACATGTTTCACCTCCGTGGTTTTTGACTATTTTAAAAATAGTTTTTTTCGTCCTACAAACCAGAAATTCAGATTAGGTTAATGTAAAATTGATGGATACAAGTTGAAGAAACGATCTTTACTTTATCCGTACATTTGCAATAAATAATTATTGGAAGTTTTTATGTCGATGAGATCAATTTTTCACGTCAAAGTATATCTTGAAATTGGTTTTTCATACTTTACTATTACATGAAATTGTGTTATTGATTTAAATTCCCCATCGTCGTTAAAATTTAATGAACAAAAAGTTCTTAAAAATGAATAAGACTGCTTCGGTTAAGAGTTCTGTTAACTTCGTAATGATTGATATGAATAATTTTACAACCTTTTGCATAATTGGTGTTTTAATTATAGTTTTTGTCGTTTTCAACTTACAAAATCACGTTGGCACATTTCTTCTAAGGGTGAGACTACTTTTCTTTCGACTTAGCTCTGGAAACGTTTTTCGAACAGTCAACAAAGTTTTGCCAGCGAGTTGTTTTCTTTTCATTCTCTGATGGGAAGTTTTAGAGAAGAAAAAAGTGCGTTCTCGTGCAAATTTCATCGACATCTGTCTAACACCTCCATGTGACTGACGTTCTGTTATACGTCATACTTGCAGTCAGTTTGAAGTTTGTAGATCTCTGGTTGCATGCGATTTGATATCACAATTAATTGAGAACCACTATTCATGTTGTATGCATTTCAGCACCTAAAATTAATTTAACAGATAATTGGAAAGTCTACAAAGTACCAGCTTTTTCTAATTACAGTTTTTCCAACAAAATCACCGAATTACAAAGTTTCCGTTTTGTATTCAAAAAAGTTTTACAAACTACTTTTGGTTATGCAACAATCAGCGCGTGCGCAGTCGCTCTACCTACCGTCAAAGCAGATAAAAATTGTACCAAAAAACAGTCAAAGAGTGAAACGTTGGGTAAAGCATAGGAGCTCCCCCACTTCTGAGCGTCTGTACTGTTTAAATAGTCTGGGAAGGAGAAGATTCTATCCCCTCTTCCTATACTTACTGTAGGCCTTGTTGCAAACCAGACAGTTTGCAACAATCGGCGTTCATCTGTAAAAAAAGTGTCAACAAACAGTTTTCTGGTTATTGTTTCAGTACAGTTTTAACCAAAGGTCAGTGTCTTGTTAAGTGTTCTTTTTTTTATTTTTTATAACAAAAACGTGTTTACATTTGCTATCTCAAAATGACAAACAATGATAACAATGGAACTTAAGAAGTTATTATGAGAATTAAGTGAAATTAAACAATTTTAAAAGTCTATTTAACAACAACGGTCGTTAATAACCTACGATGGTGTTTACCGCAGATTTAAACAAACACATTCCTAAAAAACTTTTGTTGTTTTCAGACGTCATTGTAGAATCGAAAAAATGGCAGACAGCTAGGATATTCCAAACTGATCTAATCAACGTTGCAGTGCTCAAAAAAGATTTAGATGTAACTGAATCCACCCGACATGCAGAAACTATCGCAGTACGAATTGCCACTAATTTCTCTGTCAGGTTACAGTGTCAGCATTCCGTCAGTGCGGAAAAAAACTTTGACGAGATCGCAAAGTACCCAGAAAAAATCAAAATGTTCAAAGCGAAAATCGCCTGTGCGATTGAATATATCCCTTTCGCAGTTACCTTTAACCTCAACAGTCAGTCACAACGGCGACACCAGTCCAGACGAGTTTCAAGAAGACAGGCTTTCCAAGCTCCCTAAGAAATACAGGAAAAAATTAAAAAGGACGAATAAACGATGGGAAAGTGACAGTTCTGACCAAGAGATCTGGCAGCAAAAACCGAGAAAAGAAAGGCCCAAATTGAAGGGTAAGGCTTCGAAGAAACTTAAGAGCAACAGGTCTTTGAAAAAAACCAAGAAAAAAACTTCTCGGAGCATTTCCAAAGTCGAGGTACCTGATGTATCTCAAGAGATCAGCCCGATTGAAAGTGATGTCGTCAACCATAAAGAAATAAAAGAAGTAAAGAATTCCGAAGAAGAAGAAAGTCCTACAAAAGTTTTGGCTGAGTTTTTTGTTTTCAATAATAACAAATCGTGTGATGGCACGAAGAAACAACCCGATTTTAATCTGTCGGATGTGGGCTCAGAGAATGGCGATATTGAAACCGCACTGATCAAAGTTTGCTTCGAACAGGAGGAGTTAATTTTAACTAACAAGTGCTTAACTCCTGTTAATAACCACAGGATTCTTGAGACTGAACAGTCGGCTAAAGGTTCAAAGAAGAAAAGCTGTCGAAAAAGGTTGTTTGAGGACAAGGAGTTCAAAGAATCGACAAAGTTTGTGATCAAACAAAACCAGGATCGATTGTCAATAAAGATCAAAAAGAAAAGAAGGAAACCCGATGTTTTAACTGATGATGAGAGTAAGGATGTTCATAAGAAAGAGCGAAAACTCAAAGAGAAGAGAGATTCTTCGGATAATGAACGTGGTGGGACAATTTTCTTATCCTGATTCTTAAAATAACGGTTTTTATTTGAAATATTAATTGTTGTTTTTTGTTACATGTTAGTTTCAGAAAATTTACCTTGCCGCAGTATGCCAACACTTGACATTTACGACTCACCCGAACCAATTTCGCCAACCCCAAGGAAACTGCCAAAAATAATTGAGGTTCAAAAACTAGACAGGTTGAATCTTTTGGACTTGAACAATTTAGCTTCTCCGATATCCACACCTTCACGATTCCAACACAAGCCGGATTTTGAACTGGCTGGTGAGAGTCTGTTGCCCCTCGAGCCTGTGACGACTCCCAATTTAGAAGTTGATGTCCAGATGATGTCAGAAACGGAAAAGGAAGATATTTTAGAGCCACCAGTTTTGGAAGAGAAGGAGAGCACATCTTCTGTGGGATCACTTAGGTCTGCGGATGAAGAAATGCAACTAGATCGGGTGGTTGATAGTCCCCATTTTGGTGACCCAAGATATCTAACTTTTAATAACCAAAGAGGTGTCAAAGCGAGCAAAACCTCGGATCTGAATGACGACTTTGCCGATTTGTGGATCCATGAAGCAGCAACTCCAGTGGTTTATAAAAACAAAATCAAGCATACCGATCTGGTTTACTCGTCTACTTCGTTGTCTTCTGATGAAGAATTTGAAGAGAAAGTTGAAAAGGAGAAAAAAGATGAGGATAGAAAAACTGAAGACGAGAAGGACAATAATGAGCTGGAGGAGGACCATAGATGTCAAAATGCAAAAAACTACGAAGAAGAAAGTGAAAAAGAAAACGAGAAAACAGAGGATGCAAAATCGAATAAACTAAATGAGGAAGATTTAGAAGATTGCATCTCTATTTTATATTCAGATGAGTAAGTTTCGGTGAAATAGTTATGTTTTGTTTTACAATCTCAAAAGATGATCTGAAGCTTAACAACTTATTCTATATTTTTTAGAGAACTAGTTTAGTTTGAAACATCTGGAGCAGTTACACCAAATAGAAAACAATAAGGACCCAAACAAAGGCCCTGAGGTATGGCCTTCATTTTGAAAATAGTCATTCAAAATAAAATTACAAATTAATTTATTTAATTTTATCAATTATGCAGTATTGTCTGAATTTTGAAAATTGAGACTCCAAAATCCGAGCCATTGGTTCGAAAAAAACGAAGCTTTTTAAAACCATTTTTACTAGATTATTTTCATTTCTGGCACTGTGTGAGTCTTTTAGTGCTTTTTTTTATTTTTTATGCTGCTTATTTTAAGATTATCAATTTCAAATAATTATGAGTTTATCATTTATTCACATAAGTGTGAAATATATATTTCACTCGCACGTGTTAGGGAAACACGTTTTAGATTTAAAAAATTGCGATAATGTATTCAGCACAGTACAAAATATATTGATCTAATGTTATCATGATATTCTTATTATACAAAAAAATCTTATGTCACAAACTTGTTCAACGGCATCAATAAAATGTTCACTCTTTTCAAATTCGTCTACCTCGTGGAATATTTTTTGGTATCAAATCAATTGTTGGAAATGTAATGGAAATTTCTTGTCAAAATTTTAATGTACTTGCAAAAATATTCATAATGCATGGCTCATTAATGTATTCGAAAATCATGCAGACCGCAAAACAATACTTCAAAGTTATGATGTATTGTATTGTGCAACGCTTTAAAGCAGAAAAATACTGAAAAGCAGCGAAATTCGGTTGGAAAATATTTATCAAACCACAACGTAGGACAAATTCTTGTGAACCACTTACACCGTGTGTCGTCGATCAAATTGCCTTGATCTTCTTTCTGCGCTTCGACTCTGATGACTTCTATTCAAGGACCTTCAGAGCTGAAATTTTAGATTTGTAGAGGTAAATTATAATGTGCGATGTATGACAAACAAAAATTGAATCTACAATCGACTGGCTCAATGTAAGAAATATTATTCAACAACTGAAAAAGGGATAAATCAGACAAAAATGAAATTTCAACAAAAATTGAAAGAACGAATTACTAAAGCAATAACAGTCTTTTCGTTGGAACAATAATTACTACTTATGTTCAATCTCGTTACAACCCCTGAAATTAGGGCACTTGAAAACAAAAAAACAAGTCTTCAAACAAGGATTTAAGTGAGTCTTAAATATAATAACAGCAATAAAAGATATTTCTATTATCTTCTAACGTTCGTACAACTTGTAAATCGACTTTGCAAACAATATAATAGCGCATTACAATATTCATTTATCGTGTTAACAATTTCAATTGTATGGATAAAGTACTTATTTACGCATGTTAGAATATATGGTCGATTCAACAATAAAAGAACACTTCGATTTTCATTCAATTTTTCGAAACTATTGATTTTGTAGTTGAATTGTAACACTTTTTATCAAAAATATCGACATGCTGAAAATTACTTACATTCTTCATGTCAATGTGGATTACATACAGAGTCAATCTCGTTTTTTTATCAATCGATTGTATAAAATTGATTCGAATTGTCTACAAATTTTAGATTCAGTTTTCAACGAATTCAAACCTTTTTCTCATTTCGTATTTCTTGCGAGTGTGCTGGAGTACGCTTAATATCAAATTGACAAATGAAAAATCAATTGTACTTGCATTGTGCAAAGAGGTTCGTATATTACAGTTTCCAAAGCTTGACATTTCGGTAGACTATTTTTCAAGTTTACTAAAAAAAGTCATAGAAATACGATCGACTTTCAACGTTAATTACCAGGGTTAATTTGTGCTATTTTCTAACTGGACTGTTCAACTTTCGATGATTTTATTTGATAAGTTGTTTCGTTACATTTTGCTTTACTTTTTAATCAAGTTTATTGAAACACAAGATCAATTTCTCGTTGATCAAAGTTCATGAAATTATTTCGAAAAAAATTGTAAATATTAGTTTTTAATTTTTCGTACGTGATTCGCGATCAAACGTAAACAGCATTAACGAGGCATTAAGTCAATTTATACGCTAGGACTATACATACAATTTTTGTTGATTTTATTTCACAGCCAATCATTTTTTTCGCTGCATCATCGCAATAATTTTGAATCTGTCATCGAGTTCGCTTATTATGTCGAAATAAATTGATGTGATATGTATTTTGCAGAATTTATTGGATTTGTTTCATTGTTTCTACCAACGACTTTGGAAAAATTGCAAATCACAAACGACACAAGGTTGCTTCAGTTTACCATGAAACTTATTTGCCCGACCGAATTGGAGCCAAAATATTATAATTATGACTGGGAAATTTCAATGATACCTCGACAATTGGGATACAATTTGAAACGATATTCGTTTTGAATTCAGCGTCGCCGCACCTTCCGTACGAAAATTGGAACGAGTAATCATCGAACCGAATGACACCCGAATTAATTAATTTTCGTTCGTGCTCAACACGTTGGATTAAAAACAATAACCGCGATCGATGCCACGCTGATAAGGAATCCAGTTCTTATCTTCGTGGATCCGATACACCCCCGAAATAGGTAAGCGCTCAAATCAATACGGCACATCTTCAAATACTTTATAAATAGTCACACCCAAAACCGAATCATTCATTCGATCGATCCTTGATATACATAATTTATAATCATCAATGAAACACGCTAAAATTTGCTCGAATAAAACGATCAAAATGTTGTCTCAAATGATGCTCTCTTTCTCAAGAATAAATCAAGATGAAGCAACGTTCGGGACATTTATAAAGTGTATTAATCTTTTGTCCGAAAAAAAAGTTGCAAAAAAACGTTCATCATTTTCTTTTGGTAGTGCGTCAGAAATAAAAATACTTTCATTGAAGTTGTATGAATGTGACAAGAAAGTGACTTTGGCGAAGTTTGATAAATGTCAAACGGAATCATCGTGAACAAAATTGACGAAAAAAGTGCACACAAGTTGGACAAAATCAACGAAATAAAAAAACGCTTGTCACTAAACTATTTAGAATACATATTTTATCTCCTCGACGCATTATCGTTTCGATTTCAGTATCGTACTTTCACGCGTAACCTGGTAAATGGGTTATCGATCGCAGAACAGTCAAACTCGACGACACAAAATTTTCACGACCAGGAAGATATATCACCGGGTATATTTCCTGTCGAAAAAAAAGTGACTGCATTAATTGGCGAATTAACAATTTTTCGATCTGATTCTTATTGCTTTCCATTTTCTCGCATGCAAATTAAAATTCAAATTTCATATGCACCAATTGCATCGTGTACACAAATCGTACTTTTATTATTCATTTTGATATTCATTTTCAGATTCGAATAATTTTCAAGGATTAAAAATCGACTCACAATTTTAAACTTCTCGCTACAACATTGCAGATAATTTTTGACACAGTTCACACATGGGCTCAAATTGTAATGCATCATAAATTTCTTGAGGATGGTCGACTATTAGAACGAGTCCTTAATTCAATTCCTCTAAATGATGATACCAGATATTTAATTAGCAGTTGCATCTTATTAAAACATTTTAGTTATAATTATGTGGCATATCTGATACTCTGCGAGCTTAACAACTTCTGGAGCATACTTACAATTTTCATTAGTATTTTAATCGTTATTATAACTTTGTTGCTATAACTTACGTTTTTTAATTGACTTTTAGTTTCAACGTTTACTCCCACTAGATCTAATCTAGAACCAAAGTACCCTTTAATGACGAGTATTATTTTTTAATTTTCATCTGAAAACAAACGCCTATTAAGGTTTTTTAGCAGCCTCTGAAATTGATACTATCAATCAGGAGAGTCCAAAAGTTTGTTGCTCGTACAAATCCACTCTTAATTATCGAATTAAACTTCTCCACTTTTATGCTCGCTGCAACAGTAAACCTTGTTTAGATCGTGGGCGAGGGTGTGTTCGAGGGACGATTATTCATTGGCAAAAGGCGTACGTCGTTTTTCCCATGTACATTGTTCCATTCTTTATAACAAATGTGGTGTCTAAGTAGGTCGACCTGCTAAATTGGAGTGGGTTAGGATATAATAACACAAGGTCCGAAATTGCCAAGGTTCATCCTGGATTGCTAACCATTCCAGGTTGAATTTTTTTTTTTCATCAGCCTAAGAATTCGTCGCTCACTCTCGCAGATTGTTTTGTTGCTAGAATAATACCTTAAATAATACAACCAAAACATGTCAAGAAATTTCTATTTTGCGAATAAAATTCATTTGTTTTGAGTAATACCATAGGGACACATTCTCCTTGTACAAAGTTTATTAAACATACATTTTATCATGGTTCAGGATAGTTGGTGAAAATTCCTCATAAGATAGACTTATATATTAACATAGTTTCCTAACGTTACCACGCATAATAACGTAATTAATAAATTATTCAACGCATTAGAAAACAAATATAACAAACGGTTACACATTTACAACCCATAACGTTGATTTAAGATGGAATTAAAATTGTAACTGTTCATAATTCATAATCAAGTTTGTTTGTTTTAGAAGCATCATCAAATGACGAACGGACTGCTGTAAGCAAAAACGTTTCGGCTAACATAACTGGAAAATGATCTTGACGCTGCTAAAAAGTAGAACGAGTTGAAATTAAATTTGATTATACAAACGTTGATGTAGATGTATAGACGGATTAACGAGTGATGTCGCAGCTCGATGATGAGTGTTATCGAATGACTTTTTTTTCAAATTAAGCGTTCATTACACATAGTGCGACGCGACGCGTTTGCGTAGTATTGCACTAATTAAAGATCGATGGCTAGTGTCCGTGGGACTTGCCTCTCTCGTCCTAAATACCCACTGCGTATACCTATATCAGCGTTTCCTCAACAACTACCCTTCATTTATCTCGATTGATTCGCACCTCATATTATACAAAAGACGATTCTGCAAAACCACTGTTGACATAATTGAAAAAAATTGTTTACTGTTATTATTATTATTAAATGTTGTAAGACATTTTGAGAAAATATTTTGCAGAAACTCGGTACTTTTATTTTGGATTGAAAGGTTGTCACGTAACGAAACAGCAACTGTAGCTCGAATTCCATCAGCTATAAGAAAAGAGAGAGTACATCATAAATGTCACTTTCAAAATTGTGTACGTTACTGTACGGACTGTTTGCAAGTGTTATATTGTGACTGGATTTTCCATTGGTATTAATATGAAACACGCAGTGTCTCTGACACAACTGGAATGATTAATCAAAATAATAATTTCGGCTCGAAGGTGTTGCCTCAATTAAAATTTGATCAGTCTAAAAATATGGAAAAACTGCGTAGTTCAAAGTTGAAGGTTCAATTTGTTTGGATTATTAGATCCCATTCAGTCTCATGGGTTGTTAATCATGTCGATTAAAAATTTCGTAAAAACGTGTAAAATTGAAAAAGTGCATTTAACTTTTTGTAAACAGATTCGGAATTTGTTGATCCAGAGTTGGTTGAAAATGTATTCGCATTTTTTTTCACCAGCGAAGAAAAGTATTTATTTGCACGAACAAATCTGTTCTATTTTGAAAACGCCAACCAATGTGACTGTAGCATAAGTTGTATTGCGGTAATCCCAACTGGGATTATTCTACAATATATAGACTTTTCTATGTCTGAATTGAAGTCATAGAAATAGATATTGAACTCTAAAACATGGCAAACTCTGAAATGCGACGCGTGGATAAATAATATAACTTTGTTAGAAAGAAACATAAATTAAAGATTGTCTTGGTATTTTGTTACTTTTTTGTAATTTATTTAGAATACAAATTATTATAAAAGTAAATAATCCAATATCCGTGATAGGATAAGAAATTGAATTTATTTACAGTCACGGAAATGATGTAAACAAAATCATACAAAGACGTAAAATGAAGTTGGTCTCACAAATATGTGCATACCTCACACAATAAGACATTCCTTGCAATGTCATCCAATTGAAACTAAAAGAATAATTATCAAATTGTGACAATATGAATGTCTGTGTCATTGAAAATCATATTTTTCCCTTTCCATGAATTTTTTCGTTTCTTGACTTAGTCATTGCATGAAATTCCGGTCAATTATTTTGATATTGTAGAATTCAAATATTGTTATAAGTACAAACTCTAAACGGCAACATACTGTTTCATCACGTTACAGTTGTTATGCTTTGGTCTCCGATTTCATTTGAAATTAATTAATTATAATCAAATTACGCTAAATAATATGTACAGAACATACAATTTAAACTTTACCATGAAAATAATGAGCCAAATTATCAGTTGAACCCTGCAGTAATGCTATTAGGTTTGAATTGTTTATTTAAAAATGAATTATAAAACTGTTGACAAAATGTTTCTTTAGTCCTAAGATTATTTATACAAAATTTAATACAAGAGAAATAACTTACATTTCAGTTAGTGAAAACACGTTTTTTTGCACATGTACAATTCAGTTTCTTTTTTATTTTGCTGCGCAAAGTTCACTGGAGTAACATTTTTATGTTCGTGTTTTGAATAATTCCGTTCACTCTATTTGCATGAATTGATCCTCCTGAAATTTCGAAAACTTTGTTAAGTTTGAAGTGATCTTAGAAAGAATTAAAATGTCGACGACAAAAGTTGCTGAATCATAAGAGGCTATATTTTATAGTACCTTCGCGACTGAGAAATATTAAAAAAAAAAACAAAGTTAAAAATATTCGACATACCGTTTGTCATACAAACTTAAATATAAATGGATACATTTACAGTCCTTTTATACTTGATTTCTTCGCTTCAAACAAACGTAATCCTTTGGCGAACTAGGTCAATCTAGAGAGTGGGTCAAATATATAATACAGGGCCCTAAATTCTCTAGGTATTGTTAAAAAATTGCAAAACGTCTCAATTTTTGCTTTTTTACGCAGTGAATTCTTTTAGGAATACCTAAGTTACGACATACCTGCGAAACAAAGGAACATATTTAAAAATAAAACTGTTTCGCAATTCATTTTACATTTCAAAAGCAATTAAAGTTAATTTAGTACATATTGCAAATCCTTCGAAACTGGACAGATTAAAAAACATTTGTTAATAAATCTTGACTTAATCAAAGTAAATTGTTATATCATTCCGTGTTAATTTTGATGTATTTAATTTTCAATCCTTTTATTTTTATTAATTAAAGTTTTGCTGCATAAAAAAAGTAACGCTACGTTAATGTATTTCACAAATCATTGTTATGGTGCAAAAACGCTGGCTTAATGGAGTTTCATGTCACCAAAAAGTTTTCAAGATAATAAATGGGATTTAAGTGTACTAATGGTTGTTTTTTTGTTATCAACACATACTCAATTTAAAATTGTATCGACGTTTAATAAGTTCTGTACTTATTCGCTAAATTAATCGCAAATTTAACCCATTAATTACAATCATCGCACAGAAATAATTGCAATATTAATTTCGCGTTGCAATAATTCCAAAATGTTTGATTGGAGTAAAACAACATAACAAAATTATGATACAGGTTCAACCTTAAGTTCCACTTTATGAAAATGTGCATGCTGTTTTAAAATTTTCTAAGTTCAGACTTTGTTGTCAACGTTTTCTCCCTATGTTAGCTTAGCAAGATTTGAAAATAATTGAGTAAAGGGTATTTTCGTTTCTGTTGCTATTCTTACAGCAAAATAAATTATAAAAATATACATTTAAAAATAATGCATGATCATACGTGACATTTTGAATGATTGCGAGGCCAATAAAAATGTATGTCATTTTACCAAAATATGTATCGGCTACAGAGGGTTAAATTTTATGTCAGTAGATCAAATTTTATAAAACAACTATAGTTCATTCAACATACAATTTTCTCGTCTCAAAATTACAAACATTTTAAATAGTACATAATTGAGAAATGAATGAAATGTTCGTCACTTAGCGAAACAAGTAATTATATTTTCGTTGTAATTAATTATACGACTTGATTAAAATTAATATTACGAGTAAGTGTAGGAATTCAGATATTTTGTATGAAATATTTTAACATCTATATAGATGGGAACAAATTCGTAGAGATTGAAGCATGAATATGAAAACGAATTAACGGAAACGAACACAACTCGACGTTGTTGCAGTTTTGCATCTCTGTTTTTTTTGTGTTTGTAAACACAAATATGATACAAATATCGACAACGCAATCACGAAACGCGCGTATTATTCGATTTGACGTGCATTCGTGCATAATTATGTGGATGAAGAAAACGTGCTTCAATAAATGTTCACAAAATTATCCGTGGAAATAAATACAAAACTAATGAGAATTAGTCTAATTACCGTCATGCAAAATTTGAAACTTTGTGTCTTCTCGATTCGTTAAAATTCTTGAAAAATGTTCCACTCGTGCAAGCAACTTGTTACATGTTACGTGTCTACGGACTATGCAATTCCAAGCATGATTTTATTGTCATTTTATTGAATATGCTTATCATAAATTATGCTTCTCATAAGTTATGGTCAATAACTTAGTAAACAATGTCGTCGAAACATTTCATTTTTCTTTTCACTGCTGTCATTGAAAGTTCTCAAAATACCATTTGTCTCCTTCGCCAATTTCTGCATCGAAAAAACTGCTGTATCGAATTGAGCATAGATTTCAATGCAACAATAATAATAATTGTAAGAATAATTTGAGCGTTTGGTTTTGCTGAATTTTTCACAAACTTTTGTGGCAACAAAAAAATGAAAAGTTTTTAATAGAGAGTTGTCCATACGAAGTTCGCTTGAAACTTTAATCATCTATTCGTAAAATGTAGAATATACTAATCTTGCATGTACTATGTCGTCTAAATGACATTTTCATATTCGCCCATGAAAAGGTTATTACTGTAATTTATTACAAAATATGCAGACGTCCAAGAGTTTATTTAATACTTTAGTGAGATTTAGTACGTTTCTAATTATGCAGAACTGAGTTATAAATGTTCCTCTTTCTGTTTATCTAAAATTAACAAACTGTTCAAAAGGCTCTTAATGTTTTAATGAAACGTGTAATCAAAATAGTCGAGCTCAAAAATTACTAATTACATTTGACTTCAGTTTTGAATTTACGTTGTAAAAACAAATGATAGAATGAATAAAGCAACTTTGGACTGCAGTTTCAAAAACATGAGAAAACATTTGTCCCATCACCGACATAACATACGAGTTCCAGAATTTCATTTGTTGAACTTGAAAAGTTTGCAAAGCCAAGCAAATATTGTACATTTTTGTAACCAAAAAGCAAGGAAATAAAACAAAATAAAAACTGCAACGAAGACAATTTTTTAAAAACCAAAGTTGAGGATAAAAAAAGTGTAAAAAAAGTTACCGAGTGAATGGTAACAAAAATTGGAAGAGTGAAAACAGAGACCACAGTGCAGACAAATCTGACCACGGCCACACATTTGAACAGGCGCACGATTTAATTCAAGCGAATTATTTGAACGTCGATCAATCGGTCAGCTTCTAATTTTACAATCACAAATCCACGTTGTTTGGCCGGCGCGGTCAAAAATAGCACGCACCCCCGCTGGCCCTTAACTCAAAAAGGATTTCATAATTTTCTTCACTTTATTTTGATGAAATAAAGTTCATTTGATAAAAAAATCAACTTTATACTTGATTTAACACTTAACCCCTTTTCTACTTGGGTGCATTATCGGAATACCTCTTGTTAAGTAAATTAAAACAAGTCCAAATAAGTTTATCGATCAAAAATATCAAAAATATAACAATTTAACGAGTAAAGAAAAACAAAAAAAAATCAACTATTTTGGGAACAACAAATTTGAAGAAAATTTTATTAGGAATGGTTTGGTACTTTTATTTTGTATCTCTTGAACAAAAAGCCTCTCACTTGGCAAAGAACAAGTGAAGTGTAAGACGTTATGAGACCCATCGTATATGAAACCTTGTTACCTTCAGGTCATTCCACGTGAAATTGAGTCTGGTTGCTTTGTAGCATTGATTTCTCAAAAAAGTGCAATTCAAAAGCACCGCGCCACCCTTTCGCTCGCGGACTCGGTGCAATCTCTTGAATCAATCAAGTCGTCCTGCTGCAAAAGTCCATTAGACCAATCGGATTCCGTGACTCGAGCCATCAGGACCACTTCGATTCTCGATTTCATTAAAACGGGTATTGTTCAGGCGGTAATTTATCGATGACTGACGATCCAATCCTGAATTCGTGCTCTACAATAAAAAAAGAACTCATCAGGTCAAATAAAATGAGGGGCTTGATTTATTTTGTTTGTTTTCATGGGACGATATTTGCAAGGGAAAAAATGTGGAAAGTGGCGTCGCATGACAAGGACACTGCGAAATAGGAGCAAACAATGTATGACACAATATTGTTACAGCTTTTAATTAAACTAAACCTTGTTAAGATAAAAAATGTACGTGACTGCAGATTTCAAAAATAAACATCTTCTCTAAACGTGAACTTGAAATAAAATAAAAACATGAAAAACTTCATTAACGACAACGCTTGAAAATGAACATTGCTTCCTATTGAAAATTTTTAATTTGACTTGGACAGGGTGAATTGGTAAATTTTCATAAATGAAAATCAACTTGTAATTTGTACGTCTGTTGCTGTTAATGAAATGAAATTATTTCCCATCAACACTTTGAAAATTAAATTACGAAATAGTATTCAGAATCATTATTACAAAACAAAAATCATACAATTAAAACAATACATTTCAATTAAGGAAATGATGAAAATATAAAAAATTAAGAAGTGAAATAAATAAACAAGGCAAGGGAATTTTTTTGAAAAATAATATTCAAGACGCCATTTTGACTAGACTTTTATTGTATTGAAATAATTTGTGAACAAATCGGGTACTTATAAAAGTATACTTACAGTACACCTTTCGATATAATAACGAGTACAGAAATGTTGTTCATTCAAAGTCATTCATCTATCATCTTACTTACTATAGAACCAAATCTTAAACTTAAACTTGACAGTCATGTTCGATTGAATTACATCCTATCGTTCGCGTTATTCAAATTTTCAAAACTTGAGTCGCAATTTATCTTATTTCATATATTTCCTCGATTTCTTACAGAACAATCAACTTTTCTCCCAAACTGATTTAAAACGTTTTATAAACATTTAAAACGTTCTAATAGACATCTTTTTATAACGTTAAAAAGTTTGGGTTTTATAGAACAATGAAAAAATACTCTTTTCCAAATAAAAAAAAACAAAGAACACATAAGACTTTGAAAAATTCTATTTTCAAAAATGACTTTTACATGGAAGTAATCTTTGTTTTTCATAAGAATCGTTGAAAACTTATACAAACCAAATTGGTTTCGCAAAAAATTATTCTCAAAGTCCGATAATTGGTTGAATCGCTGGACACTTGTTTACAATATGTATCTCGTGTTTTAACATTGTCGCTGTTCTTACACAGATGTTTTTTCATAGACAAAGAAGAGTTCAAAAGATTCTGTTCGTCATTACACTTTATATATGAGGATCGATGCAAAAACAGTTTGTGAAAACTGATTTGATAGTGTAATTCGTATATTAGGTCATGGGTGAATTTCGTTCGGCGCATTCTAATTCGTAAAAACGGAGAGTGGGAGCTAAGTAAACTGAGTGTTTTTTTTTGTCCACCGCCCACCTCTCGGCGGCACAATTTGCAAAACCCAAACGACAATCTTGGTACGGAGGATGTAAATTGAATTATATTTTCATGACAAAATTCACCAATTTTAGCGACTCAGATGAGAGCTGAATGAAGAAGATGAAAAAGAAGGTGTCGGACGAGAAAGAAAATGTTTCTTTCAAACATCAATTAGCCGATAAAAGTTCCGGTTCGATCGCGCGCGTTATTAATATCCTCATCAATATTTTTTGCCTGCGTTGTTTGAAAGCAAAACACTAATTTGGTCTGACATCTACTGTGATTAAAAGAGCCGAAATAACGAGCGAATAATGTACATTAAGATCAAAGTTGATCAATCCGGGGCGAGAAAAGGGAAAGAGAGAGAGAGAAAAAAAGTTCGTGTCCGCGTATACATACAATACGAGGCCATTTTGATTTATATCACAAAAAGCCGAGAGCCCCGCGGAGCTTCCCTCGTTATCACAAAGCTCGATCAATAAACATTTTGATTTTACCATTTAAATTTGACGCTCTTAAATCTAGATGGTAACGTAAGTTTAACGTCTAAAAATAAACCGCTCTATCGATACTGGACTGAGAATATACATATATCGTGCGTCTGAAGCAGCTTCACTTACGTCTGTCCTAAGGGTACGTAACTCTACTTGTCTGGTGAATTTTGTCCTGGAATGCGATTGACTTAGCATTTATAGTTTATCAATATTGTAATTAAGATTAATCGCGCGGTTGACTTCAAAAGGCGAGCTCGGCATGTTGGACGGCCGGACACCAGCTCGACAAACGTCTTTGACGGAGGCAAAAGAGGTCGGGGGTTTTTCGATCATCACACGAGACCGCGTCACTGCCACGTTTATAACAAAATATCTTTATATAGTGTTTCGTTTATTTGAGCAAGAATAAAAGCCCTCGAGCTTTTGTCTGGAAATAAAATCGAACGCCGCATAATCTAACAAACTAATGCGACCCAAAAATATACACTTTCTTCCTCGACCAAATCAAACAATTCAGGAACAGTGTGCCATCCAGTGCAATGGCGCAAAATTATCCAAACTCTTATCTTGTACTTTTTTTTAAAAAAAAGGAACATTATTTTTCATCATTTTTGCATATTTTTTTGGTCTTTCTAGTGTTTGCGTTAAATTTCTAAGTTTAAACTTTTGCAATGAAATGAAATAATCACTGATTGTTTTTGTTAAAAACACGACTGAATAATGACACGCTCAATTGCACGTGGTACACATACTTAGAGTGAGGATTTGGTATGGTAAATTCGAGGGAAACACGAAGTCAAATTTCGACAATCAATAACGTCAGATTTTATTCATTTGTTCTATCAGAATTCGTAGCAAATTAGTCCGACGGAACAAAAAGAGGTCAACTGCGGGAGAAAGATTTTCGGGAAATCAAACATTTTATTTTTATCTTCGGTAATATATTTTCGCAACGAATGAAATGCCTGGGAAATTCGAGTAATTTTCATTTTTTAAACGCCCATCTAGGGACTGCAATTTTTCGGTTATTTGGCGAACAAAATGCTGAATGCTTTTGCAATCTATTTTTAGACTCGATCGTTCTAATTTCTGTGCAAAAATGAAACGAAAATTGTTTAAAAAAAGATAAAAGCCGCGCCTCTTTTCACATCAATGCATGATTAACCGCGTAAAAACACAATCAAGCTAAACAGTGGTTTTACTTTGGAATGTGCAATTTTTTTTGGTCAGCAGTTTTGAAACTTTTTGAGCATTGACTTTTTTTAAACAAGAAATAAGGTGACAATTTGGGCTGCCATATGAATTATTTTTCAGGAACAGTGTGAGCGAGACTTGGCTCAATTTACCTCGCTAATTCGAGCGTCAAATTAATAATTAGCTGCGCGCGAATTCGGCCTGTAGAGTCACCCTTATCGTTTTTCTTTTTTTCTTTCTTTTCATTTAACCCAAGTTTTACTATTCAATTAACAGATAATAACTGAAAATGAAAAAAAGTTCCAGTTGCTAAAACTATGCTCAAGTTCAGTACAACGAATCGCTGACACGTCGCTGATAAGTGAGGTATTGAACTTTTGATTAGGCGATTTCTCGACTTGTAAGAGCGTTTGTCAAAGTTATTGAAAATTTGCCCAAACTTCATTCAAAAAACTGCACCGTCCACTTTTTACTTTTTGCCAAATTCTGCAATATTCCACCCTGGACCATTCCTTGAGAAACATTGAATTTCGCAAATTTTATTTTTTCACCAAGAGAAACGGAAAAAAAATAAAAAGAAAATGTTCCATAAATTGCGAATGACTGACTAAGAAATACTCAACAAGGGTCGTTTGGTGTAAGACATCACTGTAACGGCGATTTTATCTCGTAAAATTGTGAGGTTGGAATAAAAGGAACCCCCCAGTTGACCTCAATAAATATTGAGGAAAAAAGAAAAAAATCGTTAGGTCTCATTCATGGAGCCGCTGTGCACAACCTTCGAAAAGAGGTTTTTTTATAAAGACCCTGGGAGTCCGCTGATACGGCGGGGCTATTAAAAAACGATAGCCTCGCTTCGTCCTATTAAAAAACGTTGTCTCATCCGACCTGATAATCGGCGCCGAATTCTTCTACTTGCGTTTACGAGTCGCAGACACACCAGTGGTCACGTAATCCGTGCGATTTGACACTAAGTGCAGTGGAATTTGCAGTCTCGTCACGTGGAATTGAAAAAAAAAAAACAAGGGAAATAAATTCGAGGGGCTGCGAAGGTTTGATTGTTGGAAGACACGCGGATAGTTGAGCAGCGCTCATCCCTCGCGAATTATTGATTCTTTTTTGTCGTCGAAAAAGTTGTTGCTCTTCGCGAGCGTCGATATAATCGGACGGGGACACGAGAACAAAACTGAACTCCCGTTCGCGGATGGCTGCAAAAACGCTGCGCTCTCGTCTTTTTTAATGAAATGACGTCATTTGCACCAGTCCTTATCGCTTTTTATCACATTTCAACGCGAAGATAAAATCGCCCAAATAGCGCGAACATAACTCTTCCTTTCATTAAATTCAACAGTTTTTTTTTTGCATTTCATACTCCTAATTACACGCAACGAATAAAAGTTGATACATTTCATTATTCCGGAGACTTAAAAAATATCTACTTTATGGACAGAAGTGTCATCACATGGCGATTGGCAGCGCGCGAATTCTGCGAATCTCATCTGGAAGAATCTATTGATCGCCGCACTGACAATGTAAATTTTTATTTTAAGACTGCCGATCGCTATCGGACTGCAATTAAACGTTTACTTTGACTTCTTTTTTGCGATCGACCGGATTGGCAGGTTTCCTTTCGAACACTCTCGTACACAATATTGCATCCTTAAACGCTATATCTCTATTCGACAAAACAGTATTTATAATCTTTCACGACTGTTCGCAACAATTATTTATAATAAAACTCTCGCAACACGCCTATGAGTTGTAAAAACATCGTCAACTAGATTGTCTCACATTTCAATAATCTGTTATCTATTTACTTTCATATCAGAACCGAGGAAACGAAATTGCCGCGGATCGTTAAAACCACCGCGCTCTCAATTGTACCGTCAACAATCTCAATTGGCTAATCATAAAAGCGGATTGTCAGCTGACCTCAAGCGCGCCGACAAATTTTTCCAATCGGAAAAGTTTTCGCGCCGGAAACACTTTTCGCCCGGCGATCTCCTCAAGGCTCACTAAATACTGGCCCTGACCCGTATACAAAAAGCACGCGCCAACCGCCTGCTGTGACACTTCCAAAACCTTCCGCACTTTTCGCTCTCTGCTGGTCATCGGCTTTTTTTCCTCCTCTGGAGAGGGGATCTGGTGATATGACATACCATAGCTGACCACAAAATCTCCTACCAACCTGTTTTTTTTTTCATTTATTTTTTATTTGATTTTAAACCACTTTTTTGACATTAGATTATGAGTTTTTTGTAATGGTGTTTTGTAAAAGAGATTAAGGTGACGTTGCTACTTTTCTTTTTCTTTTTTTTTTTTGGTTTTGTTGCTTTGATTTTGGCAATTACAAAAGTGTAATCGGTTCGAGGATTTTGTACAGAATTATTTACAGTCAAAATATAAGTCATAAAATATAATTAGATCTTATAGAATTGTATATTGGAGAGTTACAAATTTTTGTTATAAGTAGACGTTATTTTGTTAAATGTAAGGTGTAATTGTAATTCATTGTTCGCGTTGACGTGAAATAGATTTGTGTGAATTCGAATGAAAAATAATTGAAAAATGTTTGTTATTCAAATGAGGACCATTGAGGAGGTACGGTGAATATGAATGAGTTCAAATCTCCTCGACGCGTTTCGCGCTTTAACCGTACAAAAGGAAACCAAAAATGATCTCGGCCGAATGGCGCTTATTATTTATGTATCCCCTTGCTCGTGCATTTCCATTTGTTTTGACTTGACTAAATTGTTTCATAGTCGGTGCAGCTGTGTTTACAAAGCGCCCCAAGATACTTCGTAGCATGTCGTGAAAGCATCTCAAAAATATTAACCGATAACAAAAGACGTGCTTTCATTTTTCGTACATTGTTTCTCATTAACTTTTATTGCCCTGTTTTGCTCCCTCTCATCCGGATTTATTTTATTTATCATAATCAAATCCCTCGTTTCTCTTACAACGACGGAAACAAGATTGAATAACAATTTTGGATGCTTTTCAGCAAAAATGTTGCTCGCGGGGCGCTTTTACAACTGACCGATTTTATTTGCGCGTACAAGAAAACCCTGTGAACGTAATTGAATCGAAATTTCAATGTTTTCCATAAACTCGTTATACAATATTCAGAGTTACTCGTACCGACGTCAATCTTACTCATTCAACAATATAAAACACATCTACCCCTGGAACACACTCGAAAATAACATTTACTTTTATTTTTATAATAAAAACTTGTCTACTCCTCGGGAAATCAGAAAAAAGCTCTCTCTGCATATTTTCATCGGCTCTGTGATGCGTTGCACTTGGCATGGTTACGAAGAGTTCTTTCGTATTATATTAAAATGCATTCATTCGTAACAGCCGATAACAAAACGTTCAGAAACACATTACCTTCGGAATTACGCCAGACACCGTGGAATATAACTTGTCAGCAAACAGCCCACGAGTTTAAAAATAAAAAGGTGGCACACATATGCACGCTCATATATACATCAGATGTATATATAATGATGATATACGTGCACCGGTATGTACACACATGCATAGAACATTCATCTGAGGGGGGTTATAAACTTTTGACAAACTTCATTTTTTTTACACTGTGGAAGAGTAGTTTGACTACCTAGAAACAACAAAACTTTCCAACTTTATTTCAAACGCGATCATTGACTTAATTTAAAAACAATAGCGTCCAATTTTAGAAACTGGCGACAAAAAGATGGAAGTTTAGAAATTGAAACTGAGCGACTGAAATTGTTTTTTGTTGAAGTTGTTCGTTGTGAGCAAAAGTACATAGGCGTTTGTAACATTTAAAATGAAGTGAGATAGTCTTCTGCTGTAGGCAGTCGAGTTAATAATGACCTATTAAAATTGAATACGGAGCATATTAGACACATTTGATCTAATATTTGAAGTCGTACAGTTCCGTCACTTTGCAATAAGCATACATAACACCGTCTTGACTCTCTTGCATCATTTGTTGCTGCATCTGCATCGCTGCTTTTTATACAGTAGTGCTAATTATTTATCCTTGCGAACCTAAACAGTCCAGTCCTTATCTAAAGTACTTCAAACCTGCCACAAGAAGGAACTTCTCTATAAAGAGTTCGGAATCGAGGACGGCGATGTGTGCAGCTCGACCAATCAGAGCGTTAGCGGTAGGTGGTAATGCATGATGGACATCGTACCTGACGAGACTCACACCAGGAGCAGACATTATTGGCAACAAGATGTTGTGCACCATCTCTTTGTACGCGGCTCCTGAATTTGCAAACAAATTATTTCATTTCCTGAATCTGATTACAAATTCTCAATCGGATTATTCTTTATGTCATACCCTGTTCACTCAGATCTCTCGCAGCAGCTTTGCAGAGTTCGATACGGGCTGAATGAAGCGGAACATACCGATCCTGTGCACTTCCGCACAGCAGAACGTGTTTGAATTTATGCAAGTTGCTCTTCTGACTCAGTTTGTACATAAACGTGCCTCGGACTTCCGACGGTGAATCTTTCATCGCCAGCTGCAGCAGGGACTCGGATTTTTTCCACTTTTGCATGAACCACATCCCTGAAAATTGAAAAATCATAATTAGTCGAGCTTAAGTTCAAAATCTTAATTGCAATTAGTCAACTTCACTTGGAATTTCGATAAAGACAAAACAAATTGGCAATTTGATATTTGAATGTGCGTTGTAGATTATGGAAATTTTGATCAGAATGAGGAAACGATTAAAAAAAATTACATCCGCGCTATGTAAAATGTTAATGAAATTACCAGCATTAACGAGCCCACTTGTATTGTACAAAGTGCCTAAATGCGGGCCACTAAGACTGAGAAACGTGTGTAAACGAGGAAGAAGAGGCCACAATTGTGGTCGTGTTAAAGCGCTGCGGATGATAATAGTGCCCAGAGAATGTCCAATGAAGCTGACTTTAGTTGGATTCAGTCCCGACGTTTCAATGTGGTGCAAAATCTCGGCTACCAGGCGGTCAGTCATTTTGTCAAAGTCAGAAAACGTGTCACCCTGTAATTATAATTATTATTATTGAAATTCAATTCGTTCGATTCGTTTGCTATGATAAATTTCATTCGATTCAATCAAACGTGAAAATTACTTGATTTTTCTCAGCCATGAGAAAGTCAAGGTTCGCCCCGGGCAAACCCAATTCCAAATACGTTTTGACTAAACGAAGATCCGCCGCATTTCCATCCAAACCGTGAACACAGATAATCAGGTGAACGCCTTCAGGTGAAAAGTGTCGATATTCGTCGCTGATGTGAAAATACGGAAGCGTCGAAGCCAAATTCGTGCAATCACTGAAAAAAAAACATGTTGTTATTCTCAAAATGCTACTGTCCTTGAAAAACTAATGTCTTATTGTACTACAAATGCTGTCCTATTTGTGTTTATTCATCTTAAAATAGGAAATTAGGAAGGAAAATAATGTGAATGATAGCTTGTAATAAAGTCGATAATAGATTTTATGCGTGCAGGCTTTCGGAACATTCACAAAGTTATAATAATAATAATGTATTATATTATCAAATGCCTTTTCACCCTCAGAGACTGACGTCATCACTTTTAGAAACATCCCCCTGATTTTCGGAAAATTGAGCCAATAAAACACCGAAATCCACTTAATAGAAGCGTGAACATTATTTTGTATGACAAGTCATACGATTCAATACAATTTCTCGAGTCATTCTTGTTTATTTTCATATTTATAATTGATCCAATAAAAGTTGAAAATAACGAGAGAGACATTTTTTTAATAAAAATGTTGTGCTAGAAATGCGCAACGTTTTGTTTTGCTTTGATTTTAGCTTTTTGAATCAAATAATTAAAATGCACTGCCTTAGATCAGAACGTAAAGCTTTTTATAGACCCAAAGTCGAAAGCCCTTTCACATAAAATGGACTATAAGTATTCTTTCAGAAAAGTAAATCAGTTTTTAGATTTTTTTTCGTTTCTGTTGTTAGCATAGAGATTCAAAACGTAAACCCCAACCGACATTAATCAATTGATTAAAATTTCATAACGTTTGATTAAAGAGTGACAGCGTTAGTCGTGTAATTTGAATTCAAATTAATTTTGACAATAACATTTGTTAACGTGATTTTAATCATTTTCAATTATTCTGTCACCTGCATTCACAGCTCATTTGTGAAACAAAAATGAAAATGAATTCATCTGTGAATAAAGCTTTCAGAAATGAGAATGTGACATTTGAATATAGAAAAACAAATGCTCGACATTAATAAACGTCGTACACGTTGACGGGGTTCTTTTCAACTAATTGAACGTGCCGACATGATACTTTGTAATATTCTACTTTCCATCCCTATTATTTCAATGTTACGACTTTGATGATAAAAAATAGATTTCTGTAATCTCGAGTAAGCCTGAGCGCAGCCTCAAAAATTAATTAAATGTCATTTACGCTGCATAGTTAAATCCGTGAATTATCATCGTAAAATCCAACCCCTGGACTTCTTAATATCAATCTTTCTTACATTCAACCATTATTTTCCATCTTTATTTTTTTCAAATTTATAATCATCTCGATTTGACATTCATCTGGGAAAAGTTTCCTTTACAAAGTATCCGACATCACAAGCAAGCACAATATACGTCACCTATAAATGCTCCCGGAGAAACTCATCTGCCTCTTGAATTCCTCCTTGCTCTTTTTGAAGTTGATCGCGTCGTCTTGCGTCGACTGTAACAGCTCTTTGCCCTCCTGATAACAATCCAGACATACCTCGCTGCCCCCGCACACACTGTTGCGTCTCTCTTTGCTCCTCTGAGGACTGTTGGGAGCTGTTTTTCTCTGCTTTGGACTTTTTGTCCTCTTAACTGTTTCATAAACGTGATAAAGAGGATTATCGATCGGTTGCGGGGGGTCGCGGAACTCTTCCGGAGGGGGAGGTTCGTCCTGAAACATCTTCGGTGGCGGAAGACGAACCTCCTCGTACGAATGTTCCACACGTTTGCTCTTCTTCTTTTCTTTCTTTGGTGCAATTTTCGACAGTTTTTGGCGCAGCTGTTCGCTTGAGAGTTTGCCCTTGCGGGTCTCCGAACTGGACGTGTCACCGCTGCTAACCCAACCCGAGCATTCTGATGCGAGATTACTCGAACTCGAGCTGGTCAACGGGCTGCTCGCTTTGGTCGAGGGTGGACTCAAACAGTTATCAATCACAATTACGTTATCCGCCAGACTGTCTTCGCTTTCGCGAAGAGGCATACAAGGTAAAGACACAGCACTGCGAGGCACAACTGCTTTGTTTTTTGGCACCGGAAGGCTCGAGCATCTCAGTCTTTTTGTTGTGTTTGATGTTGATGCATCTGTTTCTGCTGAAAATAAAAAAAAACATGAATTAGTAAGTGTAAAGTGTAATTATGATAACTTTTTAAATTACAAATTTGAAGAAGAATTTATTGAACCTGCACTAGACTCGGTATTGGACGTATCTGTTAGAGGATTGAGCGCATCCAGTTTGATGGTCACTTTATTGTTGTTCTCCGGTTCAAAAATTTTGGCACCAGTGGGAGACGACTGAATGAGCAACATAACGGTAGAATCCTCAATAAACTCCAACGGTGATAATGATTTTTTATTAAGCTTGCACTTCTCTTTGCCATTCACGTTCAAATTATCAGGGTGCTTAGACGGTGCAGAATGAGGCCTTCTTCCTTCGTCCTCCTTGCGTTTCTCTGGCATCGTTTCAGTCTTTGGGGCGATTATTTCATAAACTGGTTCTTTCGACAATTTTGATGTCGTTTCGTTGTCATGGACTCGTCTACTGAAAACCCATCTCTCCATTAGAAAATCGTTCGAAAAGCAAGAAAAAAAATAATAGAGAATTATTGTTTCTTACCCAAGTGATTTGTCCCTCCCATCAACTCCATTATGATAAAAATCCCAATTTCTACTGCCTTTCGAGTCCTTTTTGACTTCGTCCAGCAACTTCTCGACGCTCTTTGGTCGCCGAGGTCTTTCGTGTTCTATTCTTGAGCCATTGGTTTGCGGAGAAAAAGCTCCGACAGTTGAGAAACTGTCGTTCAGTCGTTGATTTGTAATATCTACAAAAAATGTTTGGCTGTCCACGATGATCCCGTTCGAAGTGTCCCCTTCCTCCTTCTGACGCCTGTCAGAAGTGTCCTTACCGCGTAATTGACTCAGTCCTGATTTGTGCTTATGATGACGGCACTGCAAACTATTTGTATGATACTTGTCATTGATTTGGTACTTTTTTGCGTTGTTGCGGTAGGTCGTACGGTCGAGGGTAGACGTTTGGTGCGAGTCTAACGAAAACAGACCGCTCGTTGGTCCCGTTTTGTTGGTATAACGAACAGGTGCCAGGGGCTGACGCAGTGGCAACCGATGACTCCTAGGCTCCAGTCGAATTTTTTCATTGTCAACAAATATGGTACCTGCAAACAATTTGATATTAAAATCTCAGAAGAACATGGCTAAATTTAAAGTTTTCTATAATATTTAAACACTATTGAACGACTTATTGAATTTCTAGTTGATTGAAATAGTTTTTATGTTCAAGTTCATTGTCAGCGATTTATAAAAGGGGCAAATAATAATCATGTTAGCGGTGAAATCAAAGAAATTGATTGCTCAACAAATACTACTGAGAAAAACAAATAAACGAGTAGTGCGCCATTTGTTTACCTATTATATTTGTTAATGAATCATTGATAGAATGAATTATTCGTTGGATGTATTTATAAGTAGCACAATTAAAGATACGATTATCAACACAAAAAGTTTGTAATCGTGATTGTGTGATTATTGATTACGAACGATTGAAATAGAACTGAGGAACAATGTTTGCGATTTATTTTTAAAGCAAATATCAATAACTCAAGTTCATTGTAACCATTCATCTCTGCAGAGATTTGATCAAGGTTCTTTTGCAAATACTGATAATGAATTCTACCTCTACCCAGTTTTCAAACTCTATCGTACAAATATTCGTTTTTAATAGTATATCTACGCTATGCTACACTTGCAAACAACAACCTACTTGTTTCATATTTTTGTAACGCAAACATAAATTAAGTTATAAAAATTGAACATCCGAGCGCAGAACATGATAAGAGACGGAATAATTCATACAGCAACAGTACACGGTAAAACGAATGGTGGAAAATTCGTAAATACAAAATAACGCGTTTGGTAAACAGCAAACGACACACATTCCAAGTCACATTAACATACAAAAATATTGTTCTCATTCCAAGTATACGAAACGGTACAGAATGATATACAAATTTGCTTTACGAAATGTCATCAAACATTCAGAACAAAATACCAAATAAGCAATGAAAATGTTGCCTCGATCAGCCAGAAATTACCTTCGTCGTAATTCGCATTCTTGCCATCTGACGTCAAACAGTTAGCTAATTGTGATAAGTTAAGTGTTTTGACGTATCTCGGTAGGGTGAGGTTGATTTCGCTCGACTTGGCTGCCGCTCTGTAGCTGGGCACCTGTTCGCTAGAATCGGGAAACATGGCCGCGAGTAATGAGCTGATAGACGACGACTGGTCCCGTTTCAGTCCCGAGCTGTCCTGATTAAGGATCTGTGTAGATTTGGCACGTGGTAATGAAAGGATCGGAGTGGATCCCAACGACTGAGAGTAGGCCTGCTTTGGCGAGGTGAAGAGCGTTGAATAAGACGGAGCAGCCATCCGGTGTTTGTTTTTTCCCGCTACACTTCCGGGAGATGTTCGACTCAGATCACGGTTTTTGGAGAACAACTGCGTCGAAGCTGACCTGGACAACGACTTGGGCGACAACCTGGGTCGTAGAGGAGTTGAGATTTCCGGACCCAACTGGTCCAGAGATTTGCTGTGCCTTGCTGGTAAAGTTGCTGGAGTTATCATAAGCCTAGCCTGAGCCACTGGGTCCTGCACCGCCCCTTCACTTCGGGGCGACCAAATCCCACCTGAACGAGCGTCCAGATAAGGGTTGATGTTGCAACCGCAGTCTTCTATTGGAAATAATTCACAGGGTGATGGAGCAGTTTATGAGCATGAGTCTAACATATTTCCCTCCGCAATTTTCTTGATGAAAAAATTGTATTAACGCAGTTTTCAGATGAATTTATTAGGAATTTCATTGTTCTACTGACAGTAGACTTTAGTGTGTACGAAAGTTGAACGAAATTTAACGCGAGCTGAAAATATTTCAGCACAGCCATTTTATTGTCCGATCATTGTTTATTGTACATAAAACCCGCGTGGTTTTATGGCGACTCGTTTGAACGAAACGATTGGCTGTACGACAAATTTATGCGTTTTGACGAACAGATGAAAATTTGAAACCGATGAAAATTCTTTATTGCGACATCGAAATTTTCTATTAGTAGTGTAAATTTTGTGAGGTAGAAAAAAGTCATAAAAGTCGGCGAATTTGAATTACCACTGTTTCGATGACGTTGGTGCATATCTGAATACTGATCTTCAAAAATCAGAGGTAATGTGTGAAAATCTCCATCCAAATCAGGACAATGGACGGGTAACGGTGGCAACGAAGACAAATATCGCGACCTTCGAGCGGTATCGCTCACAGCTTGATAAGATTGATAATTTGCATCGTAACAGCCAGCTGCTGATGTTTTCGGATTTTCCTGAACGAAAAAGCCCTCGGCAAATCGTTTGACCTGAAAAGGCAAATTGAAATTAATTCAAGCTCGATATATGATCGAATGAATTTTCGATTATCCGCAAATATACTTTCCACCTAATTATGATGAATTGATTCAATTTTACAAATGAGCAAAGATAATAACATTCTAACGCGGTTTACATTACAAGTAACTTGGTATCATTATCTCGTTAAGTGGGATAGAAACTTTAGCTGATTACAAATCCAGAACTAAATTCCCTTTGAAGAAACTTATGAATGATAGTGAAACGTAATATCATACTCCTGTAGCTACCATGTTTAGAAAACTGTTTCGCTGACTTTTAATCAGTAACTATGTTTTTACAGAATGAAAAATAATACCTATAAAAGATCTTGAACGTTCAAATTTGCACTACACTGCCATAAATTAGAAACGTTATAATCTCATTAACATTGACTTTATACCAAATATCACACTTAAGAAGGATTAACAACGTGTATCGTTAAAACAGAGTTTCATGTAAAGAATACGAAAAGGGTTGAAACTTTTTAAAAGACTTTTTAACTAATGAGGGATTTGATTTCAGCGGAAATAAATAACGAATAGAAAAATCTGAATTGGTGAACTTTGAATGTAATTATTGTTTCAAGTTGATAGGTCATTAAACGATAGTTTTCAGAGCTGGAAATGTGATAGGAACGAGTGTGCAAAATTCAATTTCGATGTTTACCCTTAGTCGATGATGCATCCGAGCAAGATGCTGATGAATCGCATCCCGGCCAGTAAATGCTTCCAAAAAATGTTGCCAGAGAAGAATATTTTGCGCACAAAGCTGTGCAATATCCGCATCTTCAGTGTCTAGCCTCTGGAAAGAGAGAAATTATTTAAATTTCAATTATAAAAAAAGATTACAGACAAAAATGAAAAATTGAAACCAACTTTTCGTACAGGCAAATATTTCTCTTTAGAAAATCATCTCATAAAAGCATCGATTCTGCTTTGAAGTAAAAGATAAATTTAAAAATAATAAAATCAAGGTGAAAAAAGATCAAAACGGCAATTTAATGTAGCGTTAATTTGGCGTTCGAGTTGAGCTAATTTATTTACGACTAAATGAAATGTTTGCTATATAAATGATCAAGTAAATTTGTTTGACAAAATGGAAAGGTATGATTCGAGAGTTGATTTATAAAGTGATCTCACATAACTCGATTTGGAACCAGGTTGATTCGCACTCATCCAATTTATAGCACAATTTTCCTTCTGAGAAGTTGCGCGCGATTATTATTTGAAATCCTCTCTCGAATCCAACAAATGGAACCTCAACTTTTTTCGCAAAATCTCCATTTCATAACTCATGCAATTTCCTTCCTCTCCTCGAGCCATAAAACGCATGTATTTTCATTGGCTTATTGATTTTTAATTACGCTATAAATGTTATTAAACAAAGTAAACCAACTTTTTCATCATCAACCTTTGTGAAAAAAAAACGTTGCTCGAACATTAAAAAAGAGGACGGTTTATTTGCACACCTTCGTGATTTCTTTGTGTGTGTTTTGTGCAATCTCGAGAGCCCTTTGTTGCCACGACGGTAGTAATTTTGCGAGTTCGGTGAAATCGTTGAGCAAAGATTCACGGGCTACCAAAAGTATCCTGACGACTTCTTGATGTACCAGTCTGGCATGTTGTACTCTCGTGGCAGAGCCGACACAGCGCGTTGTTGATTCCTGCTACAAAAATATGAAACCCATTAGCAATGAGTCCAACTGGGAAAAGCACTTGACTTACTTTGACTAATTTTTTATTCAGTTTAATTGCCGATAAATGATTATTTGTATGCAGATTGTTCACAGTTACAAGGTATCGGTTATGCAAAGACGAGATTGGAATTCAAATAAGGTTCAGGGGGTAAAGCTCAACATGATCCAAACATTACAAAAGCACATAATTATGTAATTCGAGAGTGCTGAAATGTTTGTGTAATAATCCATCTTGAGTCTATTTTAATTATCATATAATATTTTGCTTCTACAAAGAGCGCGACAGGTGATGGCATTTTTCAGACAAGATATCCCTTTTAATTATTATAATTATAGAATTTTTGTTAACTAATGGTCCTTGGCTAACGATAAAGATTGCTCGGCTAATTGATTTATCGCAGCTCTCTGAAGCGCTCAAACGTTCTTTGCTCCGACTTTTTTTTTATCAAAAAAAGCCTCGCTGTATTATTAAAATGAAATATTGAACTTACAATGTTGCCGCTCATATTGCTGTCTGGGTGAGGCATCGGCTGCTTGAATTGTAACCAGGGTTTTCCGCCACGTGGAGCACTTTCAAATCAATAATTAATTAGTCAGTTGAAATTTTCTCCAGGGATTGGAAATAATTCAAAGGCCTCTTGTCCATGCACATTGTTGAGAAATTGCAAAAGGACGCATTTTTTTGACTAGCTATTTGAAAAATTCAACTCACCAACTTTGTACATAATGCAGGATGCTTTTCCTGAAAGCAGAAAAAAATATTACAAGTTTGTCTTGTTACAGGAAACGTTTTTTTTTCAAATTTTATCCCTTTTTCTGTCGGAGAATAAAAAAATTGTCGATTTTGCATTCGGGCGTTTGATGAATGGTTGAACGGTATTTTTTTTAATTGTCCGCGTTTTGCATTGGAACAATAAAATATAAAATGAAAAGGACGATGAATCGCAATTCATTCTTTGATAAAAGAAACATGAACGAATGACAAATTGTAATTGACAAGTGAAATCATTTTTCTATTGTACAATCTTCTATAAAAGCGTAGTTGGATATACACCTGAGTGCTACTAAAACAGAGAAATTGCTGAATATAAAAGTAATGTATTCCCTCGCAGCTTCTGTGCTTTTATTAAAAGCAACTTTCCGCGCTTATTACGTAAGGGGTTCATAAATATTATAAACTTTCACTTCAACTTCTGTGTTATCAGTTTACCTGATAACACCTACGGAGCAGCGTTTTATTTATGTTTTAATTTTGGTCTCTACAACGAACTCTCAATCGAAGTGACACAATGCAAATTAGCGAGATGCGAAAACTAAAAATAGGCTGAACGCTGAATGTCAAGATGGCATTTGCATTTTTGCCTCCGTTCTGTATGTCAAGTAACAGGCAATTATTTGAAATCAAACAAAACAAATCAGCCACTCGATCGCTGATTTGAATTAGACCTCGATTTATAATCCCAAGTATAATCCGCAAATTGCGATGAGAGTGAGAGTGCAGCTTGGCTCGCATGCATGTAAAATGTAAAATCTGCCGAATGACGGATTAACTCCTACGTACTTTATGTAGGGTTGATGGAGTGCCACTAGACAGGTGTGTATAGTGATAGATACCGCGGCAAGATGGAAATAATCGAAGAGCACAGGCAGATGATAATGCAGGCCCTTCGTTGGCACGAAGTTTAATTGCAGTACTCTGAAACAAAACAGAGCCCACTTTAAAAAATGTTACAACTCCCAAGTTATCTTTTCTTTTTCAAGCCCTCATTTGCATTCTCATTGATCTCGACATTTGGTATTTTTGAAATCGCAAATGTCAGTGATGGCGTTTTTTTTTCATTTGTTCACCTTGACGAGACGCAAGTCATGTTGGTGGACTGCGAGGGCTCACAGAACCACAGGTCTATGCCGAGGCTGAAGTTGATCTTGTTGAGCTCCTCCTCGATCTTGTGGCTGTGCACGAGCACGTGCGCCCGGAACAGCACCGTCGTGCCGAGCGTCACCTCCTCATTGCGGTACAGGATCTGGAACTTTTTGCTCGCGCCCGGTGTTTCCAGCGAGTCTGAAAACAATTTCCCGTTAGTTCAATACGCTCCCAATTAGAAATCGATGGATGAATCAAAAGCATATCCTACAATGGGTATCGAGACTTTTGTCTTTGGCATCCCTCTTCCTCCCGCCTCGGCTATTATCTTTCTTTACTTTCAATTCTGTCAAAGGACAAACAAAATTTGAGACAAAAAAAACAACAGAATCAAATGAAAGAAGAGGAGGGAAAGCAAATCCGCGGACAAATAAGCCTTAATACGCGTGTCTCTAGCTTTTTTTTTCTTCGTCGAGTGCACTACGGGCCATGGCCGGATGGAAAAAGCACTTGTGTACTTGGCAGCACAATACACCCCCTTTTTTTGCCACATCATGTGTGGTGAAAAAAGGGGAATGCTAGTTAATTGCACTTGAATTCTGTTTGCGTTCGGTGGTGAAAAGTTGCAGGCGAGTTTCCGCGGTAACAACTGAATGATAATATAATCGGGGTGATTAATCGCTAACTAAGTCGAGAAAACTAAAACATATGGTAAGAAATTTAAAATTAATCGGTTGATCGAGTCACAAATTAGGTGGGGGAGAAAAAAAGTGTATGGGTAATTAAGTACGACTGATATTACCTACAACTAACAAAGTATTAATTAGGCATTCATAATTGATCGCAAATGCATCATGTTTTGGTATAAATCAGATTGTATAAACTCACGACTTCGTAATTGGTTGATTTCCACTCTGACAGGCAATTTCGGTGAAACTTTGAGCGCTGTCCTGATCTGATAATATCTGTTGATCAATCGAATCAATTTTTTTAATTTACGCTCCAACTGGTGTACCCTGTTTTTGTATTATTATTTTTTTTTCACTTTTGCAACACTTCTATTCCTATGAAAACTTGATTGATTATTTACAGAAGTTTTTGATTGAACAAAATAATGGAAGTTCAAACATGCTGAACGTTTGATATTTACGTCAATAATAATTTACATGTGCTTTCCATAACAAATTAATGATCTTTGCAAGTACACACATAATAAATTAAAAGAATTTAAAGTGGCTTATTATCTACTTAACTTCAACGTGACAGTGGGTATCACATAAATAAAAACGATCGTTTGATTGAAAATAAAACAGTTTTACTATCAACAAAATAACAAATCATTTTAAGAATGACATACATTGATTGAATCATAACAATTTTTCAATCGTCATAAATGCAACTGGTGCACAATTCCATAAACATTCAACATTGTTTGCATGGAATTAAACTTTCATAATAATTCATTCATTTGTAATTTCAATTAAAATGTATCCCTTTCCAGTACTATTCTAGCGAAAAAATATTCATACACGCCAGTGTTGGAAGTTCGATTCGATTGAAATACTTTTTTTTATATTTCTTTGCAACCAACTTTTCACATTAGACTGCACAACGTTAACTAAAACTTTTTAATTGCTTTTCAACTGAAATTCAAATATTTCCCCTATTTTTTCGTTTTATGATTTTGAATCGATTGGTAAAATACTTCTTAGATTGATCTTACATTTGATTCACTAATCATACAATTTCTGGCTAAAATTTCTCTCTTACTGTAAACATGATTTATTTATATAATTTATAGATAATATGTAGGCGCTCGAGACTGTGTCTGTCATGCCATCAACTAGACTCGTGGTTGAACTTTGGAACATTAGATGAATAAGAAGTTAATCCCTAAAATGTCAAGTAAATAACAAGCCAAAGACCAATATAATGCCGCAGTCGCGCTTTTGAAAAACTCTATCCTGATGTTTATTTTGCAAACAAATTATTCAATTGAATATGAAAAAATGTTGCAGTTTATTGCTTTGTACAAACAAATAATTTTCGTTTCAATAAGCCAGTTGATATTTCATCTTGCATTTTGTCATGACAAAAAGACGACGAACAAAAATAATGTATCTTTCTGAGCGACTATATAATTCATTCGCATCTGAAACGTCAACTGAAAAATTGAAGGATGATTCCGAACGAAAAAGCACTCTAAGAACTATTGAAATCGATTAATAACAGCAAAGCAAACATTTGACAAACGCAACGAGGAAAAGCGTGGTGGCAGAAATAAATACAAGCATTTCAAATAACGGCGCAGGATTATCGGCGAAAAATCCGAAGCTCCTGCTGTAAATCCGGCTGAATTTGGTAACATTTTTTTCAAATAATTTATCAGCGCGTGAATGGACGCTGTGCCGAACAATCTACGCGTACAAACAAAACTCATTCATTTATTCGTATTCATTTGTTTTTTGTTAGCCCTTATAAAAGAGGAATAAATTAATAAAAAACAACGTTGGCAGCTTTTTCTCTTTTGTTATCAAATTCAACCCAGTTTATAGGACGATGAACAACATACAGTCAGTCGCGAACTGTAAATATCTGCAGCTATGTTGCAAAACTATTGAATCTATTAATATCAGAGCGATAATAATAGTTGAACAAGCAAAAGCAAACTGTAAGAGTCAAACTGTAATGTGTAACATTTCTATTTACAAAACTAAACTTGTCCTATTATTCGTCGACAATCGTTTTTTTGTATGTACAATAAAATTTACAGCACGAAAACAAATAACTGCTCTAATTCATCAACTATATTGATAAACATTCAACAGCTGACTTTCATAAGTCAATTTTCGTTGTTTGTTTTTTGCGTGCAGACAAAATTTGTCTAAATAATGGAGGTTGCAACTAATCGTGACTAATGAACAGATGCAGAAGTGCAAAAAGTGTGTGTGTACCCTCGTTGAAAAAGATCGACATTGTAGAACTTGCAGAGTTCGATGGAGAACTCGAGAGTGGCTTGTAAGTCACTCATCTCTCTTCGCAGAGGATGTCCCTTCCCCACCGCTGTCCGCCACCCTCAACTGCTGCTCTGACGAACGTTTGTATTCCCCACAGTGGCATCATGCCTCGGGTACTTTAATTTTGCAGTTCTGTCCTGCGCCATTCCAGAGGCCCCCGTTGTCCAACAGACTGGATATTGAAAATACTCTGAAATGAAAAATGCAATTCCTTATTATCCCTTGGCTACATTCACATTTTTGCTTTCAATTCAATTTGATATAATTAAAAAAATTAAAACCCAGTCCGAAAAAATTCGTTGCATTTAATGAATAAAGATCCAACAGAAAGTAAATAAAAAAAAAACGGGCGACGAAAAATGTTTTTGATGTCGCTGTTTGCCGAGGCTATTGAATATTTTATATTGGCAGAACGCTTTACACAGATTTAAAAGGTGGATATTAAATCTGCGATGAAAAGTTTTTTAATAATTTCGTATACGAATGTGCGAGGTTGTGCAAAGTTTATTCGCCCGAGAAATTGCTTTTTGTTTTACAAAGTACAAATGCAATAAATGCATGTTTTATTTGAAACAGTTCCTTAGCACTGAACTGGAACATAAAGTTTCATTGAAACTCCAAGTACCGCCGAACCTGTGTAGCTTGCATGTTTTCCTTCTTTTTTCCACCCTACACGCTGTAATTGAAAGGGTAAATTGTTTAAAACTATTGCGTCGCACGTAATCCCAGTCACGACTGGGCTGCACAAACGACAAAATAATTTGTAAAGGGATTACGAACCAAAACTCGAGTTTGAACGAATCGGCGAATAAATAATAATTAATTTCTTGCGACGCATTTTAATCTGTTGTGGATTTGAATTATAATGCGAATGTAACGCGTATAATATTGTTTGATGAGCTTCAAGTGACGGTAAAATTGCACCGCTCCAAATTGGAAATAGGATGGAATTCAATTACAGATTAGAGACATTTATTTTGAGAGCTTGCACTTGGACTCTTGTATACAAAATAGAGTTTAATTTTATCTAGCACGTAATATAGTTCAACAGGGGTTATTAACAGATTTAACTATTCAGTTATAAGCGACTTATTATTATAATATTATTTTTAAATTTCCTCTGATTCATTGCAATGTAAATTTGTTATAATTTAAATTGATTATCGGTCAATGAACTTTGCAAACTAGATTATCCATGCGATAGAATTTAGGCTCAATTATAATTTCAATTCGAACTCAATTGTACCAAATGGACACAATTATTTCCCAATTATTGCTGTAATTACATCTAATTCGATTCAAATGTCAGCGAACGCCTCGAAATGACAGTAATTTTGTGTTTTGAATTTTATTACTAGAAGCAGACACAATATTTAGGAGACAAAATTCAATTGGCCCTAATAAATCATTTCCCCCTAATTGAACAAAATTGAGACCCCAACCCAACAGGTTCAATATTTGATATATTTCACTCAACTTGGGCAAACTATTCCTTTTGTCCAAAATTGAGCTTAATCAAATTAATCTTACACCAAAACTGGAGCACACGAAACAACTGTTAAAAAAAAGAAAAAAAAACAAAAACAAAAACAGAGAACAAGTTTTAAAAAAACGTTTGCATCGCGTTTATCGTGATTCGAATAAGACTGTTTAATTACCACTCATTAACTCTGAACTTGTCTCTTGTTCAAAACCAAACAATCTTCAGTTAAACAAACACTTTCCTTCTCATACATAATTTCACCGAGATGAAAGAAGACCATCAGTCATCTTGGACGGAATTGACGAAACAGAAACGTGCAAAATGTAGGTTTTCAACAAACTGTTTCAAGGTTGATAACGAGTTTGAAAAAAAAAAGGTTGTGTGCGCGACCCGAGAGATGGAAATAAAACGTCGCGCGGGTGTAATCAAACGCGCATCAAGCGAAGGACGTTTTCGTGCGCGAACGAAAAATGTCGAGGGAAGAAAAAATAATGGAAAAGAGGAGAGAAAAATCTGAATCGTGTACCTTGACCACTCGTCTACATTTATCCACTCGAATGCAATCGAGGTCCGTCACTAATTCACGCGAAGATCTGTCACTGACGTTTCGGCAACACCCACTTTTTCCCATTTTCTAACCTCAGTGGAAGCATCGTTTTTAACCTGTACGCATTGTTTCGGACGGCCGTTCGTGTCCACAACACGACGACGCGAAAGCCGCGAGACGACGGCCGCGATTTACGTTCGCGAAAGCTTCTCAACAGTGCACGCGTTTCTCGCTGCGCTGCTGCTTTCCTCCTCTTCACTCAGGCAACTCTTTCATTGGCCAACCGGTGAGCTTAGAAGGCCGTCCCTTCGCACAGGATACGCATCCCCCAAAAACAGGATTCCACCCTGCGCTCCTAGGGATTTTCGAACCGAACTAGATTTCCAATACTTTATTACCCTCATCGTTCGTATTTCAAACTCCCACAACTGTATTTCTCTCCAGTCACCTTTAAACTTGTACAATTTTTTCAAAAATATGTTACTTTGAAAACAAATAAATATACTGCTTCTTTTATCTTTGCTTAAGTGTTTTCAAGTACATTAAAAAATGTGTAAATAATATGACAGTTAGATATCGTTCGGCTGTTTTATTGAAGGCAGATATGAAAACGATAACAATCAATATCACCCACTTACTTTTTCAACGAAATCGTTTGCCAGAAGTATAACAAACTAACGATGAGTCACTTTGAATCATTAATCGTGACCCGGAATCACATAAGAAAAATAATAAAGAAAAGTTACCTCAGAAAATAGTTTAATTGAATTTTATTTAATAATGAAATCCGTTTTATTGTGATTCTGTTTTATGAATTCTGGCACTGATTTATAATTCAGTGCCATGTTTGAACAGGATGGAAAATTTGAAAACATAATTTTCAAAACAATTTCAACTACATAAGTGTTAAAGAACTTTTTTATGAACAAACTTTCTGTAAATTTAAAATTTGGAATAAATCTAATATAGAAGATAAAATGAAGGAGAGATTTTAAAGATACGTTTTATTATCCAAGCACTCCATACATCCAAAATTATACGTTGAACATTCTTATACATCACCAGTAACTGAAAAAAAAAAACAATTGTGTTGAATAATGTCCTTGTGAAACCTCTTGTGACAGTCGGTGCAAGCTTTTATCTAAACTCTGTTTTTAGCATCAGGAAACTTGTTCTTAAGACACCTTAAGGCAGCAGTTCGGTGCTTAATTTGGTTATTCACAAGAGTCACACCTGCCATTAGCAATTAAATAAGGAGAACAAAAACGCACTGAATAAAAGTTGAAACCTACACTTTTAATATAAATAATAACGATAAATTCAATACACGCAATATTACCACTGTTATCATTTGTTTTTAATAATAATATTATTATATAGATAAAAGTAATATTATAACACTATTATATACAAAATAAATTCCGCGTCAGTTCGAAGTTTAATAGTCGAATCGGAATTATACTCGTAATCAATTACGCCTTTATTAGTTGCACTTATAACGAGAAGTTGAAAAAAATTGATATCTATATAACGCATCGGTATATAGATAGTTTACTTTTAAATTCATTTGTTTTTTTTAATGCATATAATATATTCTTACATTTATTAAGGACTCAGTGTTCGTCCATTTTTCATTTCACTTTTTAGTTTTTCTTATTTATCCACAGTTCCTTCGCAAACCTTATTGCACTATCATGAAAAATCTTGGAAAGATAAATGTTGATAACACAATATCGAGTATCAATAAATTCATGAATTTCTTTCTGTTATCCATCACTGGCAAACATTTACGGAGTTGTTTCCTTATGAACCCAACTTTCTTTATTAAAAAAAAAAAACAAAAAAAAACAAAAAAACAATAACAAGAATCATAGCATAGAGATGTAATTCAACTGTCGTAGCTATTGCAGCGTATGGAAAAACGTCTGAAAAGCAAACAAAACGTGGAGGACATTTTAGGCTCTGGTAAACTTGTAATATAAAATTAATCGAATTGTAAAAACGTTACGCAAACGCAGCAACGGCAAAAGATGGGTAAACATTAATCGGGACTCTAGTTCTCATCTAGAATTTAATTTCTCATTCGCAATTGCATTCGTATGAGCGAGTTCAACGTCAATGAAGCAACATAATTTTGTTTGTACAGTTAAAATTGAAAACTTTCGTTGTACAACGGCCCACGGCATCGGCAAACGTGTCTTTGCATTTTTGACATCACGGCCATGTTTTTTCAAATTCGCTAAATTTCTCACAACTAAAATCATTGTGCAAAAATTTTCCTCTAACCGATAAAATACTAGAAAAAAAAGTGACAGATTGCTTATTTTTTTTTTTTGCACAGCAAATCAGTTTTATCGAGTGAGGCAACATCACATTATTATAAATACGAAGTTTCTTCGCTTGCTTATATTGTTTGTTAGCACTGCATAGTTTGAGTTTCTCGATTCGTTTTATTATCCTTTCCCATTGACTATCGAGGGTTTCATAAACTGTCGTCACTGTCGTCCACATTATGAACTTCTCTTTCCATAATTTCACCACCCAGTCTGCTAGCGTTTCCACTCGTTTCACCGCTCACTTCTTCCTCTTGCTCGAGTGAACAGTTTTGTGCTTGTTCTTCTGTAAATAACACTTTTGTTAGTTGCATTAAGCTCGAAATGATTGATACGAATTGATTCAATAAACCTCTCTGAAGTCTTTGTTTTACTAATTGCGTTACACGTTTAAAAATAAAGAAAGATCGTAAGAAAAACTTTTTATGAAAGTCCTATGAAGTTTCTATGAAAATGAACATTTTTGTATTGTTTTATTATTCACACCTGAGTGAGCAATCGGCGGTTCATCATCACCGTGACCAGGACTCAGAATCGCTTCCTTGATTTGACTATGTGCTCCTTTGGGATCAAGATCTGTTGCCCAACTAAAGTACATTAACGCAAGATGAGTGTTGCCCAATTTTTTGTGTACCTGAAATAATAACACAATTTGTAATTTCTCTTTTAATAAATTAAAAAGTTTCATAAACAGAAAGAAATGTGCAATTACTTTTCCTATTGAATAATAGACTAGAGACTCTTTCGGTACAATGTTTTTGAGCTCCTCGAATTCCTTCAGAGCCTCGGCATTTCTGCCAATTGAAAAGTTGATACTAGCTCTGTGGAATTTACAAAGCGTATTATTGGGATCCTTCTCTAATGCCATATTTAGAGTCTTGAGTGCATCATCGACCCTCTTCAAAGCGTGTTGAACGACGCCTATATGACACATTATGGCAGAGTTGTGTGGATTAATAAGCAGAGCTTTGTTGAAGTGCAATTCCGCCAACGTATATTGCTCCTGCTTCGAAAATATTGTTCCTAGACCGAACCTAAAAGTATCATTGTCAGTTACTACCATTCCACGACTTCGACAAATAAATCTATTTCAATTAAACATCCTTTTCATTGATCTCATCAAAACATGTTGTACCATGCATTATAATGTCTTGAATCCAATCGAACGGCGTGTCTGAAAGCAGTGATAGCCTTTTCCAATTCTTCAGTCAGGACATACTCATGGCCAAGCAGCGTGTATGCGTATGGAAAGTTTGGATCAACCTGCAAGTTACAAATCAGCAAGTTACAAAAAATTGCACTTAACTTATTTTGTCACTTATACTTTGTTTCATTTCTAGTAACTTGTTGGTTTGCGAACCTGGATAGCACGCTGAAAGAATTTAATAGCAGTCTCATGTTCAGTTTGTGCTGAGAACAAATTGCCGGTCGCGCACCACGCAGCAGCTGAATTGCGATCCTCAGACACAAGTTCTTGCGCGAGAGTGGAAAGTTCGACTTCGGAATGAAGGTGCCATAAAACTGTACTGTAGATTTCCATAAGGTCAGTTCTCTGTGGCTCCAAAGTTCGCACTTTTGCAAAGTAACTGTGGACGAAAATAGCACTTGTAAAGTTGCAATTTAAAACTTATCGATAAAAAGCAAAGTTCAGTGACAAGTCGTAAATCTTCACCTGGCAGATTTTTTGTAATCAATCATCTCGAAATGGGCTTTGGCTAGCATGGAAAGAACCCAACCAGTATTGTAGTGCTGCTCCGGCAGGTTGTTCAAAATCTCGACAGCCTTTTTGCAATTGAATTGAGTCAGATTTTGATAAGCTGTACCTAGCTCTCTGAGTAAAGACATCAACCCCTCTGAAAATAAAACAAAAATTACAACCTCTATTTCGCGATCATCTACAAATTCGATAATTAGTTATTCATTACCTGCACACTGTTTTTGCAATGTTAAAACACATTTTGGTGAATTGGTTTGATTCAGTGCATTCGTATTGGCTACAGCTTTTTCAGACGTTATGGTCTCACTTTTCTCCTTCTCATTTCTGATTTTCTCGTTCAGATCTTTGAAATTGTTCTTATTCAAATTAGTTTTCGTCAATCTGGCTTTGGTTTTTCGCGATGGCGATTTTGGCGTGGTGAACTTGTTCCTATGTGGCGACTTGTTGTTTTCCTTCACAGAATGACTGAACAATCTCGATGACCTTCTCACATTTTGACCCTGGAGTGTTGGCGCGGGAGAGGGCGGTGCGGTCGGAGTCACAGCCACGATGTTAGCGGTGTTGCTTGTGTTGCTGGTCTGCGAAAACACAGGTTTTCCCTGCTGCAACGGTGTTTCCTTTCTAGATATAAGTTGCTGCACAAAATAACAAATACGATAATTAATACCGAATCTTGCTGATAAATTTAAAAGTCAAAAGAAAAAATTCAAACAAAAACTTGTTACCCCAACATGAGCTTTAAAGCTGCTTACTCGTTTTGATAAACTTTTTTGATCATTAGCTTCGGTGAGAGTTGCGTGCGATGGTAAAACAGCTGGTTCTGGGGTGACGTTCAAGTCCAGGGGTAAAATGCCAAACGTGGGTGTCAAAGGACTCAGCGAGTTACTGAAAATACTTCTAAACTTCGATGGTTTCCCTCTTGGCGACGTCTGACAATTATTCAAGTGCGAACCCAAGGCTGGACTATCGTCTGGTGGAACAATCAGTCTCAAGTTTGGAATGCCATTTCCAATTACAGCTGGGGTCGACGTTCTACAAATTTCAATACGTTTAACTTCATTTCTTTTGATCCACTCACTTTTGCATAGTTTTAAAACTTAATTTTTTCAGATAACTTACAGATTGTTGTTCTGTATAGGAGTGCTTGCAAGATTACTGGAAGGAGTGATGATGAAATCCAACTCCGAAGTATAATTGCAAGCCACAGTCGAACCGTGGCACATGGAAAAGTTGTCAAGCTTATCTATCTGAAATATTTTGTTAGGTTCAACCTTCTCGCCCACGTTACAGAGTTCCTCAAACGAGTGCCAGAGAAACGGGTTGAGTTTGAGCGCTTGTTTGTGAGCCTCGTTTCCAAAGGCATTCTGTGCTTTCTTGTAACAAATTTTTGCTATAAGCTGTAGCGCGAAGCAAGCAAGATCTCCCAAGTTGGATATCACTTGATTGAGTTCGTCTATGTTCTGTGTCTGTTTGTAGTATCCATCAAACAATGCAGCCTCTGACTCTGCGAACCTAAAATCATCACAATTGAGTAAATTCATTTTCTATCAAAATTTCGTCCAGTTTTTTTTTCGTTTATTCGAAACAATTTTTTCCACGTACTTTCCAAGATCGAACGAGCATTTGGCTAGTAAAAATCTACATTGTGCAGAACTCGGCGAGTTGTTGGTTAACAATGCATAAGCTTGTCTGACCCTTCCAGAACGGTAGTAACATGTTGCTAATAAGAAAAGACTCTCTTCTGTGCTGACTGGAAAATTAAATGAAAAAATATTTAAATGAGTTTGCAAATTGAACAAAATTGTAGGTACTTATTCATTATACGACACTTACCCTCAGCATGTAGTCGTTCTGCGAGAAATATAGCATCCGGATATGCATAGTGGTTCAAACAATGCCATATGGCAGCCTAAAAATCAATCAAAGTGCTCCAATCAGAATCAATAATCCAACAAAACATTTTTATTTGTGATTTTCAATATTCTTTTTTTATCCAAGGGAATGTTTACAGTTGTGTTTTAAATCGAGTATTAAAATGTAACGATTTGGTTTGTTTCAGGGGAAAACGATACTAAATTTGGTCGTTTTTCTATCAAGATTATTTAGACTCAATTTATGGTATTTGAGTTAAACATGTAAAAGCATTCCACAGAGGGTATATCTTTGATAGCTCCATTTTGGATGATTCAATGAAAATGCAATTAAATTAAAGTCAAAGAGCAAAACCAAGGGTAATACAATTTTCATTGGAAAATTTGTTAACATCAAAAGTCAATAAATTTGTCACTTGAGGGAATGATGAATTTGAGTGAAATTAATTTTGAATGTAGTTGGAATTTGATTAAGTGCCTGACTAAGTTTTTTTCATCTGTTTGTTTTTTTTCTCGTTCAATTTCTGTTCTATAAATTGAACAACCAAAACATTAACAAATCCAAAAAAATATTGAAATCTAAATGATAAATATTCAAATTTAGTTGAAATGTTGAATACAATTGAATAAGATTTTCTGTTTTATTTTTAAACTTATGTATATAAAGTTATTTTCAGTTTTTCTTATTGAGGGGAATTTTACTTGCATCTTCATATTTTCACTATCACCAACACATTAATAAATATTCTATTCCACCCTTTAATACTTTTGACAAATTTTGTTACATAAAGTACTGATTAGATAAGTATAAAAAAATTGCACTTTTCAATTTATAAGTTCTCTTCAGATAAATTAATACAAAATTAATTCTCATAAACATCACAAATAAAAGTACTAACAAATTCAAAACTACATTTTTCAAATTGCAAAAAAAATGCACCTTTTAAATGAGTCTGCAACCGTGAAATGTTATTTGCAGTGACATTTCGTAGAAAAGGCTATATTTTATAATCACAATAAATCGAAAATTAAAGATAAAAAACAATGTGAGAGAAAAACGTCTGCTTATCTCGAGCTAATTGGCAAACAACTTGCAATCATTTCCATAAATAATTGCAAGTTCAAAAATTCCCATTGAAATTTTATTTATAGTCGTGAACCGTGTCAATATCTCGGATCCACCATGAATACAAGTCTGGAGAGTCTTTTCGTCTCGTCTCGAAAATCATTTAGACTTAACAAACGACATTGATAACGATTAAGTTATCGTGAATCTGAATTAAGGTTTGAACGGCTCGCGATTGTTCAGTTGTCAAAAAAGATGGAAACGTTTGAGGAGATGCAAAGGTGTTTCTCGCAAGCCCCGGTTCGTGCGAAACCTGACTCACCTGTACTGGCTCCTGGACAACCATTGTTTACTCTCGTTGCAACCACATCAAACTAGATAATGACTTTATTTTTGCAAAATTCGAGGCCTAACACGCAAGTTAAACAACGACTATACATAAGGACAATTTCTCTCAGTGCATCTTTAGTGGAGAGTCGAAGCACTAATATCGGCTGACTTCACGTCGTTTTTTCTTCACATTTACCAACTGTCGATAACTCGTTCAGCTAGGGAATTTGTTCTTAAACTTTTGTCCAGATAGCGACTAACTTCAGGTCAATTTAAACTATTTTCAAGTTTATCTCAATTTTGTATTCAAATTTGTTGCAGTAATGACATTTCTATACAATCATTAATTATCAATAGAAGTTTGTGTCGTTTTTTATTCGTTGTTTTGTTTAACTGTCGACTTTCCCTGGCTGATCAATTCTGTAAGAGAGAGAAAGGCTGCTTTTTTGAACACGCAAAAGTGCGGGAATAACCTAACCTTTCTCTTTTCAAACCGCGAGTTTCTCGTCTGACACTTGTTTGATTCATTTAGTTTATGTTTGTGATAACACGCCTACTGCTATTATTATTTCACAAAATGCGCGGTTTTTCACAGGAAATAGATAAAAGAGCGGATGTGTTTCCTCTGAAACGCGCAGTTGTTCGGTAAAAAAGTGTTCGTTCGATTGTTTGTTTTGTGAGGACCAAAAATATTTTTAAAAATGGAGCGATCAGATAGAAGGCCGTTTTTTGATAATATCATAAAGGTGCATGCTGATTTGAAAAAGAATTTGGAGTGCTCTATTTGGTTAGTACCACAAAATGTTTATTCATATGAAAAAATTATAAACAATTTTACTGAACAACATTAATGACTTGTCATGACTATCTTATTACATTATTCTTGGTAATTGGTCATATTAACATTCTTGGAATTTCAAATATGTTTTGCTTTGTTTCGTTTACATTATTGTTGTTGTTGCTTAAAGATTTCCCAAAAAAAATTTTTAACCAATTGTGCTGTAATAATAATTGTTTATTCGTTATTATAATTATTCTTCATCGATGGATAATTACAATTTAAAACACCAATTTACATTTCAGTATGGAAGTGCCAAGTCAAATCAGCAGAACTCCGTGCGGTCACTTTTTCTGTCAAGATTGTATTAATAAATTAGTTAAGGACAAACGATCGGCCAAATGCCCAATTTGCAATGCCACCATCAATCGACGAACAGTTACCCTTAACGATGAAATGTCCGAGTGTGCAAAACGTCTGATAAAGTTGTCTGAAGTTCTTGAAGAAGATTTTAATGGTAATAAATGAATGATGAATTTCTTCTTATTTTTCACTCATCAAGTAAAGTTAATGTATTGTTTAAAACTGTTTGTTTTATTGCAGCGGCGATATTGGCAGATTATGAACCTGCAAAAGGACGGAATCAATCTTCAAAAACAACTGAAGCATCTTACGATCACATGATTGATACTGACAAAGTTCCCGCAAATGAAGCCAAAGTAACCGAATGGTTGAACAAAGAACCACATGAAAATCATTACGATTGTCAGCCATCCACCTCTTCATCGTCACCAACTTTTTCGCCTTCGAGGGAAAGAAAAAAATTGAGTTTAAGCGCCAAAGCGAACGAATCAGAATCAACCGGCATAAAATCAACATCACAAAAACCATCACCGAAGGATGAATCAGAAGGTTTGAATCAGAGCAGCACGACCTTGGCATCGATTGACAAAAAATGGTCTGTTGTGAAAAAGTTTGGCAAGGAAATGCGTCCCAAGCGTGTGGCTAAAAGTTTGAATGTAATCGTAGAGCCAGCTAAAAAACCGCTCTCGACTTCAACAGACGAGATTGACAATAACAATACGATTGTCAAGAAACGTGGAAGTGCTGGAAAAAAGAAACTGGCGAATTCGAACCAAAGTATTGCGACGGTGGAAAAAGTCAACTTGACAGCATCTAAAGAAAAACCACAAGATCCATCAGAGAACACAGAATTCAACGCTGATGTGGATATGGCTGAAGACCTTCCTGTTTTTTCAGTCCAAGCTGATACAGAACAAATCGTTGAACCTGTTCCAGAGTCTCACGTTGTTGAAAAAGAGACTACTTTGAAATCCAGTAACTTCAGCAACTCTCGTTTGATGAGTTTGTCAAAGAATATTTCACCGAAGAAGACTTGGCTTGCAATGGCTCAAGAAACCGAAATGTTCGAAGAACAGAAGCTCAATTCTTCAGGATCTAGTCAGACTCACACAACGACGTCCAGCACAGAAACTACAACATCGCCACAACCAGTACAAAAAACTGTTCCACAACCTGAGGAGCCTGAAGACGTTCCTAGCGATTTGCCATCGGTACAAGAAGTACAAAAATCGCCTTTAAAAAGTGCAACCAAAGCTCCAAGAAACAGATTGTCTCTTGGAAAAACTAATCAGTTAAAGAGGCTCACGCCGAATTCTCCAATTAAACATGATCTCGTGCCAAAACACTCAAGAAATGCGGTTGTTCAGTTTCATAAACTTGGTAGAATGCTGAAACAGAAGAAAACAATTCCGTTCCATTACTGTGGAAAACTCAGGTATTCTCTGGGTCGAATTGACGAAACAGGAATGGGCAGGCAGTTCTTTTCTTTCTCGTCTGAGACTCCTGAAGATTCTCCCGATGACAATCTCACAAATCTGCAGAATTCGAATACTGTAACGTCGACCTCAACTCACTTTTCTGAACATAAAAACCCTCCTGACAAGTTGGTGGATGAAAATCATATGCACGTGGATGAGAACGAATCGGACGAGGAAATTCCAACTGGACAGCCAGCAGCACAACCTGTACCAAATGAGAGGTCAAAATCCCAGGAGTCGATTATTCAAGTACGATTTTTGACAAATTCTACCGTTGCCACTCCAGTGCTCGCAGAAAATCGGAACAAACAGAATACCCAAAACTCAAACACTGGAAGTAATAGTGATGAGAAACTAAGCGATGGTCAAAACAAGGTGGACAGCGACACAGAGAATATCCATGCAAAGAAACGAAGTGCGAGTCAGCAAAGCGACAGTTCAGCAAGCTCTATAAAACCCAGAACGAAGGTGAGAAAGGTCCTGCCGTTGAAGGATACCCCGCCTGAGGACTTCGACAACGACATCTGCAAGGATTCCAATTCGGACAAATCGTCAAGAAAGTCGGACGACACCGATCCAGTCACTGTAAAACGAACTCTTAAACGCAATTCTTCTCGGAAACTGAGCAGTAGCAGTGGCAGCAACGCCAGTACTGTTGTTAGTAACAGTTCTAGAAAACGCAAACGAACGGAGTCTCCATCTCCGGTTGCTGAGATGGAGGAGATCGCAAAGGCCACGCTTAACAACTGGTGCAAAAACTTGAACTCCAGCAACAAATCTAGATCGAGTGGAAGTAGCCCGAGTAGTGTTCGGGATTCTGCAAGTTCCGTTGAGGCTGATGTTGTTGGTGAAAATGAAGATGACAGGATGGACATAACTGATAACAGAGGTTACAACATTCTGGATCCAAAGATACCCAAAGCCAAAAATGGTTCTCCAGCTCAAAATAAGAATTGTATCATAAACAGTACCATGGACAACTTCGATAAAGCGATGGGCGAAGTAGACACACAAGTTTTGCTCGGTAACGTTCCAGCCACGCCTCTCAAAAAAGCTGGGGTGCAGTTTGTGTCAAGTACTCCAATGAGCAACAAAATCGCAAATTCGAGGCAGAGTTCGAAAACTATTCCAGACAGTTTGGAAGAGGATGAAGTGCCGAGCAGTTTAGTCGAAGATACTACCGGAAATACAGTGATTCACGTTTCAACAAAGACGTCTCTTACGAAGGAGAGTAGTCAGAAAAACAAGGCTTCACAGTTGTCTGAACTTTCGATGGTCTCGCAAATCGATGATAGTTTAGTTGATAAGCCAAGGTCGGTCAAAAAGATGAGACTGAGTGGAGATAAATTCCGGACGAGGAACAGCTTGCAGGAACGTAAAAGTGCAGAGAAGAAAGCTAAGGACTTTAAGGAAGATTCGTTTAATATCACGCAAGACGTTTTGATTTTCAAACAACTGGAGGCGGAGTTGCTGGCTGGAAATGCGAAAAAGAGAACCGACGAAGAGGAGCAGGATAACATGAACATGGGCACTCCGGTAAGTTTGAATTCGTTGGTTTATTATTAAAATGAAAAATTTGAAATTGAATTTGGTGAACTATAAATGAGTTAGATTTGATATTAGAAAACATTTTCTCAGATCTAGATGAGAAAGTAAAATCAATATTACTTAGGATTTAGAACAAAAAGCAATAAAACATTCTCTGATTCGATGTACGTATCTGACAAATAATGCGAAACTAAGACGAATATATCTATATGGATTTTCTTGGGATTTTCTAAGTTTTCATACCCGGAGACAAAAATTGAAATCAATAAAGGATTTCTCGGATGATCGAATACTTTAGTTCGGTACTAAAAATAATTCGAAGATAATATCTAGAGTTATCAGGATTAAGATAATCGAATCTCAATTTCATTAACGAAATTTCATTGAAACAATGAAGAAAAAGGTGATGCCCAAGTTGTTGAATAAATCGCGTTTAACAAAAAATAACGAGCTGTGAAAGGCTGTTTTGGCTTTTCTGCAAACAAAAAAAGTCTAATTAAATTACTCTGTTTTTCCGCCACTTTAGGATGAATGTATAGCACGTTCCTCACGGTATACTGATTAAACTTTTTTACCATCGTCGCTGTTTCCACTCGCTTATTTTTGCTTACAAATTGATTTACTCATCCTTTTATCCGACAACGAAGACAAGTTATTGAACGACAGAATGAAATTTGTTGCTTGTTATTTCATTACTTTAGTTTTAGGTGCTTGTTAACAAACTTCGAATAAATTTGTTGATTGTTTTATTGGTTATTTGATGGTCTATAAAGAAAAAGTATAACATGAAATAGAGTGTAAAAATGAGATTTGTTAGCTTAGAAAAGGCGGTCATAAATTCACATCCGCAACCGATAGAGAGTTAATGTCATCATTAATACATGCTCTTTTGACGTCACACCGAAAAGACGAGAAAAGAGTATCTTTTTCCAATCAATAAATCCGATGGCAAATCTTGAATGCAAATGTTGGTTTTGCGTAAGTGATCTGACGTTTATCAAAATTGATGGGGCCGAGCGTGTAACCCATGAGCCAAAAAATGAGCCAAAAAATTCGGGCTCATCGCCAACTTGGATGGTTTTCCAATTATGTTTTCTCATGTTTTTAGTAAAAACTCGCTGTTTCCAATTTGTGAATCACTAATTCAGCTCACGCAAGAAAAGATTGCGGTTTTTTTTCATTTAATGAAACATTTTGTTAGTCAGAAAAACAAAGAGATTTTCAGCTCTGCTATATTATTGATGCACGTATCATTAACCTTTGGATAAAATTTAAAAACAAAAGAGTTTTCGTTTAATCGGTTAAAAGAAAGTTGCAACTCATGAAAAAACTCGTTCCGTGCGCTTAATTCTAGGTGCTTAATTTTATCTAATAAAGAAAATAATTTTCAGGTGTGAACGCTCCGACGTTCTAGAAATGTTGTCATTTCAACCTACTTTCATGAAGAACCTTGTATTTTTTTACCCATAACTACTATGAATCCGACAAAAACTAGTTGAAAATCATAATTCACTCAAAAAAATAAACTAATGATAATTTGTCTATGATAAAAAAAAGTGTTTCTATCTTTTTGTTAATTTTTTGCTTTTGCTTTTGTTGCAGAACATGAACGAGAACGATGACGATATTGTGGAAGGAACGCCTCAAACGAAAAAGAAAAGGTATTGAAAAGGATTGTAAATAATCATTTTTGAATCATTTACCTGAACTTCCGTATAAAAAGATCATTTGATGTTGATGCGTATTAATGTCAGCAAAAATTCGATAAAAGAAGTCGGATATCATTACACAACACATTATCATATCATTTGTGTTTAAAGTTTGCGAAAATGATTTCGTGTTCTTTTTATTTAAATGAATCTTTGATGGAATCTCGGTAGGCAAATATTGATAATTGTTACCACCAACCGATTCAAGGATCAAGTAACATCGCTCTTTATTTAAAAGAAGATTTCAAGTGAAACAAAATAAACAAACAATTTATGTTGCATGTCATTATCTGTGCAAGTCATTGTACCGCAAAGTTTTTTTCATAAAAACATAGCAAACAGATCAGATTGAAAAAAATATCAAATTTTCAAAAACATTTTTGAAATGTTTGCACAAGTTTGAAGTTGTTGAATTATTTTGACTTTGCAATAAAACAACTGAGGAGAAATTTTCTGATATCGGAAAAGGAAAGAATTTCGAGCAAAGGAAATTTCAAACATTTGCACCGAGTGCAAAACTTTGCACATTTTTCTCGACAGCATCGAACTTCCGTTGAATATTTTTCTGTCGAGATTTTGTTGAAAAATCATCCAAAATAGAGTGAACGAAACGAGTCATTGATTTTTCGATGCCAGTAAAGTGTATAAATAGAAGAAACATCGTCTAAAAATAAAAACCATGTCATTATCAAGACAGGAATAAAACGGAACCAAGTTTACACGTACCAATAGAGATGAAACTGCAAGAACAAGTCAAACATAGCAAGTTAACATTTCACTATTCTCAGATAAAATGAACTTTTCTCATTAATGTTTCAAAACAACTTATATAAAGGTACCGCAATTTTCCCAAACCTGACGAAAGCTATTAAATGAATGTGTCCTTTTTTTCGCTGACTTGTAATTAAAACTAGTTATAATAAAAGAGCTAAAGTGATTAACTCCGGTATCGATGCTCTCTGTAATTGCCAATGCGGCGAATCCAATTTCCAAGTTATACTCAGCAGTTCTGATTGAATGCATAAAATCGAATACCAAAAAGGTGGTCGATAGTGCTAAAATCCCAACTACCGAATTCCGCTTTTGATTAGCCGGGCCGACATTTAATTGGTTTGTTGATCGTTCGAATGATTTATTTTGCAGAAACGCCGTGCCGAGTACACCTCCGACAGAACCGCTGACGCCCAGTGATATATCACCAATACCCGATTTAACGAAGAAACATCAAGCGTTAATTACTCCTCGAGTTTCAGCTGCACCCAACTCCGGAAATTTGCACCGATTCGATAACGCCCAAGCTGGCAGATTGTTAAAGACCAGGATCTACCACAGCACGCCCAAGGTATCCGAGGTTAAACCGTATTCCCTCGCTTGTAAGAGCAAGAGTGTCAACCCAATCGATACCATCAAGGAGAAAACTTCGCCGGATCGTGCAACAGTTGATGCAAACGAACAGAAGCTGTGCTTTGTCTGCAGTGGATTACAGCTGGCCCAGATCGATCTCGTTAAGCGCTTCGCTGACAGTATCGGGGCAACGTACCAAAGTGCATTTAGTCCGCAAGTCACGCACGTTGTTGTCAAATGCAGGGAAGACCAGTCGGCTGACAATACGCTCAAGTATTTGCAGGGCATTGCGTATCGTAAATGGGTAGTTAGCTATAACTGGGTGGTCGACTCCATGAAACAAAAGAAAATCCTGCCGGAGGACAAGTACGAGGTCGTGGAGAGCTCGAGTCTTGAACCCGGTCCGAGAAAATCCAGGCTCCGAACCCACGACATCTTCGACAAATTTGCGTTCCTCTGTCTCGAACCTTATGTTGCAATCTCGGTTGACGATTGTAAGGTGTGTATCGGGCAACAATGCTGATAACGAAATTATTTTAGAGATATTATAAATTGTTAATTTGTTGGTTTTTGATTTTTGCAGAACCTTATAATTCAGACCGGTGGAAAGATTGCGCGTTCAGTAGAGGATTTGGCGTCAATGACTGATAGGCATAGGATAATTGTTGTACAGGAAGACACTCATGATGAAAACACTATCGGTGAGTATCATTTTTTTATTTGTTTACAGAGTTTTTACTGGTATCTGTAACGTTGAAAAATGATAATATTCTAAAGTAAATTTTTTAGTAGAAGAAAATGAATTGTATTGTCTAAATGCAATTATTACAAGGAAAGGATCTTCACAATTTGTATATTAAATTCAGCTTGGTTATATTGTATAAACTTAGGAATTTCGTCGCACATACAAACTTTCTTGCATAACTTACAACGCTTCTATTCTATAACAAAGTTCTTGCAATGACTTGCCGAACAATGTTTCAGTAAATGGCATTAACCGGTTAAACACTATTTAATCACGTTATATTCATTGTTCAAATAATTTTCCAAGTATCAAAACTTAATAAGTTTCAAACATTGTACTAAAATTTAATCAATGAATCATTATCAGTAAATCAATTAAAATGTCATTATATTATTGAAATAATACATTCTGTTGAAACAATACAAATTTTGTACAATTTGTTTATCAAGATGAATTGCAATTTATCGATTTCGCAGCTCTATTGTACTTTTTTATATTCGTAAAATGTATTTCAGTTGACAGTTAAATTACTTGTTTCTGGTGACGTCATTTATTTCCTAGTTGAATCAATTTCAATTGTAAAAACGAATACAAATGGGATTTTGCAGGCACGCAAAACGACTTGACAATAAACATAAACACTCGATAAACTTTTTACTTAAATGTTTCAATTGTTGTCTACTTGTTGCTTCATGTGATTAAAGATTATGCCATCAACGTAAATTTCAAATTGAATTCAATTTTTTATCACTTTCATCTTTCAAAAGTTCGCTTCAGTTTTTGTAAAACTGAAAACATTTATACAAGATTTACTGTAAACAGATTTAAAAGTGTTTTAAATAATTGAGAAGCTGAAGAAATTGTATTAAAAATTTCATGATATTTACAACAAGAAAGATAATATTTGCAAACCATTATATCGTCAAAGAAGAATCACATTATCAGTCTAAAAACTGGAGCACTTTCTTCATCTCATTATTATTTTATTGTATCCAGCCGACTCATGAAATTGTTGCATTCGTCAGCTCGCCTTATTTTTCAAATGGAATTTTCGTAAAATTTATCTGCCTCGAAGATGACCCTGCAATTTATATCCAAAGAACTGTGTCATTTATAACAGATAATTTACTTCGCAGTTACGTACAATCTTTCAACTTGCTTTTGAATTTTCACTCAATATTCCTGTGCAGCCATCTGTTCTAAAAATCTTATTCAACGAAAAAAAGTTGAATTTAAATCTAGAGCTATTTGCACGAACCAGTGGATACAAATAAGAGGATTATCCAAGATATCCGAGATATATTATATTTTCTTTCTGTAAATGCATAAACGATGCAATTCTTCATGATTTTCATAAAATTATCAGCACATTGAGTTAAAATTTACTTTGTACTTTGGATGTTTTAATCACGTTTTGAGTTCAATTACTGGTTTTTGTTTGCAGATAAAATGGCTTCGAAAGCTCGAGCGATTCCAGTGAGTCAAGACTGGGTAACGGAGAGTATTAGTCAATATAGTTTGATTCCATTACCTTGCTACATCCAGGTGGTTACTATTCAAGATGCAGAAAGGCTCGATTTCCCAAAAGAATTATTAGAAGACGATGATGAAGTCTTGAGTTCTTTTGATGATCGAGCATAATACTATACCTCGTCATTCCTGTAATTTGTCAGCCGTCACTTCATTTTCGTTCTATACATTATTATTTATAATATGTTAAAAGTAAGTTTATTATTAGTCAGTGTAATGGATAATTAATTGCGGAGATCAGTACTTTCGTCCTAAATAATTGATGGTTACGAACCTTTTATGTTGCATTACAAAATGTATTATAATAACTTGTCTGTGGTGGAATAATTAATACGATTTGTAAATTATAATTTATTTATAATCCACTTTTGTGAAATTCATTCGAAATGTTTATTTTGAACTTTTTAGATTATGATTCTTGTTTGTATACGAAAATACGTAGTTGATAAAAGATTTATAACTTTTTTAATCGAACAAATTTTAATTGTTTTTAAGTACAGCAGAATTCGAAGTTTATTTTAGTGAGTAATAAATATATAGATATTTATTTTTTTAAATACAGACATTCTCCTATATTAATGTTTTAATACACAGACACGAATTCATGCTCATCTTCTAAGTGGCTTCCAATGAATAAATACAAATAGTCCTATGTTTTCTGTTTAACAACAGTGTTTGTAAAATGCATTTATTTTAAGAATAAAAGTTTACGAAACAAAATCTAATTCAATGCCTGAAACTTTATTTCGTTGTTTGTTAGTTCCGTTTTTATCTACCGAAGAGTTTAGACTGATTTCTTATTTCGTCAATACAGTCGCAACTTTGACTTTTCTAGGACATGCTTTTTTAACGTATCTGATTAATTTTGTACCACAATAGTAACATGTAATTCTTCAATGTCTCTTTTTCTAATGTATTTCATTATTTATCTTTTCTGGCTTGTCTTTAATATTTTCATACGCTTTGATAACATAATCCGCTTATGTGGAAAACATAAGATTACTTTAGAAGACCAGTGGTATAGACGTCGAATTAATTAAGCTCCAAGCGAATGTCTATTTATGCTAGTCATTATGAAGTAATCAAAAAACGAAATTGCTTTTGCACTGTTCGATCAATTCCAGCCGGCGTTCATTTGAAAAACTAAATGAAATTTATTTTAACGAAAAAAAAACGTAATCTTTGTTCAAACATTGAAAAGCTTTGGACAAATCGGACAAAATTATTACATCTCCAAGAAAATAACGTTACATTTTATTGCAAAGACGAAAAATAGTGGAAATAATGTCAAACTTGAGATTTATTTTCGAGATATCAAATCCATTTTTGATCTGAAAAATGTCCCGAAAGACTAATTTATCTGGTTTGAATGTAGTTTTGATTAAGCATAACTCAACCAGATCTTATTTTAGACTTTTTTTCATTTTCATAACTGCAATTCGCAAGCTTAATTATATCAGTACTCTTACGTGAACGTGAAATGGTGTATTAATTTTCCAACATTTACATAACACGGAAGGCAAATGAAGCTTTCAGCAAGGAACACAAATGAATATGATCCGAGCTTTTCGCACGATATGCGAATTAGCAAGACCTTGGAAGTACTTGGATTGAAGTGTTTACCCACTTTTTTTACCGTTTGCACAAGATTAAAAAAGATGGCTTTTTTATTTCTTGATACTTTACTATATACCTTTCATTTCTGGATGACTTACACTCAAACAAACTAAATCCACCTTAAGCTCTAAACAAACATGGTGAATTTAATTGTTTCAAAATGCTTGCAGAGCTTAAAATCTCATAAGAAATATGAATATGAAAAGCAAAGTTTAACAATCTTCAACTCACCGTTGGCGTGTAATGTATGTAATCGTTTCTGCGAGACTCTTTGCGTTTCAGTTGATGAAAATAAACTTAGTTTATTACATCTCGTTTTTCAAGAAAGCTGGAATTAAATGATTTCATAGATCTTGATCTCTGTCGTTCTTTGGTCGCACAATTTCACTAATCTGTGTGAATGACAACAAAGAATCTTATAATTGGGACACCTAGATTCATTAAGATGTATTGTTTATCATGTTCGATCAATTAATTATTATCAATAATAAACTAATGTAGTATTTCAAATTTACTTTAAAACTATAGAAAGACTGACTAGAAAAATCTGTCCAATTTGTTATAAGTAAGTCGATGAAAAAAAGGAAAATCAATAGTTGTAACTTTGTAATTTTTCTAATATAAAAAATTTATCACTGCGTTACTATCTCATTTGCAGAATATTAGTTTTAAAAAACTAATACAATACAACTGGATAAATTCCAATGGACAAATTCGGGTTTTCTGGAAAACAATAAAACATTCTCGGTTCTTCTTCGGCTTATACAATTTTGATTCGGTTGTAAAATAAGCCTGAAGATTTGTCCTGTGATTTGCAATCAAATAGTCATGAGTTATTGGAGCGCGTTTCTAACAAACGCTCTGAACAATAATCGCAGGAGCTTTTCGATGCGCTGCTCGCCACCCTCCTTTGGCCACTTTCGTCGCCTACACCGGCGCTAGCTCGCTTTCAGTTTTCCACCACCCTTCGAATGGCAAGCCACCCTTATTAAAATAGTAGTTGCGTCGTCGAGCCATCAGTTGGCCGCTGCAAGTCTACTGGGAACGTGTATCCTGTGCTCCGAAACAGCCGGTGTCCACTTTATCTCAATAATAAATGTCAAAACAAAACTTGTCGTTGATAAACTTGTTGTTCTAACATGTACTGTTGAGTTTATCTTGGCCCAACTTTTCACCGGCTTAGACAGCTGATAAACATTGCAGCAAGGGTGCTGAAAACCACTTGCTACATGCGGTGAGACGTTTGTCAAACCTTGTAAACTTGCATGTAAAAAATGTTGTCAGTAAATTTTTAGTTTGCATCCTGAAACATATCCTGTTGATATTTTTGTTGTTCTTACTTTTTACCTTTTTCATTCATGTTTCTTCTATACTGTTTTAATTATATTCGAATACTAATCACCACTTTCAAACAATCTTTCAATTGTTTTTTCCTTAGTAAACAATAGAAAAAGAAAATCAGCGCACCGAAATTGTTCACGAGAAACCTTACCAATTATATTTTGTAAAATTTGTCACTTGTCATGTTCAATTAAAAGTCGTTCATTCACAACTATGAATAAAATTCAATGTCTTCGGCGAGCCTCAACTCGCATAGTCGGATTAACTTTTCGCAACCTGTTACCTGGAACAAGTTGTCAAAGCCCAGAAACTCATTAACAAACAAAAAATGCATATTAAAAAACTCATCGTAAAGCTACACTCTCTCTTAAAAAAAGAAAAATAAAACAGAATAGCAATGAAAGAAAAGATTTTAGCATAGTGGACGACTTTTAGGATTTTTTTTGTGTCACGGTCGAGCATGAATTGCAAGCTTGAAAAGTGAGTTTGGAATTGAGTCGTTGATGATTTTCGCAAGGTAAACATCGTAGTCGTTTTGTGCCACGCCTTAAACGTTGCCTGCGCGCACTTGAGCTTCGCGTTCTGTAACATCTCGCTGATACACACGCACAGGCGCTTGCGCGCACACGCATGTGTTCTCCAAAGTGCAACTATATATAAGACGAGCTTTTTGCGCGTATCAATTTCGCGTCAGCGGCTTCAGGTGCACTTAACTCTGAGCGGCTTAATCGTCTAGGGATCGTGAGCGAATTCCTATCCGATTGTCGGTTAGGCTTTTGGAGTCTGGAATGATGCCAACCTCCTGTCAACTGGACGAGAAAACAATGTTTATCTTCGCTAATTACTTAATGAGCAGTTTAGAAGAGGGTAATTTTGACAATGGAATTAGCCTTTGTAGAACTCGAATTGTTATTCCTAAACGAAGAAAATGATTATTATGAATTCAGAAGATTAAAAAAAGTATTGGGTCGCGCGTCAGAGATTCTTTTTGTTTTATTTTTGAGTATTCCTCGTGCGTCAGTGGGGTTTTTTTGGCTCTTTCGATTTTAAGTTTCGTGGACGTTACAAACGGGGAGGTTTGCCAGATAAACGTTTCTCTTGACTTTGCTGGAAATCGGAAAAAGTGGACAGGACAAGTTTTCAAACTAAGCTACTCGTAAGGAACAGTATGGCAAGTTCGCGACATTTGATTTAGTTCGGCAGCTCAGATATCGACTTTTTTTTTTGGAAGCACGTTAACACCTACGAATATATAACTTTTTAAATGTTGTAAAAAATGGGATCGATTTTTGTTCCAATTATTCGGTCGGATAAAAGATATGATTTTGGTGTTCCAGTTCACAGAAGCGTTAAGCCAATGTTACAGTTCCAATAAAGAATGAAGTTATGCAATACTCAAAGGGGTTAAACCCCTTTGAGTAACCTTGCAAAAACCTTGCAAAAGGTTTTTGCAATCAAAATTGAACGCGACCTTTATTTATTTGATTTCAATTGAATTTACTGGTTGTTTTCGGGCTATCGATTATGAGCAGGTCTGATTACGAATTTAATTACTATTAAGAGCAATGTTTGTAAAGTTGTTTTTGCAAAATCGAGAATTACCTTTACTCTCTAGTTTCGCATGATTTCAGCTGATGAGCTTTGAAGCTGGAATATACTCAACTTTGAATATTTCGAAGAAAAATATTAACACAATTGTTTGAAAGTTAGTCAGCAATCATAGCGCATGTGGTATTTGATAGATGCACGATCACGAACTTGTTTAAAACATTAAATTCAAACAGATGAAAGTAACTGAGTAATTACAAATCCAAGTTTACCTTTTCAATTCATTATACATTTTAATTTAGAAATTTAAAATTTTATAAAAAGAACATTTTCTAGTCGATTCTCAATTGCCTGCAGAAGAAAAACTTTTTCGAAAAACTGTTTACACTTGTTGTAAACTTTGAGTTTGAATAATTTTAATGGCTATGATGCAAAAAATGTTTAAAATGTGTAACATTACACTTTTTGGTGCAAGACTGAATATTTACTTTCCAAGAATTGTGCAGACTAGAGAAAAATGACAACAGATAAAAGTTCAATGTTTCGTGATAAGATGAAAAGTTGCTGGAGGACATACGAAATCACAGGCAACTTTTTCAATGGAACTGCGAATTTGTCGTAATTATTCAACTGAAGTGCAGGTGCTTTGTAAAGCTTGAAAGGACGCGTTAGAAACGATATTATGTCAACTTTTCGTACACCCTGTTCGGTATTAAAGAAACATCCTTGTCATTAATAATTTCGCTTGATAAAAATAAAATATAAAAAGAACCAAAATTATCATTAAGACGCTTAAATCTCGCTCAAGGTTGCGTATCGCCTGATATCGTTGTTACAAAAGTTAGGTGACGTTTCTTCAAAAGCATATAATAACATGAGGACGTAAGCCAAATTCACGTAAATAGCATTAATTTACGGCATCGTAAAGTTATATCTTGATAGTATACGACAATTTGAATTTACATTTATCTAGGTTGTTGATGTATCATGTGCTCGAATGCAAAAATGATAACTCTGGTATCGTAACACTGCATTCTACAATTCATTGACTGCACTCATGCATGTAATGCAATATATGTCCCTTTGAAATTCGCATCGGGTTTTAACTCCATCAGGTCAACATACATGAAATTCTAAAATAAATTGTGACCTAGTGACAATAAAATTTCGGTCCTTGATTGAAAAAATAATTGAAATCTCTATACTGCAGTTGTAGAAACATTGTTCAAAAAGTTACTTTTTGGCTTTTTTTTATTACTTTTTTTTCATTGGTGAAATTTTGTAAAATGCTAAAAAATAATTAGATTAGATATTTTCGAAATTGGTAAGTATTCGGAAGCACGTATACAGTGACATAAAAAGTGTCTTTTTAACGAAGCTCAACTACTTTATCAGCTTTTGCGTCAGAAATCTGGATATACTTTTCGCATTTCCTGGTGGCATTTTCAAACTTGGTGCATCTTTTTGCATGCTGAGTGGATTAACGACTTAGCGTTTGCCAGAGATTTGAAACTTTGTACATCAATTATCATTATACGGGCGGTGCATACACTCAAAAAGTACTGTCAACTTATTTCCTTATCAAAAATCTGTTCAAAACAATTTATCAAACTTGCATGGTCATTAGGATGGAAAAAACTTGTTGTGATATTTATGTAACTTTGAATGAGAAGATCATGTTGTGATAAAAGTAAATAAGGATATGTTCAGTGGAATAATAAATGAATTTTGTCTGGTTAAACTAGGTGACAGTGAAATAGAAAAATAAACCCAATAAACGAAAATGCCAGTCGGAGGAAGAGTCGCTGGTAAAGTCGGAATATACAGCAACCACTATAATGGTAATTCATCAAAATTTCTTAAACCCACAAGTGACAGTTCAGGACAAAAAGTTATTGATGATGAATAATAAATAATTTGCTCGCAATAATATAATTCATACTAGTGTGCAATTTTGTTAATTTTGCTTTTGTAAAAAATTTTAATCATCATTAGCACATGATTATAAAAAAATTTACATTTTTCATCATAAAAGCAGACACATTTTATTTATCTGCATTCCAATTTTTTTGAGATCGTCATTTCTATCTTGTTTTTTTGCCAGTGCAAATATTTTGCAAAGTAATTGATAACATCTTTTCAACTGTTTTTCGGTTGATTTTAAAATGAATAGATCTTTTACGATTACTAGAGAAATCCAAATCGTGAATTTTTTTACGAGTAACTTTAATTCTAGTTTATGATGATGAGAATTCATAAAGGGTTTAATGATACAATTAAAATGCAAATTGGTTATAATAAAAATGCATAGAAGAAAACTGGCAGCGTAATTTCTTTTCAATTTTATTCGTTATAAAGTTCTTTTAATTGATAATGCAAAGTAATAAAAGTGTCATTCAAAATTCTTCTTCTTTATTAAGTCTTTGACAGCGTAGTTCAAACGAATACAATTGATATGTTTATCAACGAGTGACGTTTCATAACTCGAGTTTTAATTTCAAAATTAAACAATTGTTTTAGGAAATCGTAAAATTTTTAAGTTTTCCATCTGTGCCTAAAAAACCACAAATTTAATTTATGAGAAACATGATTACATAATTGTCCAATTTTTCATAAACTTTTTTGCTTTTTTGACATGTCGGATTACATCTCATATGTTATTGTTTAGTGGAGAAAAATGTAACAGACGTGAGCTAAGTTTAATCCAGAGATTTCTCGTTAATCTCTTTCATAAAAACCTTAGCTACTATAAAAGTGTAACCTTGTATTTCCACATTAAACAGTGCAAAATGTGTAAAATCAATTTTATTATAAAAGCTTCACGGTTTTTGCCAGAACAGAACAGTTTTATATGAACAAAAATATAGAATATCAATTATTTTATCAATATCAATTTTCGTTCGTAAAAATCGTTGTATTTTATCGTGGAATGGTGTAGATTTGATTATAACATTTTTATAAAAGCAGTTTCCGAAAATATCAAACACACTAGAATATTTGCGATGGCTTGGGGTTACAATCGATAACGATCCAAATTTGTTCAAAGTATTTTTAGTTGCAAATTCTGTACTTCTGCAAAGTAACCACTTTTCATACAATAGTTCTGTGCCTTACAAGACAGTTATTAAAATGTATTCTTGAAAATTCAATTAACAAGTTTTTATCAAACTCGCAAATCATTTAAAATTGCAAATATTACTTCGAACTTGTACTGGGATTAACAAAAACTATCGCAGTCTCTTATTAGTTTCTTTTTAATAAGTAGCTGTATTCAACTTGTGTCTCGAATTGCAAGCAATCTCAATTCATCTCCATCTGTGCAGTTTATGTCGAGTTCATTGAAATTCAACTTCAAATAACTCTCACGAAAGGCATTGATATTCCGATATCATCTCAGAGCAGATAACGAGAGGACAGATCCAGCAACTATAACATTGTGTTCAATTAGCATTCGTAACGTTTTGCACTTGTAACTTCGAACTCACTGACGTTTCATATTCAACTGGAATAGTGTATTGGATATGATTGGACAAAATTGATTGAACAATTGAAACGAAATGTTCTGCGATTTCGCGCACCAAAATTCGAGAAATGTCGAGAATTGAGGTACGAAAATAACTTGTTTCAGAATGATTCAAAATGCCTCTTGATATTGTTCAACTTCCTCACATAGCTGTCTTACAATGAGCTTTTTATTCATGAATTCAAATGTCAATAAACTTGATGAAATTTTTTACGAGAGTCTAATTTATTTTTCAATCTGCTTCTGTTTCCTCTACATACAACAAACCCACTTTTTGTATTAATTTCATTATTAATGAAACCACCTTTTTTTCAACGTATCATTTTCTGTTTAATAAATTGAGTTTCAAAACCAGTACTTTATTACAGCTCAACAATTAATTAATCAAAATTCCAACGATATTGTTTCAGAGTTTCATTGTCGCATTGTTGTTGTTTGATGACAGTGCATTATTTATGCACTTGAATCTTTTATTTGGACCCGGTAGAAAGCCAAAATGAACTTGCACGAGAACCAGAACTAAATTTGAATATCGTGTTTCAACACAGTGCAAACAACTTTTTTCATTCTGTCGTTTCCGATGGACAAAAGTTTATAAACGAAGTTCTGTTTGATGTGGCATTACGACAAAACCAAAAGGTCTTGTTTGGTGTACTGAAAACTAAATGATATACAACTGCACCAAGAAAATTGACTTAAAATGACTCGATTTTAACACTCGAAAGATCATAAATATCTCGCTGTAAGTAATTCGCAAACAATTCGAGACGATTGTGCTTCCGCGATTCGGATGATAAAACGAGAATTTCCTGATTTCATTATTTGATCAAACTTTGAAGTGCAAGCTTTCATCGTTTAGCCTCGTATAAATAATCAAGGAAATACGAATATTCCTTTTCCTTATTTTCAGATCTAATTATAGTTTCGATGCTTTGAAGATTCCCTTTGAATATTGGGATTATAAAACTGTTCTGAAAAAAGTAAATAAATAATTTTTTTTAATCGAGCAAAATAGATATTCGAGGGTTTTTATTATGAAATTTTGTGGTTTATAGGAAAAAGTACTAGTGGAATCAACGAAGCTATCATATGGATCAGCATCGGGATGGGCATCACAATAGCCGTGCTGATTACAATAGCACTCTGTTACATTGTACGTGAAAAAATTCGCAAAAGACACGAAACCCTTTCCTGACGACCGGTTAATCCACCGCCATGGACGGTGAACAAAAACACTCCAATACCGGGCATTATCATGAGTCCGACATTATCCAAGGGTCGACCACGAACTTACTATATAACTGTTTGAAAACAAAACTACAAAATATTTCTCTCGTGGTATTGTGAACAAACGATGAAAGAATGTAGTTTTTTTTATTAATCATTATAAGTAGACAGGTTGAGTAACTTTGTAGAATGTGAAAAATTAGTGTTTCAAAATTGACACGACAAAGAATAAGGAAATGCTAAAAAAAGCTTTTGATCAAGTTATAAAGAAAAGAATGGAATTTATTTTTTCATACTTTGTTCTCGGCATTTTTACATCAAAGTATAGTGTGTCTAAAAGTTTTCTTACATTTTTTTAGAAATACATCCAACCCTCGATTTTAAGTGAATTATTTTCAAAAACGAAATTTTGCAATAATTAAGTAAGAAATAATCGTTAACGATGCTTTAACTTTTATTTCACGCAGAGACATTTTTTCTTTGACACGGTACGTCAAGAATTGTTTGATGTTCAAGGAAAAAAATTCTTTGTCGATAAAAGGTATGAAATTCAATCAACAAATTGGATAAAATGGTTTCGTTTGAACTGAGAAACTGAGTTCCTTTAATGAGTGATTCAAATTAGAAATGTGTAGCCAATTAGTGGACGAAAATGTAAATTAATTTTGATAAACAACATTTTAAAACGTACTATTTATAAAAAAAGTATTCGATAGAGTTCGTAAAGAAATAATTAAGAAACTTAATTAAATGTTCATTTGTGAACTTAAATTAAAAGCACTGACTGTGTTCCAAAATGTAATTTGAAAAATCGATACACAACGATTTAAGTTAACCCTTCGACCCATACATTGCCTAAAACGACACACAAATTGAAATAAATTTGTTTGAATAAATTAAACAAGTTTAAATGTAAGTCTGATTTCAGATTCACGATCTGCAACTCTAAGTAGCTCTATATTTCAAGTTTCACACAAATTTTTCATTTTGAATTGTCAAAATTTAACAATTTGACCTAAGACTTTTATTCTCCAACCCAAAAAACTGTGTATACAATTTTTCATGAAAAAATTGACCATTAAAAATGTGTAGGTCAAGGGGTTAAGAGGTAAGAATTTCCATTAGAGAAACCTGACATGCAATTAAAAAACAAAACATTTCGCAGGCCAAAAAGTGAGTGTTATTTCCGTCACTTTATCTCTTCATCAGCAACTGAAAAAAAAAACAGTTTCAATTTTATAGTGCTAAACGTGACATTTTCATAATTGCAATTATGCATTAACACGTGTGCATTAGACAGAGCATGCAAATCTTCCAAAACCTTATGATTTTATTGGAAACAAAAGTTTTAAGTGTTGGTGGAGTTTTCGCTAGGACTACAAGTGAATTTATTTGTTAATTTCTATTTCAAGTCTTAAATGTTTTCATGGATTGTGTATGTTGTGAATATTCAGAACAATTATCTTAATGAATAATTAAAATATTTGGCCTTAGCGCAACGCAACTGAGAAATTCATCTGGATAGAACGGATTTAAATCTTGGGAACGCTGGGCGATTCTTTGACACTTGGATGAGCTCTCTTGAGATTTTTATCTAGGTCAATCTGAACCTGCGAAATTGGTCTTGGTGTATGTAAACTTAATCGACCGTGTTTGCATGGCAGATGCATGTTTATTTTTTGTCAACAACTGTATTTATTTACAAAACTCCAATTTCATGAGAATAATTAAATTGATACAAATGGAGGCGAAAAAATTTGTTGATAAATCACAAAGTGGCGATACAATTATTATTATTGGCACAAAATTTCTGTTTTGCGATCGCAAACATCAATTGCGTTTGGCAAATCGAGTTGATTACGTCTTTGTTTATCATCTTTGTTTATCATCTCAATATTCAAATGTCTGCTTTAATTATAGAAATACCATGAAAACTGATGAGTTGTGTATCATTTGTCAGTTGTATTCTGCGATGTGTCTGTTTGTATAATTATCTGTCTCGTTGGGGCAACTAGATTACGCGTCAGTGTCAAAAAAATTGATAAAATGAGTCGGTTCAGCTCGCCGGTGAAAGCAAATAGTAATTTCAAATCAAAACGCATTCACTAGCGGGCTTGGAAACCGTCTCTGAAAATCTGTTTTAGTTTTAGATTGAATCGCAAATAAAATATTCAACATAATAATTGTTGTGGGAAATCACGAATTAATTTTTATAAAACTTTTTAAAGAACAGAAACTTTAAAAAAAAACAGTATTTTAATGCAAAAGTTCTATGTTATTTTCTTATTTCGATTCAAAATATTGAACTTGTAAATACTCCAAGAAAAGAAATTTTACAAATATTATATATAGGTAGATAACAACAATCTTGATTCGCATACCTGTAAAAGTGAATTTAAATCGACTGATAAAACTGTGTAATTGAATGGTGATGTCTACGATTTTTCTATGTTGACAACAATAAGTGGGAAACAAGTCTGTAGATATTTTACGATTCGTTAATCTGTAACGACTGTCAAGCGGCCGATTATTATTACATTTTTTATTCATACTAAATTGATATTTTGAATGTAAAATACTGTTTTCAAGAAAACTTGAAAATTGCTGGTGCTAATAAAAAACAAATATCCTTTGTTTCATTAGAGAAAACCATCTGGGGCCAATTTTATAAATAATATAGAACCAAAACTGTGTTTTCAATGAGTTCTGGTTATATTGAACTTGTTTTCCATATCGAATTGACGATAGAGCTTTACTTAATAGGACCATGCAAATTATAAATAAATATATTTTAAATTCATTGACAAAAATTCTACTGGTAGAAAGGTAGAAAATTATTATGTACACCGTATGTCAACGAAATGTAAATAGAATTAGATTGGTCAAGAGGACATTTGTTTACCATTGACCTTCAAATTTTATTGTAAAAAACATAATAATCAAAAACGCCCAGTTGTAATACTAGTCAAATTTGGAAAAAATCATCCTTCAAAATTATGTGAAGGAAAATTTTAATGTTTTTTTGTGCCTCGTTCTTTCAAAATACAATGTTTTTAATGCCTGGATTTCAAAAACGACTAGAACTCGTTTTTTGATTTGTTGAAGACTAAAATGGACTTGGTCGTTTTTGAAACTAAGCGTTTCAACTATTGTTTTATACAGGAATGTTAGTTGTTAAAAAATTCAATGTTTTTATTCAGTTATTGACGCATCAACTGTGCCAAAATTGAGAAAGTGATTACAATAGATAAGAGTAAAAGAAAATCTATCGGTACAATCTTAAAAATGTCTTCGAAAGTTGACAAGTTGTTCTGTAACTATTTTTATCACACAATAACATCGTTTGACAGGTAGAACATTATTTGATCGAATTTGTAATCCTCTTCATTGAAAAAAATAAATCACTTTTTACGGTAACTAGTGTACTTTAAATATCCCTACATTATTATTTTTGATTACAAAGTTTTACAAGCGCGAATAGATTCATTTACGCGTTATTTTCAGAGAGCAAAATGTAATAATTAACGTGAGAAATCCAATTAGTAAATGGTTGCTCTGAATTTTGAAATTATGTAATTTTAATGATAAATTCGTAGCGATATCAACGATGTATTTTAATTAAAGTGCAAAAATGGATTGTGCGTCGACGGGGAGTATTAGTTTCATCTAGCTTGGCAAAATTCGCAGAGCTGAATTCATTGTTCCAATAATTTTAAAATTCATGCCAATTCGCATCCCGTTTCAACATTCTCGTTAACAATTGTCAATTGTCATGAAACTGGCTGGATCAAATTTGATATAGAGTTCCAAACAAAAGGCAACTTAACCGAATGTCATCAAGTTATCGCGCGAGCACTTTTAAATCGATTCATACCATGACAATGGTTTTGTTCCTACATTTCATCCACAGATAATATAATATATGCACTCAAGTTGAAAACCATCAGTGAGACGTTATTGAGTTTGCATTCATAAGTTTCGGAGTATGCAATTTGTTATTTATAACAGTATCGTGTCACTATTGGGTCACGCTCAATTTGTTTGAACTTTTATAAATTCAATTTCATGATTGATTTTAATTTTCAAATTCATAGAGTATTTTTCTGTTCAATTTTTTTGTTTATATTTTTGCGACATTTTAAATGCAGTCAAATTTAAAAATCTGATCTTAAGTTTTTCGAATAAATTATTGGCATTGGGTGCCTGGGAAATTTCCCTTGTTCCATATATAGTTTCAGGTCTATGAAGGAAATTTCCACCAAATACTTTTTTCGGTTTTATTCTGTGAATAAAACTTGAAGGGAACATTTCTTTGTACAACAATAAGTGATTTTAAATGTATTCTTAATGAAGTAATTTGGGATCGACCCCTTTTAAGAATAATCGCCAGCTGATAATTAATTATCAATTATCGACGTTGACTGTACTTTTTCTACAAACCATTGCACAAAGTAAGCCCACATGATAGTATAATTAGCGCAGAGACTCAACGTTTTAGCACAGTTCGCATTTTCAAGTCTTTGTGAACGTTAATTGACTGGCTCAACTTCAACAATGGCATCTGCTAAAATCCTCCTAGTGCTTGTCTTCATCCTGTGTGTTTCGATTGAAGCCACCATGACCACCTATGTAGCCGCTTGCAACCACTTCTGCTATGGTCCGGAGGGAGACGCTTGCTGTCAAGTTCATGGCTTTGCTGGCAGTTACAGATGCTTCTACGGCAGGATGGCCTGTGCAAAGGAATTACCGCCACCTCCAGTCTACTACCATCCGGCTCAACCTTCGTATTAGTTAGATAAACAAATAACGAAATCTGTTACCAACAATTCAACGATTTGTCGAAATTCTGCCTGGTTTCCTTGTTGAACTTGGTTCGATTTTCTTCGATGTTTCTTAAAACATTGAAAATTAAGAGGAATTGTAATTATTCAAGTTTATAGAATACATTTTTTTGGAACTTTTTATGTTTTTGTTTATTTTCATGTGCTGTCCAGTCTGTTTTAACTTTTTGCGTATGTTGACTTACAATGTTTATGATTTTTTAATTTGTTTTCGAATGATCATTTTGTGTTTGTACTTTTTTTTGCAAAATCAGTTTGAGATGTATCGAACGGTAATTACCTGAAAAAGTGCTTGTATTTATCGATAAATGTTTCAACATTAAGGAATATTTTATATTGTTCAAAGAATTGATTTTGATGGCTATTGGAAGAGTTTCTGTAGGAAGTGTTTTTTCATACCCAACACCCAATTTCGACCGCATCATTCCAGATTCAAAAACAGCTAATCTATAGTGTATATCTATAGTGTATACAAAAAAATAACACAGCAACGGAACCAAAACCAGCCGCTTAATTGGTAAAACCATCTCTCTTAAACAATTTGATAATCAATCGTTTTTAATAATGAGTTTGAATTTGAAATAAAACTAGTAATGGGGATTTATGGGGTAAAACTGGGTAAAACGATTGAGGTTATATTTTCACTAGTCATTTCTGTCATTTGGTATCCGTCCGGCACCGTCCGGCTTGGTCTTGTTTTGAGATGTCAGATTGAAAGTGAGGTTACTCATTGTTATTGTTCGGGATGATGAAACAGTTGCAAAACAAAACAGCGACGAGCTCAGTCTCGATGACGTTCTGACCGTTCTGAACATCGAAACAGCAACATGAATCCACGAGGTTTGTAATACTATTTTAAATATTGTACTCCCATTTGTTTATTATTAAATTGATGTTAATAATTTGCAATTTACATCACCATACAATTTGTTTAATTATGTTAACAATTTAACTGCTTTTTCGATTGTCAAATTGAGGTTAGGTGTTTTGCCTTGTATTTTGATTAACTTTATCGGTAAATAATGCATTATCTTTTAATTATATATTAATTATTTAAATTTTTTATTTGTTTCAAAGAAGATGATCTTATAAACTATTTACTGTACTTCAAGAAATTAATATTATGTTGTGTAAGCAAATGTTTGTTTACAAACACTGTTTTGTCGAACTGGAACATAAAACTGTTTTTTTTACTTGTAGAAGAACTAACTCTCCGAGAAAGTATTGATGCTTTGAAAATTAAGATATCTCCAAACAGCAAGTCTACTTTTACAAAACGAGATCAGCCTCTGCAAAAACCTCAACCGAAGAGTCCGAGGATTCGTGGCCCTGCGGGTGAATTTGAACGGGTAATTAAATTGGATTCTTGTTTTCATTTCATTTAACGTTATTAAGAAATTTATTATACAATTGTATTTTCAGATGATATATGAAGATACTGATCCACTAAGGTCACAAAAGAAGAGAAACGGGAATCCACCGTCTGAATCTTTGGACGTTGCAGAATCTTACTCAAAGTTTCCAGCGGTAAGTATAAAAGATAACAAAATAAATTACAACGTTCAAGTAAATCTCTAAATTTGCATGTCAATGATTTTGATTAAACTGTATTTAAATCATTTTCTTTAATTTTTCAGTTATATGGTGGCAACTCACTGTCAAATAAACAAGTCGAAAATCTGATTAAGTCACGACAACAAGAATTCAAGCTTAAAAAAAGCGAAGGATCATCCACGTCAACTCACGATGAACTTACTGACCGTGAAATATCAGATACGGTTTCGCAAACGTCTTCCAAACAGTCTACAGTTAACACGGAGTTGATGAAGCAAATATACCATAAAAACGCTGCCATAAATGGACTGTTGGATAAAAATATTATTCAAATGAGGGACTTGAAAAAGTCTTATCAAAAACGGTACCGAGGAGCTCCAGTTTCAGCTGCAGAACGTACAGCTAGCATCCCCGTGGAAGTTGAACATCCTGACATTCCAAATATCATGCTGCATCGATTCTTAGTTGACGGGGCGCCGGAAGTGGATGGCATTGATTATACTCCAGATAGATTATATAAGAGAGATATCACATCACCACAGGAGGTCCTGATGGACGTCCCTGATGAAGACTTCGCATTTGTCAAACCGTAATAAGTTTATATTTACTACATTTTATATTCTTTTATATTCTTTTATATTCTTCATCATACAAACGATATAATAATTTTAAGGATTTTAATCTAAATGCAATGATTAATTTAGCGTTAGATTAGACATAATTTTATGTAAGGACTTGACCTAATATTTATGTGTCAAATATTGAAATGATTTTTTTAACTTTTAGTTACACTTAAAATGAAATATGTAAAGCTATAGGTTTTTTAATAGGGAACATTTTAACTTAAGATTTATTTAAGTATGACCATAGAATTGAAACGATCCAATAATTTATAAGTTATTCATTACGGAAAACTTACTCAATAAAATTAGTTTAATCAGAAACAGTTTATTTAATCTCGATTAATAACAAATTGTGAACCGCTTACCAAATCAAAACGGAATGTCTCGCCAATATTGATAATTTCAAAAGAAATAATGGTTTTTGAATACTATTACGATTTTCAAATTTATATATAAATGATGCAATATTTCGCGTTGCTTAAAGCTGACTTGATTGCTAACGGAGATAACATTCTCTGTACTGAAGGGGTTATTGTTCGAAAAATTAATCCGAAATTGAATGAAAGTTGGGTGTTTTGTTTATTTGCAGGAGTTTCGGTCGATAATAAACTAATCAAAAAACAATTTTCACAAAATCTACTCATTGAATGATTATGGGTTATTTTATATTAATGTATTTTCATTTTTGTATACGATTTCAGGAAGAGTTACAAAAAGAAAGGAGAAAACGAAATTAATGAAGATTTACAGGACTTCAAAAACGTCGATACGTTGAAAGTTATTTTGCAAAACATAAGATCGGACCCTGATGGCTTGATGTACAAGTTTCTGTTTCCTGAAGAAAACGATTCTCAAAAATCGGTTGCAAGTGAAAGTAGTGAAGAACATTTATCCATGTAAGCAAAAACAGAGAAACAACATCAAAAAATCGTGCGCCACTAGTTGAAACATGCGTGAATTCTGTGACGAATTGCAATAACCAGTTAAGTGACATTTTCAAAAGCATAAAATGTTGTCATAAAACTTCATTTTTGTTCTTTCTTGCAGTTCTTGCAATTCTTATTTGTTCAAATTGCTTCAACTGCTTGAACTTGCTTCCTAATTCATTGGGCAAACAGAAAAAAGTAATTGTTGATAAGGAATATACAAGTTCGTAAAAGTAGTAAACACGTTCAGATTCAGCTAATGAATGAAGGAAACAAGGTCAAATGTTTAATAATTAATACTAATTAATTAATACTCAAGTAATTTAAATCTTTTTCGATAGAAGAATTAGAAAATATTTCTTTCCTAGCTCTCTATCGTTTTCTTTTTCTTGATCGCTCCGTCGATTTGTTACGCGAGATTAAATCTGTGGCAGTTTGGAAGAAGTTAAGTGACATTTAGACTTTTCATTTTAATGTTTCAAGAAAAGCATTCCTACATTGAAAAAATTCGATAGCCGAACAATTTTCTAGTTCATAATAGGTCGTTAAAATCAATAATAACGCATGTGTTAAGACTATTTGTATTTAAGACTAGAAATACCAAACTCTTTGTACCCTCTCGAAATACTAAATGGCACAAAAAAATCAAATGGTACATCTTAAACATGATTATTAATTGATAAATTATTAAAACTAATATTGTTCAAGTCTTACTGTAGATTTTGATTGTTTTTGTACTTTTTTGTTATTAAATTTAACCTCGTACAAAAAAGTGGCACTTGGTATTTATAGGGGTCAGGACCCGTTGGGTAACGTGCATGTTACCCAACGGGTCCGTGTAAAACAATGTTAACAGAGAAATAGTCACCAAACGGTTTTTCTAGTTTCCTAGTGTTAAAACTTTGATAAGTAAGAATACAGAATAAAAATATCAAAGAAGACTAAGTTGTCAATGAAGCGAAATGCGATATCAATTACTAAGTTTTGTGGTGATTACGAAGAACCAGTTAAAAAAATGCGAGTTTGATCTTCGAATTCTCATTTTCAAAATAATTTGTATTGTTACCGAAGATAAACATGTGTTCCAGTATTCGTTAAGTTTGATAAAGCCATGTTATGCAAATTTTGCGTTACAAGATGTGTGAATTTTGTACTCGAAGGACGGAGTGGACAAATCTGTCTGTACTTTTCTTTTCAATGAATGTCGTAGTCATTCTTTTCATCTTTACCTTAATTCCAATCCGTCCTTCTAGTGTTAAATGTAACGTAAGACAAAGTAAATAAGAACAACTATTAAAAAAATGTCTCTCAGATTAAAATAATTATGTTATAAAAGATACTGTAATGTTTTCTAGAAAAGAAAATAATAATAACAATGTTTTATAATGTATCTGTGAGTTCTTGAATACTATAAAACAGTCCTGTGCAGTGAAACCTTTTTTAGGAACTGGAAAAACAATAACAAAAACGAGAAAATTAACTGTTTGTTTCCTTTTTTGTTTTCTTGTTTGTTGTTTTTTACGCCGGAGCTGATTCATTCTAATTTCTTTTGTTTATCGAAAAATCTAAACAATGAATATTACATTTATTCAAAATGTACAAAATACATTATAATCTTGAACAAAAATGAGGAGTTGGATTTGGGGGAGGGTAGGGGGGCTGTGTAAGAAGCATCACCAATTAGTGTGATGATGCACAAAATTAGTTGAAGAATAGTGTCTTAACTCACGCGATAAATTAAAATTCTTTATCAAACAGAAAATAAACAGCAAGAAGACACCGATGATATATATGAGACCGTTGTAGCGATTGCCGCAGTTTGAAGAGAATGAGCGGGAATGGTGATGCTCATAAAATTTTAAAGTTCAACAATTGAAAAGTATCAAATCATACGTTCATCACTAAACTGCCAAATTCTTCAATCTCAACAAACTTCCAGAAGAGCTGATTTTTTGTCCCGATTCATCTCCCGTAAAAATCACTTTACAATAATGTTCTGGATAAAAGATTTGCGAATTTTCGACGACGATATGAGCAATGCCGAAATCATCAGGAGCTTGGTCAATTCTGAAAATTTGGAAGATCCTTTTCAATTAGTGGACGTGGGTGATACAGTGGCTAAACATACGTTATGGTGTACCAAAATTCCACGAATAGTTCCATACTTCGGTACAGTTTGCGTTTCATTTTAAAAAAGCTGCCATTCACGCGTGTGATTTTCAAGTCGTTTGATTTTAATTAATATTCAAATTGCAGCTGTTAAGTGCAACCCGGATCCTACGGTTATTAAGGTTTTGGCGCAACTTGGTGGATGCTTTGATTGCGCGTCAAAGGTAAATCTAATTCTGTATCACAGAAACAATTTCATCTCTAATTTAAAAAAATTAAGAACACCAGCAAATGTTAAGTTTTAGTTAGCTAAAAATTGTCTCTCTGTGAAACTGTAAAAAAGTTTATTCAATATTTTTTTATTTTGTTATTTGTAGTGATAATAAGAGAAATATCAAGATTTTTTAACTTTTAATACTTCTTGAATAGGGAATCAATTTTAACTTAAGATTTATTGTATTCATAAACTTGAAAAACTAAATTAGATAATTTATAAATCGTTTATTACGGGCAACTTATTCAATGAAATCTTTTTATCAAAGACAGTTAATTTAAGCTCATTGAATAATAAATTATAAGCCGCTTACCAACTCTAAACAGGACATCAAATTAATTTCAAATATTAAAAATTTGTTATTATAAATTTAATGAAATAAATTTGAAGCCAAATTTTTTCTTACTCATATTCTCTTTTAACATTTTAAAAAGTTTGTTATCAATTTTTCAGAGACGAAAGAAAAATATTTCTCAAATTTCAAATTTTGTCTAAAAAACCACTAAAGGTTACATGATGTAATATTTCAAGTTCCTCAAAACTGTTTAGCTAAAGTAATTTTCCTTAAAATGGAACAAAAAAAGAATTTATCTATCGTGATGGTCAGTTACACAAAATAATGCAATTTCAAAATTAATGTTTTTTGCGATTAAATGCATTTCAGAAAGGTTTGACGTATTTTCTTATCAAAGAAGTGAATTCAAGATTGCATACACAGTGCAGCAAAACTTTATCGTGAAATTTGTCACTAAGTTGTATCACAAAGATTTGAAGTAATCTAAAAAAATCTTCCGCGTTCTCAATTATGAATCAAGACGCGTTTCATTAATTATTTTTAACTGTAATTTTAAAAACTAAACAAACTCAGGAAATAAATATTTAGGAATCGTACACAAAACTTTTTGTCTGTTTATTTTTTAACGACGATATTAAAATAGAAACTTTATTGTCTAGTTAATAGCTTGAATCGGTAATTCAACATCTATTAAAAGTTAAATTACCTTTCTGAATTAATTTTGAATCCTCTATTGAAGAATAATTAATTTGAACGTACAATGAACTTGAAAACACAAACAAATTTAATAGAAAAAAATGTACCCAAAAATCTCAACCCAAATTCATCAATTTTGATTCTAGAATGAAATCATTCAAGTGATGGAGTACGGAGTTCCTGGCAACCGAATCATTTACGCGAATCCTATCAAAGCAGTGCACCATATACTATTTGCAAAAAAAGTTGGAGTCGAACGAATGACCGCAGATTGCGAAATGGAACTACGAAAGATTCGAAAACACTATCCAGAAGCAAAGTAAGTGTTGAAAAGAAGGACATTGATCATTCAACTTTCTCCATATCTTTCTTTGATAATCTCAGTTTACTCAGAAAAATTGTTGATCATATTTTGTGATAAACAGTTATGTCATTGACACTTGTTTTTTTGTGACTGTACAGAGTAGTTCTGCGCTTTCGATGCGATGCAAAATCCGAAATAGACTTAGGACCAAAATTCGGCTTCGATCCTGATTACGAGGCAGCTAAACTAATCCACATCACGAAGGATTTAGGACTAGACTTGCATGGTTTTAGTTTCCACGTAGGAAGTCCCTGTTTCGAAAATATGGCTTACAGACGAGGACTACTCATAGCTAAAAGACTTATCGAATTTTCCAAGTCGATTGGATTCAAAAATGTTCAACTCATTGATATTGGAGGAGGCATTCCGGGCTCAAAGAAATTCGATTTTGATGGCGTATGTTGCACACTTTTAATAACCGATTGTTTTAATGTAAAAATGTATTTAATGTGGATTTGTTTTTTTGCAGTTCGCAAAAATTATTAACGACACTCTAACTGAGGTGGATCCATCGATCACAGTCATAAGCGAACCTGGAAGATTTTACGTCGAATCGGCATTTACAGCAGCTGCTGCGGTGATTGGCAAAAAACCATACTTTGAAAACAATGAGAAAAAATTCAAGTATTATATCAACGATGGTTGTTACGGCTCCTTCGTAGAAGAACTGTTACAACTCAGAGCGAGACATCCCGTCATTATAAATCGAGTAAGTTTAACCCATTTTTTGCCAAATGTTGAACAATTTTTACTAAGACCAAGGAAATTTGAAAAAGTATTTCTGAAAATGATCTTATCGAAGGCAAAAAATAGGTTGAGAAATATTCAAATTGTTATACCTTCGAATCAATAACTTAAAGGGACATAAAAATGTTGATGTGAAATTTTGATGTAGCCTGTAGGTAACGAAAAGTATACTTGCACTTTATGGGGACCGACGTGCGATTCATTTGATTGCATCCTGAAAGATGTTTCACTTCCTGAACTTTACGTCGGCGAATGGCTAATGTGGAACGAAATGGGTGCATACGGATTAGCCTTGGCAACTTCCTTCAACGGCTTTAAGGCTGCTACAGCATTTCCAGTCATTAGACGAAGTTCCTGGTAATTATGCTATCGCACTTTTTTATTACATTATATAGTAGTTTTAACTCAAAAACTACAAAATATATTTTGTTGAAAAGATCTTCTAAGGGTTTCAGAATAGAACCAACAAACTCAAAAATAACTTTTTTTGCAGGAACGCCCTCTTGACTAAAATAAATAACGCTGATAAAACTTCAGTTAAAAAAATAGAGCAAAACGGTTATCGCAAAAATAACAAAGACATGTAAGTTTTTAACCTTGGTGATAAATGATAAACATTTTTTGAATAATCATTTAAATTTTTCTTCATTTTCAGTAAGAAGTAACGAAACTGCCAGTAGAGTAAGATATTGTAATTGTTTAAACTATAATTTTCTAAGTAAGAAAATTCTGGAAATTAGTGTGTTGTATTTTGAATTCGTAAGTTGATAATTTGGTATGAATTAAAAAGTGCACACACTCGAGAACGAATCTTTTTCTCTTATTAGATGTTCTCTTTTCGCAATAAAATTGTATCAATTTATTGAAAAAGGTATTTAAAACAAAACTGTAAAATATTGTCTAAGTATCACAAAGAACGTGTAAAACGAATAACAAAGAAGAATGTGATGAAATAAATAACTCGTTGATTTGGTTTTTCAAGTCCTTCAACCCCATATTTATTTCGGCAATACCTTTTATATGAAAAAGTACAACATCATTTCTCGAGATTGGTATACGATACACTTTGAATGTAGAGTAAGGGAGAGGCGGCGAGGCATTTATAGTGCAAAAAGGAGTTGATGAAAAATATAATACCATACAGTAGAATAAAAACTTAACGATAAAAGCACGCTGAGTTTGTATTATTGGCCAAATTACTTTTTAACTCATAAACAATCAAATCCTTTGGCGTAATGACTTTTGTTCGGAGATTTTGAGAGTAAATTTATAACGAGATGAGCGTTCGAATAAAATACTTTCAGTTATTTTGTCGTTAAAGTTGCTTATTGAAAAAATAATTTCATTTGCACGTCAATCCCTTGCACAGTAGTGAAAAGTAAAAGTGATCGTTTACTCTCAAAATAATTCACGTATGATAAATATAGTAGATTTATATGTCATACTTTATTATGTACATGCAACATCATTCAAAGATTCGGGATGATATTCGTTAGTTCGTTCTCTTGTTCTAAGAATGTTACGGTTTCTGGTTGTGGTTGCAAAGTGCGAGAATCGCACTGTAATTGTCGATGGAAAAAGTTGATTGTACATGTTTTATAATATTGGCTATTCAGAAACAAAACAACAGTCATGCTTGCAATCGTTTTCAGCATTTGTTTTTATTCAAAAATCAATATCATATGCTTGTTTCAAGTAGAAAACATTAGTCGCGAGCAAAGTCACTGTAACTGCAAATCATAAGATTATCGGACTTATTTGGTAAAACAAACCCAGAAGTACATGTGTATAAATGATAAAACGGTAAGCCTGACATAAAGATGCGGATAAAATAATAATCTGTGTTCTTATTGAAGAAATGAACTTCTCTTACGTTTACTGTTATATGCTATGTTTATATTTATATTATTATTCGTTTAATATTTGTATCGAAACAAAACAAATTATCTACAAGCTAAGAAGGAAACGAACGACAATAACTGCTAATATGATCGCGTGTGCATCACTAAGTGACACACACGATGCTTTACATGTTAAATTTATTGCTGTGCTACATACGAACCCTTCGACGATGAAGAAGTTTTGCAAAGTATAGGTGTTTAGAGAACAATACACATATACATTGAAAAAACCGTTGGAAAATATTGCAATATCAATTAATTGGCTATGTTCAATTCAAGTATTCGTTACACTTGTCATACGTTGTATTTATAATGTAAAAAAATAGATCACTATCACTTAAATAATGAACTTTCAATACAACTTGTTCATTGTAAAATAAAACAATTATGTCAATCACATATTTCAATCACAAAGTGTCACAAAATTTACAATGCAGTTAATTTAAACTAAGATAATACAAAATATTGCAATATTTTATAGGTCTATGTACAATTTTCAACATTAATATTCAATCATAGAGTTCATTTTCGGCGTTCGAGTTTCTTTGCATTTCACCTTTCCTCTCTTTCTCTCTCTATCTTATATTGTTCTATCAAGTGCAACTTTTAGATTATTCCATAGTGACATTGGCACGTACATTTTTAAAGGATTCATGCAAGCATGCTATTTGGATTTTTGTCACATCTTATGAACGAATGGTTAATAAATGCCACGCACGCTGCTCAATGGTTTGTATGAAAAACGCTCCAAAAACTTGTTTTCAGTTTTCACAAGTGAACATGATTATATTTTTCTGACATTGAGTAATTCAATCAATTTTTATACTGGAACCTTTGAACGCAACGAAACATTTCGAAGAAAAATTGAGAAAAATTGTTTAAATGCAATAACTAGTAGCTGTAACGTAATCAGACGAAACTAATCACACCTAAAAGTACTCGTTCTCATAACGAAATTACAAAATTGTAACAAAAATAATCTCAAAAAATTGTTTGCAATATCACGAAATTAAGTAATTCATGTTTCATTTACCTTATTGTTTTATACAACATTTGCACTGTAACAAATAAAAATGAATCGCCACTTTTTTACGTTATCAATAAATTTTATAAAGAGTCAAAGACAACATTTTGAATACACATTTTGTTAACAGAAACGTAGCCGAATGTGAAGTTATATTATTGAGTTGTCTATTGCTTCTTTACATAGCTTAGAACAGTAACTTATATCGACAAATGTTTAAACAAATAATAAATGCAATGTATAATTACACTAATCGATAACTAATTGGAAATATGTATCTCTGAAATAGATGAGTTACATTAACATGATATAAAATTTAAACACTTTTATATAAAACAAAATTCTATAAGAATTTTTTCCCTTAAATTAGAAAACACTTAGAAACACTTCAAGACAAATTATGTGGTATGCATACAAATATAAAATCAATTATAAATATATTACTAAGATTTGTCAACAGCTAATTTGTTAAACATAATGAAATTATCGGTATGAAAAATATTCAACTAGAGGTGTATAAAAATTGTCATCATTCAAAATATACATGACACTAAGTATAGGCATCGAAAAAACCGCGCAAAAAAGTCGGAGATTTAATCGCTAAAGAGTTGGAAGATCGTAATCGTCTTTTCATTGATTTTATTCCTAAAAGATTGTGTTTTGCGTTTCGTAGCGTAAGTAGAAAGGATAATGATCATTGTATGCAAGCATATAGATACAGTGCACGAGCAATAAGAGGAAGAGAGTGAGAGGCTGATGTATGAAGACAATGCAAAGTCTATAATAAAGTGTCATACAAATGTTAGTGTATGACTGGAACTTAAAAATAAATAATGCAGATATTTTGTTATCAACAAAGCATCATTTAAGGCGCATTCGTGGGGGACTAATTCTCTAATCAAATAAACTCGACCCGCTTTCATCAAAGAGATTGCACCAGCGAAAGGTCGACTGATTTTTATATTTTAAAACGACCAAATATCAACAATCATTTGCAAATCTCTCTTAATGCATCGTGCTGCTTATCAAATGTGCAAATATGCCTGTTATAAATAATTCGATATCAAAAGCTCAAAAGATGTTTTGTTGATAATAAATATTCGTATCGCGAGTGTCAATATAGATTCTACATTTCGAGGGACAAATAAGCCATAGTTGGTTCAAATTAAAGCAAAACCGCCAGACATACGACTACAAATATATATGGAAGATTTAATATATAATATATATGATGCGTAAACAATGTGACAAACTCCAAAACCTATGATACAATAACAACTACTAACAAATAAACGGTTGTATTCTTCTTAATAATAAAATAATTAAATGAAACATTTGTACTTTAGCAGTATAGAGCAGTCCTTTGTATATTAGTATTATCAATATTATACATACAGTTAAGACACAATATACAAGTGTACAAAATTGCATACAAATGCATGGGCAAACAAAATCATAAGGCAGCAACGAAATAGCAAAAATCTTCTTTTTCGATATGTTAATGTGTCCACTTCCGCATACATTCATATCATTTTGTACACTTATATAATTCGTATCTACTCATTTATCATCGTTTTTTCAAGATCGCCTGATTTCAGTGATAGCAGTACTCTCTCTCTCACCTACATGTACACACATACATAAGTATTCGGGTGATTGCTCTTTATCCAAAGAAATCTTTTTCGCGTGATTGATTTCATTGTTTTCATTTCACCTCATTGTTTCCTTTAGAGATTTAATGGGAGAATAACGAAATTTCAGTGACAGTTACAGTATTACGAAAAACGTGCACATTTTATAATTTAATTAACCCACTTACTAAATATGTATGTACATATCATTTGTTACAGTTTCTGAGGCAAGTTTAGAGTAATTTCGGTATCTACAACTTATTTATAATTTACACATAGAATCAATTTCAAACAAAATAGCAGTTTGCGTAATCGTCCCCGCACAGTATTTTATACATAAAAAACTTTTAGTTTTTTCCCGTTTGAAATCACACGACGAGGTATCTTTGAATTAACATTTTCTTCGCTTGTACGAAAATTCGCAACAATGTCAGATTTGTACGAAATGATTCGTGTAGCACCATGATTAATGTAGAAAAGAACTGTCGATATTAAGTACCTCGTTTGCATTTTTGGCCGACGTTATTTTCTTATACGTTTATTGCTAATTAAGTCGTAATGTAATTAAGTATTTGGCCGTTTTTCAATTTTTTGTTTAACGGGTTTTTCATGAAAAAACCCTTTCGCGTTTGAGATTGGTGAAAATGAAGGACTAGAAATTTTGAATAATTTGGGTGTTTTTGCTTTTGCTGTTCAAAATTAGGTACAGATCGTTTTCCAGAGCTAATCAAATCGGTGAACATTCGGGACTAGAAATTTTGAATGAATCGTTAGAACACGATTGATATTTAGACAATATCGTTATGCTATATGTTAGATTTGTTTTGCAGGGTCGAAGAGACCAATAAATTAACCGTAACGCATATTGCACAGTTGGTACATTAAAAATCCTTCGTAAACTGCAATAATAACAGACGATAAACTATCAAATTAATTTTCAAAACAACTTTAACGTAACTTAGAATCTCATAAATTCATAATAAAAATTTAAATGTCGTCGACAGACCCTGCATAATTTGACAACGTCGTATTTCACGTCTCGCTTCAAACTGTTATGCGTGATACATTTTTGTTACATTTTCCGAATAGTGAACTCGGTACTGTTACTTTAAAATTATATATATATTCATTCATTTATATATATTTTGTTCATTTATTTATAATCTATTTAATTGTATCTTTTATTTTAATTTTTGTTATATATATATTAGTTCGATATGATATGTTTATTCACAACTTGATGTGAGCGCTTAAAGTTCAATTTCTTTCGTTCAATGTCATGAAGAGATATCTACGCTTTACATAATAATTATAGAAATTATTATTCTTAGTTAAGTACAACGCTATAACTTTTTTTGTGTAAAGATCATAACGAGATGCGAAGAGTTCGATTATCTTAACATTTTTTTAGACGTACAAACAGGAGCAATTTTATCATCCGTTTTCACATGTACATCGAGATATCAAGCAAAAACGTTTTTCGCTTCAATCTGTTTCGTATGAATAGTTTACTTTATTTTAACGACCATATCACGAAAAACGATGGGTGACAAACCACCGCCATAGATTCATTTATTTGTTTCTTATTGAAGTCCAAAGTTTCGCTGACCGAAAACCTCAGCATTCACGTGAAATCACTTTTCTTTGTTGTACTTTATGCAGAGGATGTGAGCATTTCAGACGAACATCATTTGATTTATAAAACTTGAAATCATAATTAACTGTTTACTTAAATGCAGCAAAACAAAATCGGCCAGTTTTTCATGTACTATTTTTACTTACACAAAAGTCTTAAGAAAATAAAATCAAATTGATGATTTGAGTTGAGAATGTCCTACGTTATTCTACGATATGTATCTGATGTTCTTGTGGTTTGTCAAAATTAAGATATTGATAAAATCAAGAATGATAATTAAGAAGTGAACTGGAACTCTGTTGAACTGAACTGTGGAATAGTTTAAGCGTTTATTTTTTGTTTTATTTTTCAGATGAAGAAATGTGGTTCTCTTTACTGGACTTCGTCGTGAATTCCGAGGTTCGAAAAAACTGCCAACACTAGTTCAGTTTCTTTGCTAAAATCTAAATCGAGTATTAAAAATAGATTACATAGATTGAGATTTGCAGTGCATGCATCTAAAGGGAGACGGATGAATTGCAGTGTGTTACACTTTTATCTGCTTCTCTCTTTTTTCTTCCAGTATTTCACAGTTATCGTTTTCGTCTCTCTCTCTTTTTCTCGTTTTCTCTCACTTTCGCTCTTTTTTGAGACTCCATCTAAACTTGTAGGAATATCAGGGCTAAATACTGCTCAATGAAAACAATCATAAATATTGTGCAATAGGAATTTGAACGATATTTCTTTTAAAAATTAATTGTAACAAAAAGCTGGCAACAGATCGAGATAAATTTCTCTACAAGTTTATCAGTCGCTATACTGAAATTAGTTACTCAGAATAATTAGGACAGTGCGTTTGGACTTGAGAAGTTAGGTTTCTCTTCTTTTGTGTACTGATGATATTTTGTGTTTTTGTTCGTTAATTGTTCATCTCCTGAAAGCCATCAAAATTTGCAACCATTTGTCCCAAGACGATCACATCGCTTTGACGATCCAACAAGAAAGAAGCGAGATAGCATTGTTACAATTAAATGCGGGGACAAGAATTAGTTTTGGTAACAAAACAAAGGCGAGGTTTGCTGGGGATACGATAATTTACAAAATGCTTCAAATACTGGTGAAAATACGAATTGATCGCTTGAGCGTCGATAACGGAAGCGACATAATTTGTTTTACATTACATGTCGAGGTTGTTGAATGAGTAGCAACCTATGATATTCAACAACTTGAGTATTTTGAATAAGTTCGATTGTAATATCGGCAAACATGATGCGAATGTGGATTACAGTTTTGAGCAAATGATTATCCAACCACGGTTCATGAAAATTGTGTGCGCTTGATGATTTCATGGCGCGCATAGTTCAACCTCGAAATGATGATATTGATCTTCGGCGCTCACTAGCGCACATGATTTCATTACACACGCTAAAGATTCTGCAGGATAATTTGTTTGTTTTTCCTTTTTCTTTTTTACTGTTATAACTGGAAACATCAACGACTCCGGGGCAATCCGTTTTCATTATTCTGGCGAGCGAATAAGCAATGTCATTTCCTCGTCTGTTGCTTCGCATTATGTTTAGTAGAAGTGATTATCTTCGCATGACAGTATTTTTGTTGTTCGGAGGCAGCATCGCTAACGTTCTAAAACATTAACAAACCGTAATTAGAAACACAAAAGAACATCAAAATGTATTCTACATCATTTCCTTCTTCCACAACGTTGCTATGAAAGTTTTTACAAAATGACTGAATAATTTATTTCAATTTTTTCATCACATATAAGTTGAATTGATTTGAAATGACTCTTTCATCTGATATGAATTTGAACGAACGGAATTACAAAATGTTGTAATGTACCATCTCATTGCAAGTCCTCTTCACATTTAGGAATGTCGAAAATTTCGGCGAATAACGGTGGAAGCTTGAGTTTCATCCAATTCCGCCTGAACCAATCGAGAAGGTTGGCGTGTCTCGCACCGAGAGCTCGGAGTTCAGGTATCCTTTGAGAAACCCCAGAAATTCCCGAGCAACCGGCAGCAGAAGTGGTTTCGTTGCGTACTAGCCTAAGGGCTTCCAGAAGACGATCTTGAAGCCTCTGCACCGCCTTTACGTCATTCAGTCCTGGCCTCTCGCCCAACAATACAGCAGCTGAAAAGATTCCCATCTCGGCATCCGTCAGTTGATGGGCATTCAGAGCCGTTGTGAACTGCATAACCGCTGATACAAAGTCAGGCTGCATGTACAAATTTATTGAGTTATCAGTGCGGAAGATGAGCTTTATCAGCGAGATCACGCTTCTATGCATCATCTCGTCGAATTTCAATTTTCATAAATCAATAAAATATTCTCAATTTTAAATTCAAATAACTGAACACTGTGTTATATAAATTATCAAAACATAAACGAGTTGAAAATGAATTGCTAGTGAATTTGTCAGACTTAGATTAGCAGTGAAAAGAACTTGTTTTAGGAATGCGAAAAATATGCAGACGAATCATTACCTCGTACATAATTTCCATCTGCTGTTTAGTGATATAAGTACCATCTTCAAAAGTCATTGAACTATCTGTCGTCATCCTGGAAATATGACACAACCATACTTCAAAGAACCCGACTTTGATGAGTATAAGTTGGTCGTCCTGCGACAGTTCGCAAAATCCTGGTACCCGTTTCGCAAACTCGACCACCCTTTGCACCGAAGGGGTCACCCTAGATGCAAATTGTTGCCACAGCCATATTCGGTGAGATTCTACGGTTTCAGCAGTCGAGGATGCCGCTTCTGGATCCTCAGGACTCGCTGGCTGCAAATTTTATCGACTTAATTAATTCATCCCCCCAAACTTCATTATTCTCTCTCAACTTATCTTACATCCTTAACCCTTTGAATCTCATTTTGATCCCAAGTATTAACAATTTTATACAATCTTTTCTTCCAAAATAATAACAAGATATCAAAATAGTGATGTTTAAATAACGATTTAATTTCTTTAGCATGATGAAAAAATAAATTACTGGTATGATCATAGGCTTCCGAACAAGCCCTCGCGTCGACTCCTCTGTGAATCCACAATGTGCGTGGTGTGCCTGGGAGACCTGGAGGATGACGTCGTAGGTTGCCAATTGCTTTCCATCGGTGTCCGTCTGGTCGCCATCAACGCTGGCCGCTGAGGGCACTCGAGCGATTGCGTTTGGACTTGTCGTCGTGTTGTTGTTATTGTTACTACTAGTATTGTTATTGTTGTTGTTGTTGCTGCTGCTGGTGTTGTTATTGTTGTTACTGCCGCTGGTTGCGAGTTGCTGGACACCGCTCGTGGTCGTCGGTGTCGTCGTGGTGGTCGTCGTGACTGCTGCGTCCTCGGGACCTCGTTCTCGCGAGCGTTTCGGTACGCGCCCATATCGCACCGCTGAAAATTCATCCATAAATTGTAATGTTTCTTTATTGTGTAAAAAATACAATTAAATATAGTTAGAGTTAATAAACACGTATAAATAAAGCGGAAAAGGTTACTGAAATTTGCCACTTATAGTCGTTAGCTAATTTTAAATCACAATTCTACTTTTGTAGATACAAAAAAGAATCGGTTGAAAATGTATCAAAATGGCATTGCTATCCTAAATGAAATTATGAAAAAACCCACTGAAAAAATTGTGTCACTGAAAATAAAGAAAAACGGGAAATTGTATGGAAAATTGTAATCACATAGTGAAGTAAAACGTAGAGAATAAAAATTCAAAGAGAAAAAATTGATGCGAGATGAAGTTGTTGGGGAAAAAAAACCGACATTCAATTATGCACATTATTACACGATGGTTTGTTTTGCTCTCATGCCAGGGCTTTGCAAACAAACGAGCGAAGCAAATTGCGGTTGATCCACGGTTTACGCCTCGACTTGGAACATTTTTGGATCAACTTTTGGACAATGTCCCAATCGATGGTCTCGTTCTCGACTTGACAAACGAGGACGCGAAATTATTTTTGATATTTGACTCTCGTAAAATGAAATCTCTCACGGTAGATGTCCGAAAAGTGATTTGTCTAAAATTATTTTCAAATCCCGATTCACTTCGTCCGAATGTCCATTTTTGCTATCGCGAGTCTAACAATTGGGTCAAATAATCAATACACACTTTTTGTTCGAGTGATTTTTGTTCTGTACTTACAATCTCTGGACATGCCGACAGCTAGGCACTTTTTAAATCTGCAGTATTGACAGCGATTTCGATTTAATCTTATCACCAGACATTTACCATCCCTCAAGCATCTGTACTCTATTTGTTTTTGTATGCTCCTACGAAAGAATCCCTGCAACAAAGAAAAGTGCATGAATTACTAATAAAGTAGTACAAACTTGAACAGAACGTTTTTGCTTTACATTCAAATGCTTTCAAAGTTCCTCAATTTCAGTGCCATTTGTATTCCCTCATTATTCTCTCCGAACCAAAAAAGAACAGACCTAACTTGTCGAATGAAAATTTGTTTCACAATATTGAATCTGATATTGGTGTTCTCTGACGACCGTGTTGCTTCGCAATTGCGACACTATTGATACCAAGCTGAAATATAAAGAAACAGTATCGCTTCTTTTTTTTATATTTTCGAATCCCGCCGTTGCAATGAGAAAAACGCATGATGAAAATCGAGCAATATTGAAATTCGTGGACTGAATTTCAAGCGACCGATCTTGAACAAAAAGGCGTATCCACCATAAATTGAAACACTCCGGTTCAAGGACTATCGTTTTATTTGAATTAATGTTTTTGTCGCGCCGGTTGTATTTCATACAAGTTGCGAGTGCAGAATTCGAAAGGGCTCGAACGGAAATGAAACGCCGACTTGATGTAAGATAATTTGCAGTGGGTGGCAGTTTGTAGACCCGATCGAATTCCGTTGCGAGCATTCAAAATTATTAATCGAGTTATATTTTCGTGAGCTGTCTTTGCCAATAAGCGAGCTTTATGATGATAACAGTTTTGGCGCGGATTATCGACACGCGCAGGCGCTTCTACACGTGCGTAAAATCGAAGGACAGGGAGTAAATAAAAAAAGGTAAAGCAAGCCGAATGAAATAAGATCCAGATTTTTTGATTTGAATTATTATTCATCAGCGGACTTTTTTTGTTTGGATTCCATGGAATGGTGTTCTTTTGCATATTATCAAAGTTGAATTTTGATAACGAAAACGAGGATTTGCAAAGGTTGCTTTTGTTCTTGAAAATGTGTACGGCAAATTGATTTACGTTGCGGGTGGAAATCATTTACACTCATTTGAGCTCGCGCTGACCAAAGTCAAAGTTATTTTGGCTATGGAAGCAGGGATTTCATTCACACAAGTAAAGTTTCATTTGCAAGACACAAACTCTTGTTTAACTAGAATATTTGAGTACAATATTTGTTTCATGATCTATTTTATATAGCAGAACTCGTTGAAAATGAAAAATAAACATAAGACAGTAAATTTCACTCAACATGAGGATATTGTGTTTCGCAAGTTATCCTAAGATAAATTGACTTTACGACTTGCGAGATGGTTGAAGTTCAAAAAAACAAAAGGAGAAAAAAGCAAGAGCTGAATAGACACCTTTGTACATAGAGTTTTTGCGAAAAAAAACAACAGACTGTTAATTACTTTTTCTATTTTATTTTTACGACTTGAAAATCAACATTGCATGTTGTCCTGTCGAGAACAAAGTTAAGGCATACAAATATTAGAAAATGACTTGGAGTGTTGGCAAAAAGTGTTAGTAGACAGGTGCAATCATCATTACTTTCATTGCCGTGATAATAAATTCCATATTTATGTTTTACAGAAAAAAAATTGTCGACAAGCTCTGGGCAAAAAACTGAAATGCGACGTCAGGATTTTATATTATATTTTTCCCTTTGTAGCACATTTTTATTACTTCAATTTTAATGCTATCCTGCCACATTGTTTCTGTGTACTCTCATATTGTAAGTCTAATTACATTTGTATATAATTATGCATTCAACAGAAGATAATACATGCATTCGATTTGCATTTCATTAAAACTAATGACAATCACAGTCGGTTATAGAGAGCAATATGATAAACAGAAGAAAGAATTTCATTTTTATCTCTCAAATTATCGAGTCATAAATTTCGACTGGAAATAAATTTGAAATTCAGATTCTCACAAAATTTGGAATATTTTCAAAGAATAAAAGTATTAATAATTTGCAGTGAGGAAGAATTAGAAGCTGTCAGTTACAATCAGCTTAGATGGATGAATTATTGAGGTAATTTTTTTGCCATTTCAAGTCATTTTCAAAACGAGAAATCGTTTACATAACACAGGGAAGTGAAGGAATACGATATGATAAAGTAAGAGCTTGTAGACATTCTTAGATGAAGTTGACAAGATTACTGGAGTTTGTTAGAACAGTTCTAATGGTAAGGCTATTATAATTGTATGAAAATCGAAGATTTAATTTTTCAATTTCACTTTTTTTCAAAATAGAAATCCATTGGAAATGTATTAAAATTTTAGTGATGATATTGGAGGTTTTTTTATTGAAGGAAAATTGAATTTCATTTTCAAATAATAAATGAATGCTAATAAAAAATTGCTCGGATATTTTTGATGACATTTTTATCTCAAAAATATTTTTCAATGATAATTGAATTTTTACAAAATCGCGTATTGGGTATGTATTTTTTTACCGCAACATTATTATTGTCTCTCGACCAGGACGGATATGTATCAAATTTCAATCAAATTATATTTTTAAAATGAAAATTATTGCAACATTAAATTTAAAATACTAATAACAAATAAAGAAGGATGTTTACTGCTGATTATTGACATATCTAATGGCTGTTGGAGAAACTTTTATTAGAGTATAGAAAGTGCAATTTTTTTTGTTCATCAAATTCTTCACATCAAGAAAGGGAAAAGTATTGGTTTTATCGTTGCGTAAATGCGTTACATGTTTAATGCGTCAATTACAGGAACGAGAAATGTGATATTTCAGATAATATTATATTTCTCCTTCGAACATTCAAAATTATAATTGCAAAATTTGTTATCAATTTTATTAGAACAACTTAATTGTTATTTTACAGCAACTTTATGAATGAAGTGCTTTTAATTAGGCGTATACATTAATTAACGCAACAATAATTTACACCGAGATGCAATCGACACTTTCATGTCATTTCCATACAAGAGAGTGTGTGATGGTTAACATCCACTTGACGAGAAGAGCCCAACTCCGATAATATAATAGACAATAATACTCGTATTCGATAACTTGACCTCGGTTCAGCTCTAAAATCAATACGTCACTTGAAAATTGCATATTTACTCAACGTTTCGAATTACAATTGAAAATTCCAATTTTCGAAGGTCGTTTTGCCAATTTTTTACTCGATTCTAAATTTTCAGTCTCGTTTTTATCTTTCGAATCATCGATTTCACCTAACTCAGTTTCAACTAATTTATTGTGTTGCTGTTTTAACCTCGTTATATAAGCAAGGGATCGTTTTTAGATAAAAATGAAAAGTTGGCAAACGATTGCATTGTCATTAACATTCCAGAAACTGTTAATTTTTTTTTATCGAAATAAAAGAACGCGTTGATTACATCACGCGAGTTAAAGCTTTGCATTCGTGACGGTTTAAGGAGAAAAATGTACTAATGGTCAGACAGGATCAGTCAGCTACACTTCATAATAAAAAGTTGCTTATATCACAGTGCTGATTCAATTACACCAACTTATTACACCAAAAGTTTCGTTATTTTTATTTGTTAGAATTTGCACACGTCCAACTGAGTTTGTTATAAACAACTTTACTTTTCATTCCAAGTCATAAGTCATGTTTACATTGATCATTTTTGAAATTAATAAAAAAACGTCGAAAAAGTTATGAAGACTATAAAACACGACGTTTTTATTACAAAGATGACATTTTGCAGTAAACTTGGCTGATACACGATATCGCGATCACTAAAAAAATTACTGCCTTAATTACGAATAAAAATGTTGACGCGTGCATTTTTAAAATCAGCAGAGTTTGTCGTCGAGATGTTGAGTGAAAATTTATGATGTAAAAGTTGTTCAATAATGGATTAAGCCATAGTTATTTTTGAGATATGAAATGTTGTTTTAGCCCACGTACAGTAAAACTCTGACATAAAATTATGTGGCCAATACGGTAATCTACAGCGAGCGCCGTAAAAAAGAAAGGTGTATCCAGTAGCGTCGTTAAAATTGTATCGCGGTACCATAAAACTCCCGATAATACAAGGGTTGGAGCAAAATGAAAGATGAAAACTATTTTCCAACACGAGCTTTTGCAAAAACATTTCTTCGTCGTGTTTAATTTTAACTTTGTCTTAAAACTTTTAACTACTGACATTACAGTTTGATTTCTTTTTTCTAATAAGAAGGAACTGTCGATTATAAGTGAATCAGGTCAAGAATCACATTTACAACGATCATTGGAATAAGTTTCAGCCGTGTATATAAGTCGTGATTGTCTTCCGAGCGGAACAATGATTTTAGCATCTTTTGTTTTGCATAGCTGAAAGGCGTCATAACTGGGACATCAAATATTTTGATTCGACAAAATCATCAGATAGTAGAAATTAATGTAAGCAGCTATTTCTGATAATTTTATGAAACTTTATCTATGCACCAGTTGGCAATTAAAAATTGACCAGTCGTTTCAATTTTCTATTGATATGATTTAATGAAAAACCGAATGAAAAATTCAAACTCAGTAATTATTGACAAAAGAATTTGCGATAGCGTTACCACATTGTCTAAAACTGCAGCGGAATAATCGATAAAACCGGTTCAACAATATCGAAAGTTATCAAAGCAGAAAACTTTGCAGAATGTTAATTCGAATGGTTATCGTCGCTTTTATACCAAGCACAGAAAAGATCGTGATAACATTTTTTTTTTCAATTCGATTGCTGCATTTATGGCACATTATATAAGATAGTAGATGCATTTAAAATGCATGGAAAATGTTTAGACAAAATGTCGTTTTACTTGAACACAATTTCGTTCGTGCTGCGACTAGCAAAATAATTTGCACATCGAAATTGATCTTCCATTGAGATTGATCTTGGACGTCAAAACGAAAAAACTGTTCATAAAAAACGTATCGAAAATAGAAGAAGGAGATAAAGATAGTTCAAAAAAATAGCCAATCCGAAACGATTAGGTGGAAGAAGCGAAGAAAAATAGGAGCATAATCGGAGGTATTATGATTTTGCGATAGAAATAGATTATATATGAGGTTTTGAATGTAACGAATGGCAGCGAAGTGATTGAATCACGTAATTCAGGGATTACGGTGTCGCGGTACTTTTCTACGCAGCTCCGAAGGGAGATGCGACTGCCGAGCTGCTCGCAGTATTCCCACCGTATTGAACAGCGGCATGAAATTGAAAGGTACGTATACACTCGAGCTGTGCTCGCGTGTGCGAATATTTTATGCACGTGTACGCGCCGCCACGGAGTGGGGCAGTGCACCAATTCACCGTTAACTCCGGCCCTAGGGCTTCCGTGTTTCAATCTCGAATGCTGAGACGCTCTATTGGCGATGTGCATCTTATGTATTACGGTTACAAGGCTTATGCAAGCCAGACTTTTGTTCATAAAAGAGAAATCGATCGGAACGTTTGGTCGGATTTGTCAAATTTATTATCCTGTCAGAGCTTAGAGAGCAGCGCTGCGAAAGCCACGATCACATCCGATACCTCCTTATTCGTTTTTAAGAAAACCGTCAGAACGCTTCGATCAATTACAACTCGGAATTCGCTCGCTAATTACGATTTCATTGGCAATTTCCCTTTTTTGCCTCTTAAATTTCATCTTCTAAAGTTCATATTTTTCTAAACTGTTTCGATCTGTACGAGTTTGATCGTTAATTAATTATGTAATTGAAACGAAGATGAAGACTGAGATAAGAATGAGGAAATTTCTTATAACAATTTTGTATTTTTTCGATTTTTCATTTGCGATTATCAATCAATGTTTGGTCTTATCACTGAAATCAAGTTTGTGTTTTGTAATTTAATTTTAATAACAATTATTAAATCGTCGTTTCTCAAGGTATGGTGAAATATTGAGTATATTTCGAAATCTTACATCAAAAGGTACTTTCTTGAATAAGAAATATTGTCCATGACGCAATTATTATAAAAGAGTAAAATGCAAGAAAAGTCGTTTCCGCTTCCTTGTGCGGATGAATAAAATTCTCGTCTCGTGAGAATCCTATATTCTTTTCTTTGACAATTAAATGTAATGTTTTAATCATGTCGCTTTATAGACGAGTTTTTAAATGAAACAATATCCGCGTCATATTTTTTTGTGATCTATGGAAAACTGTCAACATGCAACCTTTCCGTTCGAATCGTTTCTCTTTTCGAACCTTTAACAAATCTTCTGATTTATTGACAGCAAAGAATCCTCCAATCACAAATAGACAATCGACAACGATACACAAAAGTAACATTACATATTTTCACGACAGACAACTTTTTACATTTCAATTTCAGTAGTACAAAAATACTCTTGAAACTTCAAACAAAAAGAATTCTTTCTTTAAATGTTAACATTTGAAGAATTTGACTTTTGAAATTTGAAAAAAATCTGTTTATTGTTGGAACTATCGTAATTACTTAACTTGATTTTTGTTCAAAGTTTTTTTTTGAGACAAAATTTTTTTCTTCTCAAACAAAAGTTGTGAACAAAAGTTGGAACCTACCTTGCAGCCTTCACAGCTTGTAACCCCGTAATGATAGCCGCTTGCCTTGTCGCCGCAAACTTTACAAGGTACGAAACTCTTCGCTGGGGTGGAACTATTCGAATCTGCAGCCGCGTAATGTTGTTCTGCAAAAGAAAAATCAGAGACGGAAAATGAAATACCTTCTTTGTTTGCCAACATTGAACGTTGTAATATCATTATTTTATTTATGTACTTTTGTCATAACAATCATTTCCATTCAAATATTGTTGTTGGATTGTTTATTATTGAATTTTTTATTCTAATCTGACGTTTACTTTTTCCTTCAATTTAAAAAAAGATAATTATCTAGTTTTGATTTATAGGTAAAAGCGAAAACAAAGGTTAGTTGAAAATGAGGCGTTGAATTATAGTTATATATAGTGTGTGGTTGACAATAATTGAGGCGGAATCATTTGGCATGATTTCGCGACTGTATAGGTTTGGTTGTAGTGTTTTCTTGGTAGCTCATTGCATCCATAATGTAATTAGGTGATCGAGCAAACTTGAGTCTTGTGCGTAACGGGTAGTCCACGCGACCGTTAGAGGTAGCAGGAAGAATGAGATAGAGGAAAAAGAGGAAAACAAGCTGAAATGGAACAGGACTGAGACTGAGCCAACGCGGTTAGCGTCGAAGATGAATGCGATGGGAAAAGAGCAAGAAAAGTGCGAGCTCACGTCAGACACGTGTTTACGTAGCATTATGAAAGGTCTAACGAAATGCTTTGCGGAAGGAACATGCCGGTGGCGAAATTAAAAATTATTTTCATGTAACGTACTTCTGCTTCGTTAAAAGTTCGTCGGCAAAAATTTCGTTGAGCTGGTCACGGTTTATCAGTATGAAAATCATTACTGAATCAACTTTTAAATCCAATTTAAATTTGAAACTATTTTTGTAAAAGTGGGACAGATTGGGATGAAATTTCTGTCAATTTGACAAAAATTAAGAAAGTGAAGAATTTCAATGTTGAAATAAAATTAAGCCATGGCAGAATTAATTAATTCTGCAGAATTAAAACTTTTTTTTCACTTATGAATAAACTTAATTGCAGTTACTTTTTTTTATTCCAATTTAAAATTCACTTTCATCTTGAAGCATTTTAGAACTGCTAACTGCTTTTATAAAAATGTGCAACTTTTTAAAATGTGATTACGAAAGTTTTATAATTGTAAAAATCGAAGCAGAAATGTTAAACAAAGTTTGAATTAACCGACACGTTGAACAGCGACGTCGAATCTGGCTTCCTTAGGCATTTCCACATTTCAGAATCTCAGTGTAACGGGGATTTTTTGTATAAAATTCACAGACATGCTACACTCATGATCACGGTTCAAAGAAGGAAACACTCTTGCTTGGAGATGGCAATCTAACATCCATGTCTGGTACGGAACACGATTCCTGTCTCCGTGTTCGGAACGATTTAATTCTCAAAGATATGAAATTCAGCTCGAAAATCCTAGTCTCAAATTTCCTTAACATCATAATAACGAAATTTAATTAACGCTCAGCAACGCAAAAATGATTAACATCTCAACCCACGACTCTATAATTACAGCAATCAAAAACCGAAGAATTGATTCCTTCAAAGTCCGAACACTGAGATGCGTTTTTGTTCGTTTTGGCGTGCGAATAATCATTTTTGAGAAATAATCTAAGTAATTGGCTGAAACTTTCTACATGCGAAAAAAAAAGTGTTAGATCGTGTATAAAGCTGAGCGTACAACTTCCTCCTGATTGCGACATAAAAGATTAATTTGACACTTGCAAAAAATGATTACACGACGTGGTCTGCTAGCGTTCAAAAGATGCTTATCGCATTACAAGATATCCTACCGATTTTGCAATATAAATTTGTAATTGACGTGAAAGGTTCTGGCTCGATAACCGATTTGTATTAGTGCATGATCCTCCGTCAGTTTCTCGGCATGCGTGAGATCCGCGCTTCCGTCTCTCTGCCAATGAGACGTATAACGGCTGGCTGCGCAGCAGAGCAAACAAACCACAAGTACCGTATGAATTCGCGCCAACGCTCGTCGTCTCTCTGCTCGTAAAATTCTATCGCGCTGTTGTACGAGACAATCATTTCGAATTTCATTTGGTTGCCCGCAAACCATCTTTTATTCCCATCCTCCGGTCAAAGGTCCTAACCAAATAGAAGAGAGAAGCTCACTCTTCATTTTTTTTATAGCCACTTCTTTTTCATCCTCCCTTGTGAATCGAAGCTCATTGCCTGGATTTGCTCTCACGTTACTCGATGCACAAATTTTAATTAGCATCGCGCAAAACCGGAACCTTCGAATTCAACACGTTGACCTTAATTTCGCCGAGATATGACGTTTTTTTTATTCGCTTATAACCAACTTGAAGAAGTTTGCTCTAATTCTTAATACGTCAATTAATCATGCCAAATTATTTCCAGCGTGCATTCTCGTTAAACGATTTCGAGAGTTTGGCTTCTAGATATTAATTATGGAACTGTTCATTAACTTCTGATCAAATTGGAAGATGGTCTTAGAATATATATACACAGGTCAACAAAATTAGCACGAAATTGTAAGATGCAAGTTTTTTGCGCTTTTTCATTGTCTGCTAGTTTTGTTGGCCTTTTCATTTTGCGTCGTATTTGCGTTTACACTCGCATTGCCGAGTTTCACGTTGATCCCAGTTTGTAGTTGCCTAACTAGGTCATAATGGCAAAGCCTCCATTTGGGAGCCGTTTTTATGTCGCTCGGATGATACTATTCTGCGCAGGCCTGCGTTTCGTATCTCGCTCGCGCCATCATGCCCCACGATTACAGCCAGAGACGCCGACTGCATTGTCATTGCAAGTTGTTGCAAACTGAATCTTATTGATTAACCATTGCATCCTCCAAGATCCTTATTTCCCCGAGGAACCTTCGGCAACTAGTTACGAATAAAGTTTTTAGAGATCGTTAAAAAGTGTCGCGTTTTCGTCCGACAAATACTTTTGTCCTTTTCTATTTCGTCTCTTTTTATAAACATTCAAACAATATTTGAAACAATAAAATTTTATTTTAATTGAATGCATTTATATTGTTGTTGAAAACAACTTTTAGGATGAAATCAAATGACAACTTTTTGTCTGAAAATAGTTTTTGCATGACAAATCCAAACAGAATGAAATTGAAGAGTGCAATTGATGTTAAAAAATTTGACAAATAAATCTATGAGAGACACACGACTGCACAAACGAACGCAATTCAGATGGCGGATAACACTGCGACATTAAAACAGGCAGCTCATGCCGACCGCAAATGTGTTCCAGTTTTGTTTGTTTCATCGCTTTCCGCGAATACTCCCTTTGTAAATGCGATGACGTTTTCTGGATCACTGTTTCATCCCCACGACGACAAATTGGCGCTGTCGAATTATCACATTCCATTCTTTCTATCAATTTCGTTATTAACTTATCGATATTTCAGACCGCTACAACTTTAGTTCAATATTTTGGACCGAAAATATCCGAGTAAATTGAAGAACGAAAAAACTTTAAGATCGAACTTGTGCAACAATCTTAGACATACCTATAGCAAGCAATTTCCAATTACCTTGGAGAAAAATAAAATCCTCATAAAATTGGACGAGAATAAAATCATAGAAAATAAAATAATTGACACTTTCAAAAATGTAGTACCACTTTTTAAAAGTTGTTCTAAAAGTAGCGAATAGATTTTTTCAACTGGTTTCCCAACTGGACGTTGTTGAATAGAAATTGTATGTGAAACAGAACCTTATTCGAACCATCAAAATATCGATCGACATCATGAACTATGACTGCTGTGCAGTTAATTACTATAGGTAACAGTGCATCTCCCTGCGCTCCTGACCCGTGGCAATTTATCGATCACTGCGCATCTGGGATGGTTTCAATGCGAGCACGTTGGATTAGCGAATTGTAAGGGCACTGAACACGTTTTTTTCTTTACCTGATAACACGATGACTTACTTCTTTTAATCAAGCGCCTAAGTTTTATTAATTGTTTTTCTCTCTCTCTCTCTTTTTTCATCCAAGCAATTATTCACTGCAAAACTCAATTGATAGTCGATGCTGTAACTATCAACTGACTGAGTAGTTTGCGATTTCGTGGAAGAAGCGTCTTGATGGAATGGAGAATATTCAACGTTTATAATTGGATGGCGTAGCTTCGTAACTTGACAATGGGACGTCTTTTTCAGCGTCAATCGTCCTTGTTGCTCGAAACTGCAGCGTAAAGCAGAAACTTGATTTCAATACCGTAACCTATATCTACTAATTGAATTTATTGCACACTGTACTAACAATTTGAGTGACTTTGAAAATTTCAACGACCGCTCTTTCTCGCTCGAAGCCACCTTGAAATCTTCGACGTCGATGCCGCTGAAACTTCGGCATCCACGTGAAATTGAATTCATCGTCAGTCGTTACCGTCAGCTTTATAAATAACTCCACTTCACGACACGTCGTTAAAACATTAGCCATGAAAATTTACCTCTCCATCCCGAGGTGCAAACTTTTGTTTGTTCAACAACTTTTTCACTCGGAGCAAATTTTTCTTATAAACTGCGTCTCTTAGATGAAGAAGGATGAAAGATGAAATGGATGGTATCCAGTTGGTATAATATTTCTCGCAGAAGGAAGCATATTATGGCACACGAGACTTGAAAACGTGTCCTGAAAAAGCCATCGAGAGCCAACTATTGTTGAGGAGTATCGACGCGCTCAGAACGAGGGCAGTAGCGAAGAAGCAAGAAAAATAATAAGAACAAAAAATGGAAAAATGAAATTTCTCTGATAAGCCAATATGAACGTCGGTTTTGTGAAAATCGTTATCGTCCGAGGGTGGCGAACGCTTATCGTTATCTTGAGAATCGCATTACTAGAACAATATCAATTTTTGATCCAAGAGCTTTTAAAAAGCACGCTGAAAGCTTAGCGCTGAGAAGGCTGAAACACAATCAGAATGTCTAGCACATTAGATGCAATTTCAATGCCATTTAGTTGGATGGAAAAAGGATCGTCTATTCTTTTTGAAGTGACTTTATTGATGTGACGTGTTTGTTTCCAGTGATGGTGCTTGAATGTGGTCAGCCAGTGCGTTCGGAGTTGTAAGGAAAAAAGTAAATAACAAATAGCGAATCATTATACGCTTGGTTTATTGAAGATTAACTTTCCCGCGATTAGATGTAAGGCGCCCATTATATTTATATTGCTAAGCGTGCTTTTAATTTATTGGTGATTAATTACGGTTATCTCGCTTGAGCATTAATCAAAATTGAATATCGCTTAGCGTCGCAAAATCAATGATTGTAATTAATTTCTACTTTCAGTCTTATTAATATGCGACACTGACTACTTTTTTTGTTATGTGTTTTTGTAATTTTGTTTGCACTTGTTTTTGTTCGTTTGAAAAATTCGCAAGTTCTTTCAGATTGAACATCAAAAATATTTACTAAAATTCAGACACTTGCAAAGTACTAACAAAATCAAATTTCGAAAATAAATTTCAAAGATAAATTTATTCGTACCCGAACGATAACAATAGCAATAAAGAACAGATTTCATTTTCACTTCAAGTCTGTGACATCTTGAATCTTGATAGAAAAAAAGATTTACAACAATGCAGTTTGTGATTGGTGTCTGAGTATCGTCTGAAATTCGAGTAAACAAAGCTAGTGCAAGATCTATCGGCCAATTATCAGAAAAAGCCACTGTGGATGAGATTTGAAATCGTGCAGATAGTGAAACCGAATAACACGTGAGGCTAAAGCGACAGTGACTTTTATCGGTGGCATCGATCAGCGATAGACTCAAAAGCCATAACCATTATCATAAGTTCGCCAAGAGAATGGGCGCAATTGCGCTAAACACGTGCGCGCTCCAAAGTGAAATTGTATTTTGTGAGAACCGTAAAGAGAGCGTCTCTATTCGCGAGTACAAAAATAAGGAGAAAAAAAAGAACCTCCGACAGGGCAAAAAAAACATGTAACCGTTATATATAATTAACCTTTTATGGCGGCGTTTCCTTGCGCGCGAATTGATTGTCTTCCGAGTTGATGGTGTGTCGTGGCAAAAGTCAGTGACACACGGTCGTCGTGGGAAAATCGTTTACCACAATGCCTGCTCATTATTGCTCCAACTTTATACGGTGTGGGGTTTTAGCATACCGTTTGATTGTTTCTTGTACCTCACTCCGAACATGTCAACTGTCTAATTCTATTTAACTTTATGTGTCTCGTAAACATTTTTATTTCAAAAGTTAATTTTCCTTTCGAAAACAGAAATAACATACCTTTCAATTTGAATAAAAATTTGAAATATTTCATGTCTAAACAAATCATTACAAAACACATGAAAAAAGGGTTAATTTTATAAAATGCATCAAAAGATATGGAATAAATAGACTAAGAAAAATGAGAGAAACATGCAAGTTTGATAGGGTATGATTTTTACGCGAAATCGGTGTGCTTTGCATGTAACATGACGCGAGGCGAAATCTACCTCGTCTTGTTTGGTTCTAGGCTGTACATTTAGCGGCCTGGCAATATCGTGGCGTGTATTTCAGGGCCGCGACACGCAACGCATAAGTTATCGCGTCAATTACGCGAAAGATTTAAGCAGAAATGCAAGACGCTTTTCTGCACTTTATGAAGCGAAGCCGCACATTAAGCCATTGCTCGATATCTCGAGGATGCTGGGACGAGTGAGTTACGGCGCAGGTCAGCTGGATAAGACGATTATTCCGTAGCTCAAAGTTTTGCATGGATAACCGAACGTCCGCAATCAGGAGCGCGGCGTTGCGATAAAACTCATCCGTCCGGATGGCGAAATTATTAGATCCCAACTTGCGATTTCATTTAAAATTTTGAACCTCACTAATTGAGATTAATGGAACGCCGCATTTTTACAATGTAATCATCGCGCACCAGATGACCCAACTGTGCGCTTCATTAAAAACGCTTTACACTCAATTTTTCAACTCGCCACCGCGTCATTTAGTATTCAATATTTAAATCCATTTTTGCGCCGAATAATTATCAGGCGAAATAAAAAATGCTCCGATTTTATTATGCATGCATATAGCGGCCGACTATTTCTCGTCGGTAATTAAAGTAGGACAAAGCCAGGGGGAGAGAAAAAAAAGCGCCAACGAAACATCGCTCTGACCCTAATACGAATGAACAACCGAAAAAAACTTTCAAAGTCATTATCGTCTAACACTTTTTTACTTGGCAAAATCTTTTTAACCGTCGAGCTTTCGAACTAACATTTTTCAACTACTTATGCCTCCTCTTTCTGTTTATTCGAGGCAAAAGTTTATTGACCCATTGGCACTTGCCCTTCGTGTGTTTCCTTTTTCGTAATTCGCAAAACGAGCGCGGCTAAACTGGAGCTTACCATTGTAATGAACAATTCTCATCCGTCTTGCATTAATATTTAAGCGGAAGACATTAGCGCGGTTTGAACCAAGTTGATGAGCTAATTAGCCGGCCGCACAACAAGTTACAAATAATTCAGACGACCAGCCGCACGTTTTTTGGTTCCCGACCACACACACTTTTCAAACTTTTTCGCATAAGCCCCGGAGCATCACGTTTTCATGCTCCGAGTCGCCGTTGACGGCAAAAAATATGGTGATAATACATCCTGAAATTGTCCGTTTAAATATTTAATTCGGATTGATTCGTTACATGAAATCACGTGACTTGAATCATATACGGCTGGGGGTATGAATTTTTAATCGCCCTGCAGCTCGATTGTGAAATATGATAACGCGAGAATCGTAAATCAAATACTCAAAGGACGGATATTCAATCGAGCCTCGGCTCTAGACGAAGTTCGTGGAAATTAAACGCTGACGTCGGCTGTTTGGATTTAAATGGGCAATTCAAGTTGATGGTTTCAAAAAATGTGTTTAGAATATACATATCTTCTAGTCGAGGTCTGTCGGAAGGTGTCTTGCAGGCACTTTACACCCCTAGTTTATAAGGAAGAATCACGCAATGCATACATTCGCTTGGGTCAACGCATTCGTATTCCACAGTTGCGTACGCCTGTTCGCATATACGGCGTGCAAAGTGCACTGTGCTTCTAGTGTCGTTACGTGCTGGCATTTATGCGACTAGGGAACCTATCTTTTACTTTCAACTAATAACGTCCTTTAGTAACTTGAGCTTCAATTTGACATTCAAATTTATTGAAATCGTAAAAACTATCTCAACTAGTTAAAAAAATACATTGAACATTTGTCATTCAATACATTGCGTTTCTGTCACGAAAAACGTCATTGAAGAATGTTCAAACTGAATTGAAGGAAAATTGTAATTTTGTAATTTTGCATTTTTGTTGTTGGAACAGGTATGGCTGTTTAACATGTAATACGCACGACCGATTAAAGACTGGCTAAGGAAGAAGAACGCGAAAAATGAAGGAGGAAAAGTAAGGGTTTCTAATCAGTTGTTCATCGTTGATTCTTCGCACGTATCATTTGACTTCCTATTTGTAAGAAAAGTCTGACTGAAAAACTAGTCGGTATATCCGTGACTAATTCCATTGATTCGCAGCAGAAGAAAAATTGTTCTTTTCTTTTGGTAATATGTGCACGAGCGGAAACATAGATTTTTTCATATTCGTTATTTTAAATGCTCGTATTCGACATTTCACAGTTACAAGATAAAATTTATCGCGCACTCTCTTTTGTTAACTGAATTCCGATAATTGAATGTAAAATTTTGATTCATACTCGGTCACCTGCACAGAGCATTAAAACGCGAGTTGAAAATTGACAGAATAATAACGACTGATATCGGGACCGCGTGTGTACTTAATGCTTGAACAAAACCAAAATAATGGCCAAATTGAACAATAATGATATTATCAGCCCACCGGAACAAACGACCAGATAATTACAGTTAATTAGTTAATTATCCTTTATGCTGGAATACTTATAATGCACGTGTGCAATGTAAGTATTCAGCTACTGTACACGTGTGGCGCCATCTACTGTGTAATCGCAGTAGAACACGTGGCGCCATCCACTGCGCAGGCGCAGTAGATCACGTGGCGCCATCGAGTCGAGAGCACCGACTGCGCAGGCGCAGTAATTAAAATTCTATCGCAGTTTTGCATATCGCATATTGTCAGTAGTTTAAATATAGTTTATTAAAATTATGTTGCAGAGAGAGAGAGAGAGCGCCGAAGGGACTAACTAATTTAATAAATTCCAAAAATGTAATAATAATTTTTTAATTTGGACAAAGATAGACGGAAAAGACTTGGTGTTTTTCCAAATTTGTTTGTAGGGTGTTGAAAAAAGTGGTAAAGATAAACTAGACCGAATAAAGGTCGATTAATTTTTACTCATAAATTCTACAGTAGTTTATATAGCAGGGTGTTCGTTTTAGTAAGCATCTAGTTAAGCATCTCTAATTTCCCATAACGTCGTGTTCTGCTTTTTGCGAGGCTGATTATGTTTCGTTTAGTTCTTGACAAACGTATTCGTTATTGGTTCCCTATTAGAGGAGCACTTTCTAAGTTTTCACTTAGAAAAGGGTATATCCACGGGATGCGATTTCCGTGACATTTACGGTAAAATTGAAGCGGCGGATAACGCAAGGGGGATTGTCTTCTTGACGATAACGAGTTCTATTCGTCGTGCACTAATCCCGCGACTAACAAATAACTTGCACAGGGGCATATACACTCTCGGAGGCAATAATTTATCGGCCGCGTCTCCGTGCACCCGCTCGCTTTCCCAATGCACTTTCTATGCTCGAAACAGCTCCGAACCCCATCTTAAGCGACGTCTCTGCAGCGAAATTGCACAATCGCCGAGCCCCTGGGTGGTCGCACGAATATTGTATTACGCGGATAATATCCCAATCGTTATCATCCAAATCGTTCCTTTTTATTGCCGCGCCGTGATCATTCGTAGTTGCGACTTTAATTAGGCGCAACTTATACGCCTGTGTGATTACCGCTCGGATAGTTTTATACGACTCGGACACCGCTCGTACACCGTGTACCACAAACACCATTTATATTATACGCACGCTGCAAGATTGCGAGACTTTTTTTTTTATATCTCGAGATTCCGAGATAGACGCGCAGATACTTTTGTGACTGATTTTTGTTACCGCGACCACTCCGCTTCTAATTATATCAAAACTTTGTTTAAACGATTATTTTAAGACTCGACTATGTCCCGTCCTGAAGTTTATCACTCGAAAACTCGTTTCTAGTAAGTCTAATTTAGCGCACGTGATTTTGTATAATTTATTCTCCGGGGTATTTTCGAGCGCCATTATGGCCAAACAGGTTACGCATGGATGATTTTGTTAAATTTCACAAGGTGTACTTGAACATCGATACTTGTCAGCGGAACAATCTGAGATGAAATTTGAACGGGTTTTGTTCTCAACTGGTATGATCATTTTGCAATTGTCGAAATGATGAAATCGTCAAAGACTTATTTTCCGATCCGTCAAAAGAAAGGATGAATGAAATATTGCGATTGTGCTTTTGATGCTGTCATATGGTTTACGATATAATACTTCGCTCATGCATATTCCACTCGACGCAAATTACGACTCCAACTTGGACGCGGTTTTGATTTACTGCGTAGCAATGACCTGCCAATAAACGCGTTGTTTCTACTCCTGCCCATTCAACGCAATGTCCAATATTTGTCTTGACTGTTGCCACAAACTTTATTTGAAAAACAATATCGACGTCTATGTAAATGCCATATCAATCGTTCCATCAACGTCGTATAATCGAAATAATTAATTTGAATTAAGGAAAACAAAGAACAAATTTTCAGCCATGATTTACAAGCTATGTTTAAACAATTTGCAATGAACTGAACGGTTTCTGAGGAAATCTTTTTTGAGTGCTGAATGAAAATCATCTTCCAAAAACGGCGAACAAAGAGGAACAAAAATTGATACATTTATTGAGGTAAACGTGAAACAAAGTGAAATGCAAGAATATACACTCATGGAAGGAGACACATGCTAGGCAGGTGTCACACGAAGAAAACGCGGAAACGCGCTGATGCATCGTCACATCAGAATGCTTCGTTTAGACGGAGTCCCCTCTGCCTTTAGGTTTAGTTTTGTTCGCGACTCTCTTATTTGTCCACACGGAAATAGATTATTCGAAACTATGTCACGAATTGCACTAGCATGAGAATGTTCGTCTTTTATCTCTTTCAGCAGTGAAACGAATCAGTTTATTTATTGCCTTTGTCAGCTTTGTTTTGCAGGTGCTGATCAAATGGAGGAGCGGTGAAAAATTTCAACCGAACGTTTCGGTTTCTGAGAGAGTCTCGCGTGATAATTATTTTGACAGGGCGATTTTGCAAAGACGTCAGGATGATTAGAAATACATCCATTAATTTGTCTGAACGAAATTGACGTGCGATCTTTTTCTGCTCAAAACGGAGGCTCTAATGCAACTTAATTGGATTTAAATATTCGTGACTATGTTCAAGCCAATTACATATTCTATTTTGATCGCGAGAGTAGTGGATGACTTAACTTGAGGTAATTAACCTGAGTGAGCTAGTCGTCGCTCTCCGTCTCTTTTGCCTTTCGTCTTGTCGTTAAATTCCTCCAAGTCTCTTACACATGACGCAGAAATATATCTCTGGAATTATGTCATGACGCTGTGGTCGTGTGCATGGCTACGTACACAAGTTTCTTTTTCAATTATAAAACCGACCCATCCAACTTTAAAGGCTAGACCAGTTTGAGAAATTCGGATGATTAAATTGTTTTAAAATAACCGACCATTTCTTTTCTGTCAATTTAGCTTTTAAAGTTCGCTTCCCTTTAAACCGTCGGCTTGTTTAAGTGAAGAATAATAAAGTGCATAAGCTTTAAGAATACACCACTCACCACCCTGCTTTTATAGAACACGATCAATCATGTAAAAAAGAAGAATTCTCACCTGAAACATAAATAATAACACTTATGATTACACAGTTTTCATATTAGAGGCAATCGTGGGTTTTGTCATTTTTTTTTCTTCCCTTTAATTAGAAAGGACGATAATTTTTGTGGAAAAATTGTCGTCTTAAGTGAACAAATAGAACAAAGTCAATATTTTTCTTCGCTGATGATAAAAAAAACGTAAGAAAATCTGCACTCAAGTTTACGATTCATTTAAACGTCGCGCAACGAAGGGACGTGCAAAAAGACAGTTTCTTTAGAAAGCAGAGAACATTTCGAGCGAGGAGGAAATTTTCCTCGCACGTTCTTAGGGTTTTGAGTACCAGCTCGCGTTTCACCCTCGCTTTTATATTAAATTAAATCACCCTCCTAGTGCTACGTTACGCTCAGCAACAAAGCCTGGCACAATTTATATCCTCGTTTTAAATATTCCTCGTGTCGTATTTGGTTCCCGCGTCATTGGCAAGACGGGTCTGTTTGAAAAGTTGTCTCGACGTCGAGGCAAACCGAGAGCAGCAAAACAACCTCAGCTATATTAGACGATTCGAACCGATCGTTCGTTTTATCGCTCGGCAAAGTAATTAGAAGCATCTTTGAATACTAAAATGCGTTTTTTCACTGCCAACCTAAGTGATTTATGCAATCTCCATTCGAGTTACAAAAAATAATACAAAATATTGCAACTAAACTAACATAAAAAATTTGTGATTAAATACTAGACATTTATTTTTCGTAAAAAATAAATTTCGCTATTTGAGTTTTATGTATGAAAAATTACGTGACAGGAATTCAGGCGGGTTCTCTGTGAAGACAATTGTAACGGCTTGCGACCGTTTTGGTATCCTGTAGTCGCGTAGTTATATCTCGCTCGACAATATTTGAGCCAAAGCGCGAGCAGAATGCGAGCAAGATTGTTAATTAAGAAAGCTCGTTAACTAACTTGGCGTCGAACTCCTGTGGCTGTTACCATGCGGGCCGTTTTCCGCATTTTCTTACCAAAGGCTCGAGTGCATGCACGCACTTACACCCATCGCGGCACCGTGAGAAAAAAATCACTCTCGTCCTTAAGTTCATTGCCATGATGTTGCGGTTATGCAACATTTTTTCATCCCGATAATTAATCCGCCAATTGCAGCCCAATTAAATTCTAAGCTATTTTTCAAATTGGCACGTGACAGTCGGTAAAAACCTTTGAACCTTTTTTAGTCACACAACGAAAAATTTCAAAAATTTTTTAAGGAATTAATTAAGAAGAATTTGTGCAAATTTTAGTGCGTTAATGTCAGTGATATGTGAAACGAGGCATTGGAGTCGGAATAGAATTAATACACCGAACAAAGCCTGTCAATTCCGTTCGGTATCTTTAGTGCAAAGCGAGGAAGTGTAATTCAAGTTGGTTGAAAAGATGTCATTCTCGCGTCACGATAACGTGGTGTCGAAAGCACAACAATCTCCAGTAATGATTGCGATTAACTGGATCGCTGAAAACTGATCCATGAAGACCTTCGTGCAAGCTCAAACAATCAAATGTTTTGTTATCCTTCAAGCCCTTGTAAAAGTCTGACAAATTTTGCACAAAACGTTTGACTTTTTCTGTCAGACGTCAAAACAAAGAGCAAAATCAAAGTGGCAAAGAATTGGCAAAGTGTTTTTAGAATTCTTGATTAGACGGAATTAAAAAATCAAGAATTCTTGATTTGACTGAAATGTGAAATGTTTTCGGTAACATGTACGAAAATTCAGCTTTATGAGTTGTTATTAAGCAAGTTCCGTTTCCGTCAGTGAGCACTGACCGGAAATAACGACGAAAGTTTCGGGAATTGTGCTTATCCGACGCGGACCGCAGCTCCGAACTTGGTTTCATTTCGCGATACTTGGATGAACCGCGGCTGCGACACTTTTCTCTTTCTCTCTCGTCTCCAACTATCTGGGTCCTGCTCTTTATTTCCCTGTTACTTCATAGTTGCTCGGTTTCCGCTATAACTCTGATTTTGATGGGATCGGCTTTCAATTTTCTTCATGACTGCACCCGATTCGATAAGTTTACTTAGCGATTTATATGACAATCATTGCGAGCACAAAAAAGATAAAAGACTCACCATTTTCAACAAAATCTACCTTTCGTATAAAATGTCTTAGTTTTTAATCTCAAGACTAACTTTTGTTATCGATTTTTTTTTCTGAACAAATAGTCCTGATTAAAGTAAGCAACCAGTGGCTAAAGTCTGTCGTTAAATAGCAATTAAAAGGACGAAAAAAAATAGTTTCAAAAAAAGTTATTTTAATTGAGTATTTAATTGTTTTGCATGGAGTATGTTTGATTGTGTTTTTCTGTCGAATGAAAAAAAAGGAACGAAAAGCGCCAGTGGGAATAAACGATAGACGAGAGCAAAGATCGGAATTGAGGGTGGAAAGAGTGCGCGAGGTTCTCGTGTAAACAAAAAGGGTATTCCTGAAATACGAGCGACCATAGATTCAGCGATCGGGCTCATTATTTACGATTGCCCCGGACGGACGGTGTCTTTCGGCTGTGCGTTGCTTTTTCTCTGCTGGCGGATGTACAAAAGCTGCTATATAGCCAGGGATTATCGATTTTGCTGTCGTGTGCGAGGCTTTCGGTGCTCCACGCCACTTCCTCGTGCAGCTCTGAACCGCGGCACACTCCGCTGTAATTTAACGTTCGATTTCGCGCTTTCACCGATCACGTATCGCCACGGGCATTTCTTAACGAATCCCTAAAGCACGAATTCTCAGCATGAGAATTCTTTCCAACTGCAAACACATTTTCTCGATTTTGTTTAATATTTGGTCCAATCAGTCTGCACGAATTCACCTGACGATACGAATCGACACATGCTTGAGCGATCGAAATCGAATTCAACGGATTTTACTTTGGGAAAAACGTATTCATTATGTCGATTGGGTTTCGTAAATGAAAACTGAATTCGTGCTTGTTTTTTTGTTTATTTATGATGATGAATGTTTACAAGTAGTATTTCTTTAGTGGCCACCAAGGTAATACTAATATACCAGAACAACCGAGACAAATTATGAACCCTCATAAAGATGACATGTTTGTTCCAATTAAAACAAGGTTATTGCGTTGAAAAAAAACGGTTTCACCTAAATGTTTGTTTGTAACCAACAGTGTAACTGTGTTTTTTTTATCCATTTCGTTTCGTTTCATACGCTGAAATTCTTTTCATGCAACTAGCTTTCATTTTGCATAAAGTTTTATCCTTATCATATACAGTTTAATTAGAACCTAAAATTTATCTCTCGTTATAATCCCTTCTAAACATGGCAGTCATTATGAACTGCAAATCATTAACCACTTTTTACACTGTGCTAATTATTGCGAGAGCAGAACGTTTCCCAAGAAACTGTCAATTTCTTGAAGATCGTTTGTAGAATGCTCGTATGAGAAAGAAACAAAAGAAAAACTTTAATCGTGATATTCTATTCCATCGCCAGAAGTCATATCGAAAGACTGTGTATCGTGCAATAAGAGTGCCAGTTGAATAAATTATTTTTACTAGGTAAACGTTAATTAACACGTGCGTGCGTATACGAACGTAACTAAAAAGTGAAACCCAATTCATTACGTATAGCGCGTGTAATATACAACAAGCCTTATGCAATAATTTTCTCGATATTTATCACAAGTTCAATAAATACTCGTATGAGATACATTTTAAGTCGAGCGCGTAATTTGTATCAGCGTGGCAATAAATTAATTAAAAAAATTTGCATAACTCGACTCAGAGAAAAAATAGGGACGCTAATCACTCAATCAAAATAAGCAGTTGTTAGTCAAGTGAACGCGACTGCTAATCACTTATTAACTGCAAAAACAGCTTGATATGCACATATTTGTGAGTCCCAAACGAAACATTAAATCCCAATTAAACTTTCTCGTTACATTTAACTTTGTATTACATACTGTCGACGTTCAACTTTTCTTCAAATAGACAACATAGGGAATAAACACTGGACAACACTGGTTTATGCATCGACCGGTCCTTTGCTTAAACTTGGTCTTAACCAATTTACATATCAATCGAGCAATTAAAACCAAAATTGAAATACTAATTCCTTATATCGCGGATGTTGTCAGCTTTGTATACACAATATGCAATGGGGATTATGAACAACTTGGCTTTGTATGAATATTTTAAAAAAAAATTACTCTATCTGATTAGGGTTGAAGAATACGAATGAAAAAAAACAACGAAAAATCGAAATGCGATAAAAAGTGTGTGACGAAAAATAGGCATAATTGCATAACCATTGAATCTCAAACGACAAGAAACAAGAGTAAGCGTGAATATATTTGAATCGCGTATAATCTAAGACTAGTCAGGATGGTAGAAGTTGGCTGTTTATTTTGCTTCTCGATTAGGATCCGTTTAATGATAGCGGAAGTGAATGAGCAATCGCGATTCTTGTTAGGGCATTGGGTGTACGCGTGTGCGTGAGATCTCACGAGAGTCTCCTATCGATTAAACATTTTTCAAAAACCTTTCGACTGCATCAGAATGATCAAACATGAGAAATTTCTTTGATTCAAATTAAAACTGCAATTCAAAGGGATATACGAACTTGTATGTTTTTTAATCACTTGTACAATCGGTAGGTATTTTGTATGGTGAATATCAAATTCAAAAATGATAGTTACATCATTTTTTTTTCGGACGAACGAAAAATGTTTCGAAAAATATTACAAACCTTGTTTAGTACTATAAAATTATACAATTCTGGAGGAGGAAGAAAAATAATTTACAGCTACAGAAAGTATAAGTTGAGCGTCGGAATTATCATAAATTTAACTAATTACAGTTATCTATTGGGCCATATTGTGAAATAACATGTACAGCGTACATCTGAAATGTGACTAGTTTACAATTTCGCAATTTACATAACGCTTCCACGAAAAGCAAACTTGAGATCCGCAAGTAACTTGGCTCTTATTCGCGATTGCCAAGTTAAACTGCAGATACTAGACACGCTCTATACCCGGAAATTAGAACGCCATCAATTTATTATTATTATCGTTCTAAAAGCAGCGAATCGAGTGGCGAGATGAACTTTGCAAAAGAATCGTCAGATTTAGTGGTGGCTCCTCTGGAGCTCACCTATGAACTCTCTTCTGGCTTCGCCAAGACGCGGAACCGTGTAAATATGATCTCATAAGAGCTATATATAGTAGATATATGAGCGTCTATTTCTATATATAACTTTTTCACCGCAGAGACTTAGCTCTCACTCATCGGATAGGCGTCGTGAGCTAAGACGACGGTACGGAACGTGGCTAACGGGAATTTGAAGGTGAATGCTCGGGCAAATTGCGAATCACAATGTACAACTAGCTCGAGCTCTCCTCGCCGAGCTCTCGCACGCACACGCAAGTAACCGACTTACCAGTAATCGAATCCAGTACAAGATACGAATCCACAAAAAGCAACGAGTGCGAAAAACAAACGCAAATCGCCGATAGCCAACGAGGAAGTACACCAAGTTCAGATTAAGAGCCGAGGGAGAGGTTGTTTCGGAGAGCTCGATTTGGTCGAGTCAGGTCGACTGGGTTATCGTGATAACGGCGCCGGATTGACATTGAGAGAAATCTATCGCGTTAATGCAGCTCGGATCGCGCGATTAATTAAGTGTTCGCCTCGCAGCGGCTGACAATTTAAATTGCTGATGCCACACAACCGGAGCGCTTTTTCAATCAACCTGATAGATTTTTCAGTCGTGGGAAAGTGTCCTCTGTTTCCTCGCGCGATCACAGAATCGAAAGAAACCGAAAACAATTTCATCCGAAATCCGCGAATACACTCTCGCGAAATGATAACTGCAAATAGAACTGGCACGTTTAATTCGAACTCATTAACTAAAAGCAGCTTGCGATACGTAATATTCTGTAAACCAAACATCTTCAGTGTTAGCTTTTAATTAAGCTAATCACGATGGTTCGCTTGTCTGTAGTCCCGGAGATGTGTAACTTTAACACCGATACAATTAAACGTTCCAACCCGAGCGATAAATTCGAAACGTAAAAACTTATCCGAAAGTGCGTAATTGCAAATGCAATCAAGTCGAACGAAATATTTCATCTGGACTCAGAAAACATGCACTGGGAGTTGAAAAGAAAATCATGTTCCCAGGCCGACCGATAACATTAATCAAACGAAATGACTGCCTTCTCTCTGTCTCTGCTATTAAAATGTCAGACGATTTTTGCGCAAAAGTTTATTCGCCGTACAATAACGAGCATTGTTCTTAAATGACATTTTCCGATTCATAATGCATCCACAATCGAACTCTTTCGAAACGTCAAAAACCGCGCAACGGGGTATCAGGTGTCGGCCGATCGTGATCTGCCGACCGAAGAATGGCTCATAAAGTTCATCGTTGTTTATAATTCTACCGCGATAAGAACAAACGAGTTTCTGCCGGGGCCACCTGCGCATCCCGGGTACGCAGCGGCGCGGACAAAAGCCGCTCACAAATTTGCTCCCCGCGGTGAAAATGGCATTGCGGTCTGTGTTATATGAAATGCGCTTTCTAATGCACGTGTTAGCCGTCGACTTTCGTTCGCTGATTCCACCTACGCACTTTATTAACCAATCGAAAACAGTAACTTAACATTTCGTCACGCATTAATCATACGAATGCGAGGACGTTTCGCAACGTCATCCAACAATTTCGCAAATTGCGCGCGAGCTTTCAGGAGCGTCCTGAAACAATGGCCAAGGAAGAGTCGCTGCGAATTCTTTATTCCGAACTGACACTATCAAATTTGAATAATCTCAAGTAATTATCTACGATGATAAGCAATGCGTCGGATGAGAACATTTTCAAGAAAGTTGAGTCTTCAAAATAAGTGAAGAATTGAAATGAGACAGTCTTTGACTTTTTCATTTGCAGAATCAGTGTTGGTTTTTGAGAGAAGATAAATTTTGTGAAAGAAATATACAATTTGATTACATCTGATTGGTTCGGATTAGCGAAGTAAATATAAAGTCATAAATGAAACTAGATTTAAAAAACAGAACGAAAAATTCCGATCCATTTAATTTGGTATCAGACGAAACGTTTATTGATTGCGACAAATTGTACGTTGGGCATTGGGGTTTTTTTTAATTCGCGCCACCTTATCTGTCGTTTCGTCAATAACGACGAGCGCACCAGATGTAATTTCGATTTAGGTTATTCCAGCGTGCATGGCGCATCAGCGAACTAGGTCATGCTGTATCTTTGTTATGGTTATAAAGATAAAAGAAAATACGAGGGAAATCAAATTAATGGCACCGACGTGGAAATGTGGGTAATTTTCGCCCACCGCTGCAGAGCCAACTTTTTCGATCGTGGCTTATCAGCTGGCTCGAACCGTCAATGAAAGGGCCGTGAAATGAAAAATTAATTAACTGTTCTTCAAAGCCCACGTAATCAAATAATTAAATAACGAATCCATCGAGGCGAACAGAAACAGTCGCGACGACTGAACAAATTGAAAACTCGATTTTGTGATTTTAAAATTGGTGACATTTACGTAGTACCTCTTCTGCCCTGAGAACTAAATTAATTGCTACATTAGCAGACAGTTTTGTCGAACATTTTTCACGTCGGCAAGACAATTGTCTGAACTTTGGACCGAACTTGAGGTGTTACGTAAACAAAAACTGACAGCAACAGCGTTCGGCTGGTATTTGGAAAAATGCTTAATTGGTTTTAGACGTGCCTATTTAGCTATCTCAATAGACTTATCTGATCAAACAGTTAGCAGTGCTCAAAAAGATTTTTATTTCCTGCGATGGATATTGTCGACAAGAAAAAAGCAGGATTGCAACAATCGCACAGTTTCGCTGAATACAGATTTATCTCGCAGTCATTCATTTCGTCCTAATGATTGTTTGTTATTGATATGCACCTACGCTCGCTTTGTGTACCCGACAAAACATTTGAAAGCTGTTAATATACGATCCGTCCATTTGCCAATGAATACAACATTACAACATCATGCAAATCAAAATAAACATCATTTTCTACATGAAACTCTCACTCCGGATAATAACTCGGTTCTGCGTATCGAAAATCAACTGCCAGTTTGTTCCAAGTAAACAAAATTTTAATCATGATTATAAATTCGAATTGATATTTGGTAATGAATAGATGCTCGAGCGTGAAAATATACCTACACCAGCGTTGTTAGTCAGCGGGTCGATTTCGCTGAAAAATTCAAAGTCTACCGGGATTTTGCAGAGGTCTCCAGACCAGGCGGATTTATAGTGCGCCGTCCAATGTTTCAACAAAGTTTGAGTTTTGCATCCTCTCTTGAATTCGCTCGCGCGCGAGAAGTTTACAAACGAAATAGAACGAGCCAATAATCCGGTCCGTGTTTTCATTTGACAGGCGCGATAAAAGTTAATTGAGAGGATATAACTTTTTAATTTTTCAATTTAGAAAGCGAGATTGAAAGCTGAAACCGCCGATTACGCGATTAGAGCCGGCGGTATCGATCGCATCATCAACCTCTGTACATACTTTTTTTCGACCTTGAAAATTCGTGTCAAACGTCTGCGGACTGTCTGACGGGCTTTGTAAATGAGTCTTTGACCATAATTCTTGCACGTGCTTGTTATATCGGTGTCTATCAGCGTGCACTCGAATCGCATTAGTGCAATCTCTAATTGCAGTCGATAGATCAGCCGCACAAAGCCGCCCAGTGTTTCAATGAAAAACCAATTCCACTTTGTCATTATCCTAGTCTCGGCGTATTCTCAGGCACAATTTTCCGTTTGAAATAATTAATTAATAGCACAATTAGTTATGAAAATCAATACCGATGCAGTTCGAATTATAATTTCAAATCAACGACGATAACGAAGTACTTAGGCACTTATCGAAAACCAGTTCGTTTTCAATTCTTGACCCGTGTGAGTTCCATTAGGTTGCATTTTCGACACCAGCTGAATCCAATTGATCCGCACTTCAAATCAATTAACAGGCTTTTACGATTTTTATCATTGCCGCGCAAGTACAAACGGTGTCGCGATTTAGCCGCTGATAAAACGATTGTGTAGCAACTAGACCGCAAAGCGCAAGACCTCGGGACACAAATTTCGTCATTACCTCGTTGTCGTGTCGCCGAAATAAATAAACTTGAAATGTCTCACGAAAAGTTCAGCATTAAATGTCGCTTGGCGAAATACCATCGGAAAATCGCGGTCAGAGGGTATTCGCCGTTCCGACGCGTTAGCACAAAGTGTACAAGAACGGCGACAAATTATGTTTCGACGTGTCGTGTAAGAGTTGAAACTTTTTTTGGACCAATCGACGCTCTTTTTATTGTGTTTTCATACTTTTTGCCGCGAAATTGGTTGTGGAATCTGTAAAACCTCGGCGATACTTTTCTGTCACATGCGCCAACTTTCGTAATATCTCGTCCAAGCGAGACACTTGTTTTGTTCTCATCATTACTTTTTCCCTCTTTTCCACCCGCCAGCAAAAAGTTTTAATTTTCTTTGAGGGCCTTTTGGTTCGCGCCAGAGTGGCACTCAAGATTAACGGCGTGCCTGCAACTTTATATGCACTCGCAGAACTCGAGCATACGCGGAGGGAATAAAATCGGCGACAATTTACACCGTTACAGAAGTTGGAAAAAAAAACAACACCCCCGACCCGATATTTTGTCCCTTTCAATTTGCGGTAATCGAGTTTTTAATTCGAATTAGAACGTGATTAAAGCGAAAGGGTCTACGTGCTACCTCGAGATGTTAATTATATCCCCATTGCCAAGTTAGTGTCACATTTGCCTGCGAGTTATATGTGTCGTCGGCATTTTCCAAATGCCTAAATGATTCTAACGATATTATTCGCCGTCATATAACCTCTGGCAACTGCTTATGGTTGCGGATATTCAGCGTTTAATGAATCTTGCTCGCAGTGTCACGAAACTTTTCGTCTATCAACTCGTACGCCTCGCTAATAAATTCGAGCCATCTCTGTAGGCAAACTTTTTCATCAAAATTATCAAAGTGATATAACATTTTTGAAATATCATTCAGACCAAATTTTAAATTGCGATCATTTAATCGCGCGGTAATTTTCCGGTGTATTTTTGATAACAATGGAGCAACGGCGATTCTATTTGTTTAATGATAAAGATAAGTATTTGCGACGCCGTGTAATTCAAAGTCTTACACAGAAACGTGTACGTGAGAGCACATATTCTCCTCGGTGCGTGTTTATGCATGTAGCTATATGATTAGTCTGCTCAGCACAAAATGAGGCAGCACTGCGATTCCGTTCGCTCTTGTACAAATATGCATGCTTGAATAAGTAGATATATCCGTAGTACTAATCATAAGATAGGCAAGATCAGAATGTTCTCCGTGTGTACCTTCACCCTTACAAATACACAATTCGCAATCGAAACTATGAAGAAATATGAAAAAAATCAGTAAATACAGAATATGAAAATCATCGTACAAAATACACGTTCATTTTTGAGATAAAAGAATTCTAATTTTTTGCACCGACTGTACCATCAGATATTGCATTTTCTAAAAAGTTCTCTCCGTGTTTTTAGTAAGACATTTTGCTTATAATAATTTAGTTTTTGAAAAATTGGTCGCCCTTTGTAACAGAAAGACGTTTGTTGTTTAAGACTCGTTTAAAAAATTCGTTCATATTTTTGTCCGTGAAAGTACTATGTTATGCGACTCTCGCAAAGATTTATGCCGTACATTGTATTCCTGTGACTGGTTGCGGTCATTCCTCTCAGAGTCTAGTTTGTGTCTATAAATTCAACCATTAAGAAACTTGCATGTCAAGTATTTATGGCCGTATGACAAATTCGGGAAAAAAATTGGTCATGCAAATTTGAGTACACGAAAGCATCGTGTAATTAATGATTGTGCTGTAATCAGATGTTGTGGTTTTTTATATAAACGAGAGAGAGAAAATAAATAACTCGTTAGTTTATGACTCATCGGATGTCGAATGAATAATCGATAAGTCTGCTGGGTCGGAATAAGAGGTTTATTCTCGTATCTCTGTCGCGATAACAAGGTGTTCGAGAAAATATAATTTCCTGTCAACGCCGAACATATTTCTGATTGTATCACTCTTGCATACATCAGCTATCTGTCTTTGTCCCACCACTTTTGGTAGACTGACAAAAATTTGTAAAACTGTTTTTCTATTTTTTTTTTTTTTTGCAATTTCGAAACCAATAGAGTTATTTACACTTGAACCAGTGAGATTTCAAGTTTACTCGTGATGCTGGGAACAGAATTTTGATCTTTTTCACTCGAGTATAATGACCTTAAATTTACGACGCTGCGTAGTGTAATTTGGTCCTACAGATCATAGATTCACGCGAAACGATTTAATAAAGATGCAAATTAATTGGAGGCCTGCAATCGCACACGTACAATTGAGTGTTTGAGCATTCGATATTCATCTTCGATATTGAGCCATTTATCCCGCTCCCTTAGCTCATCTTTATCTCTCTTTCGTCGGGCTCGCGAAGCCCGATTAAAGGATCGGCTGTACATTACACCGGTTCTATTAATTATCCGATTTGAACCGAGCTGCCGTCAATCTTGTCTCGCGAGAAGAGCTTTTACGAATGCGAAAGCCGTACTCTCCTCGTCGTGCGTTGATCCTAGACTTTACTCCTGTAATGAACCCCGCTATATCTCAACCTATAAAATCTCGCCATTGCATCAGCTTTATTACACAAAGTATCCAAGACACTTTTCTTAACTTTTTGCACTTAAGATTTTATCCGAACCGAAAAAATCGTTCTTTTCGTACTGACTAGGTTATTAAATTACCACGATGATAAGAAACAAATTAGTTTTCAGCGTGAAAAACAAATTGTTACTAAAAAGGTCTGGGCGGAATGACCGTTGTATAATAAACCGCTTGTACAATGAAAATTATCGGTATTATGTCGGTTCACAAAGTGGACAATTTTGCAAGCCGATAATTCACTTATTCTTTCCATTGCGTAAACTTGCGTTTTGATTAATATTTCTAGCGAAAATAGTGCGAGCGTGATTAATTACATAAATTCTCACAATTGAAAAATTTTCAAAATCAAAATCAATTTCGGAATCGAAACACTTGAAATTCTTTTCTCATAAAGTAACAAAAATGTCTCCCATCAATTGGTAAACGATTTATTTCATAACGAAAAAAATTGAAAGAAAATACTTTCTAATAATCGCAACGAGATTCCAATTTCTCATCAAGTACTCTAACTGCCGTAATTTGCAGCACATTTTTCGTCGTAAAAATTTCAACTATATATTCACATTACATAATAGTGGTTAGACGTCTACATCACGATTACGCCGGCAAGCACAAGTTAAACGTTTTTTTTTCTGCGCGAGCGGGCATTTGAATAAGACGACGCCATGCGACATTCATAAACGTTTAAGATCAAAGTTAAAAAAGTCCGATATCTCATTTTCAGATTTATACACATTTTATTTGATCTCTAACAATGGCTTTTCAATTACTCGTTACTTGTCGCTGAAAGGCAGGACGTGCGCGAAAGAAACAACGGTAATTTCGTCGAATGCAAATCCTTTGATTACTTCAAGACCTCGGGTTATAGAATTTTATGGCCACATACAAATTTAGGTATTTTCATTTATATAATTTGAAAAATATTTACCAGCCTAAAAGTATTTCTTTTAAAAAAAATGATTTTTCACATTCTAAATGAAAATAAAGAACAAAATAAAAATAAAACAAAGATCAAGTCGTTACATCTGCATTGTTATTTGAGACGCTGATAAAAATGTCAGTGTCTTCTCGTCAGGTATCAAATTCGGAACCATCTGATCTGCAAAGCCACCGTAAATCACGCAAACAAACGACACATTGTCTGGTTATAGAATAGCGCAAACAAACAAGTCTATGAAACTGAATAAATGTGAGTGCACATAATGTTGGTGTGATTGTGCATTACGGTAGCCCGAGAACAAAAAGACGAGATGAGTGTGACATTGTGATGGGACGAAAAAAACACGCAGCATTGTGTTGCTGAGATGTGGATATATATTGCCATTTGCTTTGACCACGAAGCGCGCTTCGGGTATCTCACGTCTGCACTTTAGTTCCCGTCATCGACGGCCAATCGCGAAAGCGCCGAGCTTGCGAGATGCCCCCGACTGCAGTTTCCTGGATCTCGCGCTCGCTCTAACCGCACAAGCGCCGTTCCACGTCGAGTCAAGATTTCCGGGTTCGAGCTCGAGAATGCACGCTGTGTCATCGCTAATACGTTTTACACGATCAAACGAGATGATCCGCTTTTTTATTTCTGTCAACGTGTTGTCTTCAACGAAATGGATTGCGATGAGATATTGAATGTCGAGGAGATGTCTTCTGATGCAATTCTAATGGCGCTTGTGCATGATGCAAACCATTTGCTAACTGACGATGACAAGTTTTATAAACAATCTCGCGATGAAGTACAAGTTCGCGTTACATTTCAAAATTAAACGAAATTGCCAATGTTCGAAATATCTCGAACAGTGTAAATTGAACAGATTTCGCGTGGCGACATTTATGACACCGGACTAAATGAATTTGTAATAAAACCGCGTGAGACAATATAATGAGTGTCAAAAATTGATTTACCGTAGGCCCGAGGCGCTGTGAATAATGCGATAGTTCACATTCTATTATATCGCACTTTTTTTTTGTTCGTCGCGTGAGAAATAATATCCAGGATATTATTACATAAAGTTTATTGTTGTATGAGAAAATGATCCCGAGCAACGGCCCCGGCTAATTTAGCATTACCTATTACAACGCAACGTGGTTTCGAACGCAGGACTACGCCAATGCAAATCAATTGAAAACAATTACACCCCGATGAGAGTTATTCCTTTTCGACAATTAGATAGAAATAATTAGCCCTGCTTTATGGAACTCTCGTGTTTACGATCAATTTTGTATAAATTATGCATACTTATCATGCGCCTAGTAGGCGATAAACTTTTATCGTTTATTACTCGCTGTCCATCCGTTGAAATACATCTCCCAGTATAAAATCCATCTACTATCCCATTAAAAACCATTAATTTCCAGCTACTAAATCGGACTCTAAATTTAATGTCGCATTGTTTGAAAATTTGAAAAAAATATCTTTGATAGAGAAGTACGAGACAAAGAGGACGAGACTTAATGAAGTTTTGAATTCAAAACGCTAACGGGTCCTGAGATGCGGCTTGCATGAAACAGTAGAAATAATTCCGTGAACTGGCAGCGGTGCCCTCTGGTCATCAGATTCGGCCGTGTATCGCGCTTAATCGTGCGTCGGCACCGGCTGATCCTAAGCACCCGGCTATCAGATCCATATAACTGAGCTTCCTCACCTCTGCCATTTCCCATAGACTCGCTTGCCACACCCATAAGTAGGCTTGCGCGTAATGCACACCTGCACCACACACCAATGAAAATTCGCCTACGCGATAAAAAAATTAATTGCATTCGTGCAATTCTAAGCCGATTTATAAAGATCAAATGGCAGCAGATGATAAATCGCGTCTTTTCGGATTTCGAATTTTTTTTTCAGTTTTCTTTTTCAGTTTTCTTTTTCTTTTTCATGCAAAATTGTATTACAAAATAAATAAAAGACAAGCTGTAGAGCTTGATTCGAAGCACGTGGGATAATGGTAGATTGAGTGGCAATAAAGTGTCGATTTGATAATCTCGCGTTCAATTATAGCGTTTTGGTGGGTCGCCTCTGTTGACCGGAAATTGACGTTGGAAAATGACAAGCTGGGAATGAAATTGAAAAAAACGCGACTATCAGCGGGTATCACTTTATTAATTGCGTATTCCGGCGCGCCAGATATTTCCGATAATTCGTACGAGTATGCATGCAAACGAGCGCGAGGCACGACAGTCGACATGAATGATGCGGACTTTGTGCCAAAGGTGCGTCCATTTTTTTGCACGCAAATGGAACAAAAATGAAAGCGCGGATCTGATTAAATGCCAGACTCCTCTCTGACGGATTCGGCGGGTCTCTTTTGCGCCTATCTTGGCGTGATCTGCGCGATTTTTGCCACGCGGCTCTAATGAAACGGCGTGTGTAAATCCCAAGTAATTGCGAATCGCGATTTCGCCCTATAAATTATACTTCTCGTGTGCGTTTCATTCGATTATACTTTATTTAACGGCCAAGTAGATAATGTCAATCACGCTGTTATGTTTTTGCTCTCACAGTTCGGCTGATCTATGCGCCTGCGGTGCAAGACAAATTGCATCTACAATCGTATCAGTCAATAAATATTTTTAGTTTCAAAAATTGTTTGACACATCGTCGATCGTCGAACATCAAAAATTGAATTGCAAAAAATTATAATCAGACACTTTTTACATTTCCGACATTCGCTGACAGCGGAATTTGATGTTTTTTTTTTTCATTTTTTTGCTTTTTTCTTTGAATAACTTTTGTTAATCAGATTTGTTAATGATGTTTAAGTGAGACATTTCAGTTATTAGCCCAAGGTGATATTTAAAGGGCGATAATAATGGGTTGCTGAATGATTTGAATTGTTTCGACTTAGGTTGCAGCTGGCGTTGATCTGTTTCGTGCCTACCTGAATTCAACGGAAATTTAAGCCTTTTAAATGCACACGCGAGTGCAAAACAATGTGATCGTAACACGCATAAACTGACATACATTTCGAATCTCAATTTATGAATCTTTCATGGCGTGGACTATGAATCCTTAATAAGCGATTAGCACAATTTATAAAACCCACAATAATAATTATACATCCGTTGCAAATTGTACCGAAATGCGGTTATAAAAATTTGCCGACAAACATTAGCTTTGAGCTTTTAAACGAGCAGTTTATTCACTTAAAATTCAATACAGTCTATTCAAAGTCGTTGGATAGAATTTATAACGCAGAGTAATAAGTTGATGTTAACTTTAAATTGTTTTTTGAAATTGTAATACTTTAGTTGCATTGGATTTGAGATTATTACAAAACCAATCTCGTATCAATTTGACAGAAAGAGGTTGACAGTTGGAGATTGGTGACTGAAAAAGTGGAATAAACGCCACGGTTCTCACCATTTATGCATGAATTTCATTTTCAGAAGTGTTTTTTTTGCCATATTTCATGGGCTCGGCTACATGAAATTCGTTCAAGTATTTAAGTGAAAGGAGCCCATCAAAAAATGTTCATCAAAAGATTTTCATTAACGTATTTTTCAAATATGCAAATGAATATCGGTGAAAAATGTGTCGGCTAAATTTTAGTCGAGGTAACAAAAGTAACAAAAAGGGTGTTCTAATATTGCAATGCAGAATAAGTTATTCCGAGTAGACGAGGCAGCATCAGTGGGTTAAGCTGAGTGTTTGCCTCCGAGCTTCTCGTTTTGTTTTTGTTGAAGCGCACAGATTGGGAAAGGCTATGGATCACGAAGCTCGTCTGACGGCGCGTCTCACAGCCGGTTTTATACCTCGCCATCACTCTTATCTTTGAGAGCGCGTTTGTCTGGAGCAAAAGTATATCTTGGCTTTACCAAGATACGCAAACTAATAAGACCTCTTGAAAAGCTGTCGATACAACGATTAAAGAAAGTGGGAAGAAAAGCGGACAAGTAGAGTACCCTCGTTTTGCGTATTTGTGTTTCTGTACAACACAAATTCTCCGTTTTCATCTCTAAATCCAAGCCCTCAAGCGTCAATACCACTGCTTGCTAACGATCAAATTTTCAACGACGTTCGTAAAAGACTCGTCGAATCACCGTGTTTTACATCAGGTATTGATTTTTTTTTTTCAAGAAAAAGATTTCAAGAAAAAAATTTTGATGTGCGAACGTTTACTTTTAGTTAACATTAAATAACAAAAATCATAAAATACTGCGATGGCTGTATTTTAGAATCCAATATTTTTAGTTAGAAAAAAGTTGTTTAATTTATTGAGTTGTAATAAAAGTGGATCATGAGTCGCATGAAATGAGACATTTTATTCAGGGTGTAAACCGACTTTCATGATATGGAAAGTACATTTTTTTATCATGTATTTTCATTCGCGTTAAATTTTGCAAAGTCGAATAAAAATGTTATTTTAAAAATAGAAAAATAAAAATTTTGAAACAACAAACAGATTTTTAAGCGACGAAATTAATATTTCTATTGTGAAAACTTTCTACTAAAAAGTTTTGAACTTATGATATGGACCCCATTCGTTAATAATATAATTAAAACTTCCAAGTCAGTTTCCATGATGATTTTCTTCTTTCAAATTGACTTAATTTCCCTTTTAATGACATCCTCATCGTTTACTCTACACGAGCAGATGTGCAGGAGGAAAGTGCGAACTACCACCTGAAGAATTTGGCTCACGCATGAGAGTGCGGAATAAAAAAAAAGGCAAACTACAACATTTTTAGAGGAACAGTAACGGTATAAAACCATTTGTACGTGTTCGATGAAATTACAGGAATTACGTCCGCCATATATGAGCGATTCGGTGATGATAAAATTACATTTAATTACGGTAATTAAGCACGAATGATTCGACCTTTTTTGCCTCGTCGCAAAAAACCAACACTACTTTAATTTGAACCGCTATTTTACTACTTCTGACGATTCGAAACAAAACTTGCAAGAACTGAAATAAATGACGTTTCCAGAAAGCTGAAACATTGTTGCAAAAAGAATGCAAATTATGACGTGGACTTGTAAATAAAGCGTCTTTTGCGTTGAAGACAGGCGCGTCTGAGAACAGGTTACGTGTACGAAACTGTTGTCGCGCGTTACGTATTGCGCTCGCTCGTTTCTGCGAGATCGGCGCAGCCTCTTCCGCGATCGCGTAACCGCTTATGGCTAATATACTGCGGTTGTACATGCATGCATGACTTGGCGCTGGATGCGAGACTAAAACACCGTCGCAGACAGTGTTAGACCGCCTCTTGCGCAACCTTATTAAAGCACCGAAGCTCATTCAATTTCTCCCGCGGCGTGTGTCTCCATTAAAATCGTTTTGCATACTGGATAAAGCCTCAACATTTTATCAAACGTGCGGGTGAAAAGCCGGTTTTCACTCGCGCACTTGAAAATAAATCCCTCTCTCCGATAGCGTGGGCGGTTTATGAGCTACTTTCTCGATTCTTTTTTTTTTCCTCAAATGTCCACGAACTCTCGCGTGTTCTCCATTAAGAGCCTCGTAATTTCCAGATAAATTTGCCGTCTTAGATTTCATTAACTGTAAAAGTCGCGTCGACCAAATTTCATATCCAGTTTCCTAGATTCTTCATTTTTGCGACAACTTGAAAAAAGTTATGACAAATTATCATACGTCAAACGTGCCAGTGATGCAGATAAATTTCGATCGTACAAATGTCACATCGTTACGAGCCAGAGGTAGAAAATAATGCTTCCAAGTCGCGCATTAAAAAAACACCGCAATTTGCGTGAACAGCCTGGGATGGTAATTTTTCGTCTGTATAACTACATCGAATAGAAAAGTCGATAAATTTACCATCCTATTTTTTCGAGCCAGCGAAAGCACTTGGGCGTAGCTCTCGCACTTTTCCCCAGTGTTTCATTTTTCAAACTTGTCTCTGCATGTGTGTTTTTTTGCGACGTTTGCACGCGCGGGTTATTAATATGGAACGATTATGATCGATAACAGAGAGGTCTTGGAATCGTTCCATTGTATTCTTGTTTGTCACGAATTTAATGGGCATCTAAAATCGTTACCTCCTTGCAATGCAAAAAAGCCTCGAGCACGAATGATATTGCGTTTTCAATCCCTCTGTCTCTTTGCTCTACGTCAAACTGAAATTTCAATTAATCGTACACAGCCGGAATATGATTCAGTTACAATCCAAGGAAAGGTCGCTAAATGTCGAGCTCAAATTTGAGTCGCAAAAAAGCATACAAATTCATTCAAATATTGTCAAATCCGTAGAATTGCAAAATCGAGTTTAACCGAGGACAAGGAATTCCTTGACGTCAAAAACTTTTGGAAACTTTTTTTTTCCAGCCATAAAAAATTTTTGGATACATTTATCCCAGCAGCTTTGTCATAAATAAGTGAAATGTTGGGATAAATATATTTTTTCAGGTAATTGACTTGCGAACTATCATATAATTCACTCTAAACTTTAAGTATAAAATACAGCCATTATAAGGTGGACGTGAGCGTAGAATAAAATGCACTTGGAACGGACAAAGGCGGCCTGAGTCGATGATGAACGATTTAATCGAGCTGCATGAAACGTGTTAATGGATTAACTTTTCGATCAACAATTAATCTGAGCGGAGGATCGAAAAAGAGACGGCAACAAAAAGAAGGTTTTTTCCATTTTAACGAAGTCGTTGTCGCGGGAGATGAGTTGCATAATGCATATCATGGCGGATCTGCGCGATGGCCTGATAAAGCACCGATCAGCGATTCATCGTGTTCGTGTCGCGCGAATTCCGTCGTGATTTTCGCTGCGGGTGTATTGTGCAATCGCGACTCCTAAGCGCAACAGCGAAATTTGTATTATAAGCGCATGCAAAGTGCAAATTACTATACTTTCACTCGAGCAGACAGCGAGAGATAGAATTCCGGTTGGGTACTTGCGACTGGTTCGATTTCTCTGATAACCGATTATAGACGTGAGCAGGTTACGCAAGTATAATTGATCGAGCGCCGCGTAATAAGTTAATGAGATCTGGTGCCATATGATTCGAAAGCCAGAGACACACAACGCGAGGAAAAAATTGTCGAAACAGCGAAATGCAAGCTGGCATTGTACCAGGAGTGCGCTGAAAACCGATCGTTCAAGAACAATTGCGTCCGCGGCTCTAAATTATGGCGCACGAATTGAAAGGGAAAGTTGATATCTTCTAAACTGTGGCACTGCGAGCACTTTCGTTTCGTGCAGGGTGCTAAAATCGTTGATGATTTATAAGATCGGGTCGTGTGATAGCAGGTCTCTCGTTTTCTAAACGATTTTTCCCAGCCGCTTCGACATTTGCATACTCAAATAAAAGTAACCTCTTGCCTGCTGATTATAAAACAGTGATACTTTTTTGCAACAAATTTCGCATTCAGGTTTACAAAGTAACATTCTAATTTGGAACAAGAGTCGATAAAGACGCAAAATTCACAATCAAGTTTGGTAGTGAACGTGTGAGGCGGGATTCAAGAAGGAGCCCGAAGGTACAACGACACTCGAAAATGAAGCGCCATTCTTGGGGGAATATCCGCTCGGATGGTGCTCTCGCACGAGATAAAACGTACGTTACCAAATAACTTATCGCTGATAGTAACGGCGTATAGCCTCTCGCGAGCTGCAACAAATTTATACGTTGGGAACGCTAAGTGCACCGGGGCGAAATTGCACCTCGCGATATCCACGTTTTATCCTAGCCTCGGTCTAATCAGCAGATAGCCCATTAGCGCGGCCCGATGGGATATCGCGCCACGATTTTTGTAATAATGAGAAAAATGGCGCCTCACTGAGACGTTATTATTTCGTGAACGTATCTGCGCAGTGTTTGTGTGTTGTTAACGTGATTTGTGGTCGGAGCGAAATTGAATCGCCAGGCTTGTTAAATGAAATATGTTGACATAACATGGAATTGTTTTTACACAAACGCAGAGCAATAATGTTTAATACAATGACGTTTCGAATAAAAACAGACGTAGTACATTTCTGACCCGACGTTACAAGGATTTTCAAATTGAATAGAAAATTAATGAAATGATGAGAATTAATTCACGTTAATAGTTATGAATATGGATGAAAATTTAAATTAAAAAATTGATTACAGATTTTGCTTCTGATGAAAGTGGCGTACAAAAATGGGTGCATCAGCTCGTTAAAACACGCTGCTATGAAAAACTAAGCTTGTTACAGCGAGGTGAATATTGAGAAAAGTCAATTTTGGTTGTTTGATATGCATGCATTAAAGCTCATTGTCAAAGATGGAAGCTTACAAAGTTGCCCGGACACGATGTAATTTCGTTTGAATGATACGCTTAAGCTCGAACTAGAAAGGTGATTGTCGCTGAGAAAAATGAAACTTTACATAGCCGAGAGAGCCTTTAAATGGAACTTTTCTCTCTGCTTTAATGCACTCGGTTAATTCAAACAATTCGAGCTTACAAAATTTATGCAAAAGAATGCACCATTCAGTTAATAAATGCGCCGAAAGAAAAGAGCGAGAGAGAAAAAAAAGTCGGATCGTGAGATTGGGATTGGCCTTCACGGTAGTCTAATCACAGGCGCCGAGAGCCAATAGACCGCGGGCGTTTAATTGATTTAATGAAAATAGCGTGGACAAAAGTACGAGCTTTTTGTCAAGGCTGTTCTGACCATGGCGTGCCGGTGCAATCACACCTCCGATTCAGTACTTAAAAAGCAAACGTAAGCGAGTCGTAAGTTGCGGATCGAACTACCGGCACGAACAGCTGCTTTTCAAGTTTAAAGGCAAGGTCGCGGCGGTTCGCAATAGGCGCAGCGGTGCGTGCATCCTTTTACGCGTGCCCACACATGCAACTGAGAGAGTGCAGCGCTCTCGCGGTTCCTGCACGACCTTACCTCACAATCGTATGTCATATAGTCAGTGTCACAGGGTTATGCAACGCGTGTGTTCATGGTCAAGACTCTTGTTAATACCGCGCCATAATGTATACGTTGGATGGTCTTCGCTGTTTGGATACGTGCCAATCGATCGCAGCTCGCGTCATTCCTAAGGTCGCCTATCCTGTTTTTTGCTCAATTTTATCGGCCACTTGGGACACCCCCGGACCTTGATTCATGCGTCCAAATTTTTCAGGGACGCGCGAAACACTCGATTGTCAACGACAGTTTCCGCCGAATTCAAGATTTCAGATTCTACAGACACAGCTTTTTATAGTCCTCTATACAGGGCTCGAAAAAAGCACTCGTCAAATCGTCGTTTTATCGATTCCGCGACAGATTTACTCGAAATAAGATTCCCAACTGAAACGAGAATTGAATCGCGAAGTGGTGTAATTTGGTTTTTTTTTCACTTTGAAAATCGATGTTGGAACGAAAAATATGTGGAATGCAGTTTTTGAGTTATGATAGAGAAATGCAGTTGTTTCTACCGTTTCAGAAGTTTAACAAAGATTAACGTCTGCTTTCAAAGGTAATGAATGATACGGGTTTCTAATTTATAACTTTTGATATATTATCCTTCGGGAAAAACTAATCTGAATTGCGAGAATTTTCGATCGCGAAAAATACACGAAGCAAATTTCGTTATTCGGATCGATTAATTTGTTAGGAGAAAGTAATATTTGCTCATGTACGAGAACAAATATTTGCGATTTTTCTGATTTGATATAGTGCCACGCGTCCAATTACTTTAATCAATATTTCGAGGCTTTTGAACGAGAAAGATTGGTTTAATACTGATGTATCCGACTGACCTATTTATATTTCAAAACTTTTCAAAATAGCCCGATGGATTTTAAATTATCGAACTGCAATCGAAACATTTTTCGATGAAATAATAATGTTTATCGTATTCTAATTTTATGGACGGTACAATCTAAATCTTTTGTAATATTTCAAAGTATCAAAAATCCAATCTTTTTTCTATACTAGTGATTTTGAAAAGATTTTTAGATTTTGACAGTTTTGAAGATCCACAAAAAGAAGATGATACGACTAAACCTCAAATAATCGAGGAAACAAATGTATTCAAAAGACATGGTAATGTTTCAAATCGAGTATTCAGTGGGAAATATTTTAGTTTGTGAAATAAGCGTAGAAAGTTAAGGCAAAGCGAGAAGACCTCATCGGGTTGGTGTATACGAGGGAGGGCGAAAATACCGTTTCACATTTTCACTTCCTCGACTGCAAGCTGGGTCGCGAGTAAAAACGCAAAATAGTTATAATTCGAGGGAGCGACCAGAGATGCGCAACCGTTCGTGATTCTGCACGAAGCCAGAGATTCATACAGGAAGCAAATATTATTAGCATTCGCTTATAATAGATTCGATCCTTCAAGTATCTAGCATTAAATCAAATCGTGAGAACTTATACAAGCTGTCTAAAACAATATTATACTCACACCCCAAAACTTTATCTTTGGATTAGCATCAAATTTCTATTGCTTATTTTACTTTTACTAACTGCAATGAATTTTTTTATTGTTTTTTTTATCATGTTGTAAATTATTTTCCTTAGAAAAAGAGACAAGTTGAAATTTTATAATAAAAGCTTAAAGAGGATAGAACAAAGAAAAGCTAAAATTGTTTATTGTTCCGGAGTTTTGAGTGGAATAAATTAATGAAGAGATTAAACGGGGAAATAAAAAAAAACGAATGAAAGCACTTAAAAAGTAAACGACGATTGGAACAATAGCCTTGTGCACAAATCGCACGTGTTAAGGTAAATTTCGCAGCGCAACGTCGACGTCCCCACGTAAATTTTACGGCATGCGGAAACGCACACAAATGCAATCTCGCGAGCGCTCTCACAAACATCGCCCGCTGATCTGCCGATCTAAATAGATTTCGCTTAATTTCACCGTAGCATGACCAGGTTCTGTATGTATGTACGTGAATGAATAACTAAACAGGGCCGGATAGGGCTGGGCGCTCGACACAAAGCCCTTCCTCTGCTCGCACACTATTACAATCAGATAAACAAACTTTCGTCATTCATTTAGAAAAGTTAATTGACAAAATTGGAGGCGAGATAAAAATCGGCCGATCGCTTTTTGTTTCAGCAAAAGTGCAACGGCGGAAATTGTGCACTTGATACGTGATTTATTTGAGAAAACTATATGTTATTAGCGACCGAGTGTTATAATTTATGAGTCGGTAAAGGCGCTTTTCGTGACGCTAATTAAATATAGATTAAAAGTTAATCCGAAGGAACGAGCTGGCTCGTATTGAAACGCTGCATTATTCAGTGAATTGAAAAAACATTTTTGTACTTGTTCCTCTGTATATGGAAATTGTATATCAGATTCATCTTGCTCATACAAAACGGCGCATTCGTATGATTTATGCACATTTAATGATCGTTGCATTTATCTCCAGCGAGATTCGCAAATATTTTACTCAACTTGCAAAATATAAAATTGTTTCAAAAATTCGCATCCCTCGGATATTCAACACGAAAATGCGTACCAAATTTCACATTCTCATTATAACCAACTCTTAAACAACAAATGCGAGATAAAAAATGCGGATTTTCGATTTCCTATCAAAATATCTAACCTCCTTTGTTATCCTGAATTTGTTCAACACGAAGAACATATCACTTACACCCATAGAAATGGCGTGACAACTCGCGATTATTCCATGATAAATATCATTTTGCACTTCAGAAAAATTAAAAACGAAACCTGATAAGATAATCTTCTAACAATTCTCAAACAATTCCAACTCATGGTTGTACCAAAAATTGGTCCACTAAATTATTTGTAAGAACTTTGACTTGGCAATCTCGAAGTTCGATTCAGAGGAATGTGATAAATCTCTGCGGAGTTTAGCAATTTTTCTCGCAAGGTCTCGGACGCTTTTTTCCCGTCCATTCTCGTAAAGCATTAAAATTGTTCGTCAGGATCTTAATTGGCTGGCGGCCTTTCGTGGATCCGAGATTGAATTACGCGTATGTAGAGTGCAGCGCGCAACCTTTCGTTACGCGAGTTTGCCATACTCGTTTGCGCGGCGACCGATTCGTCTTGCCGACAAAATTTATAGTGTTCTCTTGTTCAAAATGCAAATGCGAACTATCTCGCCTGAAAATACACAAACAACATGTTTCCCTCAAACGCTGGCATCCATCTCAATTACCTTCATTTGTACGAGTCAAAATACGAGCGAATAAATATAAAGCTGCGTTCGGCGCTATTTCACTATTTTTTGTTCGCCGCTTGGTTGTTTCGCTCTCTGCTGCTTTTTTTTTTGCATTCACCCAATTTTTCGCCGATCACCGTGCGGCTGTACGTTTCGTTTTGCTAAATTATAGACGCGGCCGCGATCGATATTTTGGATAGACATCTAATTATAATTGACGCAAATCGAGCGTGCATTCGTTCGACTGTCAGAAGGTGTTTACCCTTATTGATAGCTGAAAAAAATCTGCACTCTTGGATGCAGGAATATTCATTTCAGCGTGATCAAAAATGGTAAAAAAAAAACACACACCAACTGCTCGACTATTTTGGTCGGCTGAGTCGTTAATTATATACCGGACGGTTTGCAGACGCCTCTCAATCGATAAACCGGCGCGGCTTTATTTATGTATAAATAACCACACACGCTCATTGCCTGCGTTATAGGATGATGTGCAAAAATTTTAAGCGACAATATTGATTTGTCATTACTCACGTTTATCACCATTAAGTCAAACCGTTTTACGTACCTGCAACAAAACAACAAATCATTAGATTAACTCTTAATAACTCGAAAACCTCAATTAACACAGTTTCACGGTTACGTCGAAGCTTCAAGAAATCTAATCGACGGCATTTTTTCAGTCACTTTTGTGGATCAATTTTTTGAAAGGGTAAAAGGTAACTTGTTTTTCTGTACGATTACTTAATTACGGCACTTAAGCCGAGCTCTCGTGAATTTTGCATTGATTACAGAAACGTTAATTCGCGCATATGATTTAGCGAGTTTAAAATTGTCGCGTTCTGTAAAATTGTTAATGAGCCGTTGGGGTATCGAGGCAGGTCTCGGCTCGCCGATAAATTAACAGCCAAAAAAGAATATCCTTCCGTGGTGCGTCACTTTGTACTCTAATGGTGACTTGGAGTTGGGTGCACTTTTTCGCCGCATACCAGTATCGCTGCTAAGTTGGCATGCCAACTTCTTCGAGATGCTTATGCCAATAAGGTATACCATTTCCATTCGTAGCACAGTCCTTAAATACTCCTAAACGTTCGCAACTGCGTTTCTATTATTGCTTCGTTCATGTCAAATCGTTGAAAGTCGATCACTTTTTCCAACCTTTTCATATACCATTTTTTTCATCCGATAAAAAAGTGTTAAATATATGTTTACAATAATAGATTTTGAAAGTGTTAGAAATAAAAATTCAATTGTTTATCAAAGGTTCTCAAGTTTGGAAAAAAAGTCAGAAAAACAATGGACCTGGATGAAAAACATTACATAAATGCAGAAAATGCGGCGGTAAATAAAAAAGCAATGTTCCAGATTACGAGATACAAATAATTGTGTTGCGGCCATTGTTAATGGCGATTAAGTTGAAAACAAATGCTTCATAATTAGCGGCGAGGATTTATGGCACGCCCGTATCATAACGTGTTCATCTAATTTCGCAATTTTCGCGAACAATGTAGTAGAAAGAGTTGGTTCTTGCCACAGGAACCCCCACGATGGATTAAATTCAAATTTATTGGCGTGTGACGATGAAATGTTAGGAGAAAGAGGGGGTGGAGCCGGTGAGATTCAAATATTGCATGCTTAAATGATTTATCGGCGGCAACAAAAATACGAGATGTGCATTTCTGATTGGATCGCAACGAATCTGTCTCCACGACACATTGGTTCTGGTAATTTGAAACTTGTAGTCTGCGATAAATCATCATGAAGTTGCCGACACGCATCGCACACATCATCCCCGACGTATTTGTATGTTTTTCATTTTGTTGTCGAAACCCGAGAGAGGATTTTAAAACAATTTGTACTGTGATTATTGAAAGATGTAGAAAACAGATGGAAGATCGAAAAGATAATGAGGTGTAAATTCAAGAACAAGTCGAGAGATGGGAAAGTGAATTGAGATGATGAAGTAGTTGTTTATTTCATCGATCGGTAATTACAGCCATTTATAATCATAAAATATCGAAACTTGAAAACGAAGCCGCCTAATTAAAAATTATTATCACGTGATAATCTGCTTATCGATTCAATCTCGAGACGAATAAAAGATCTTGATATGTAATCAAAACCGATCTCCAACCGATCCCATCTTAAGATTCACCCAATTCTAAAATCTGAAAATATAGATCGTCTTACGATCTAACTTTTTTGCAGTCTCGAAATATTGCCAGCAATAAAGTTCTTACTTCAAAAATTACTGCTTTCGAACGTTGTTATTTAGCGAGGGGAAAAAAATAAAAACTTTGCAAATTGAAAAGCATAAAAAGTGCTAAGATGCAAATACAAAAATATATAAAGTATACGAGAAGAGGATATCAAATGGAACAATAACTTTTTCATTATTCTTGCGCGCAAACGAGAAGTTTTTGCGCGCAAAAACTTTTGCAAACTTTTTATTTACAATCTCTCAGGAGTTGTATTTTTCTTTACATCCGACGATGAAAAGAAAAAAATTATAACAATGCTGCTCGAACATTGTTTCCGTTTTATAACGTGGAAGGGAATAAAACTTCCAATCGCCATTCTCTGATTTCGTACAAGTTGTTAAACACCGATTAAAACGTTTGATGTTCTGGTCTTAACTGATCTGCAGTTCTCAAAAAAGTGCCTGTTAATCAACCATCAGGATGTTGCTCAGTTATAATTGCCGGGTAACAAACCTTAGGTCGTAAGAAAAAAGTTTCAATTACAACTATGCTCGATAACATTGATTTCCAGCATTTTTTCTGCGAGCAAGAAAATAATCAGCGACAGACCTTTTCTTCCGTACGAGTAAAGAGGTGAAGGAAGATAGAAAAACGTCCGAGAGCAAGAAGCGAGGCTGACATTGGACTTGTTTTTGGGACGTATCTGAACAAAGTATCTTAAAGACAATTTTTTTGTGTATGCGTGCACGTGCGTGCTCGGCCACGTGTGTGTTCGCGAGTACCGAGCGTATATTGGTAGCATTGGAGAGTGCGGATGATACAGCCGGCGCTGAGTTCATTGCTCTGACGATGGATGAGGCAGAAGGAAAACACGAAGAGAGAGGTGCACGATAAACGGAACAAGCAGAGGTACAGAAAAGGAGGCTACTCTTTGTCGGAGAGAGACGCTCGTCATATATAATTCACGCGCGTCGCCGGATCTCTTTTCCAATCAGGAAGTGCTGGAAAAGTGCGAGTGCTTTATGCCGATGCGATGGAAATATCTCGCGACCATACGATTAATTATCTTGATAGTGGTGCAATTGGCTCGTTAGAAGTATACGCTTTTCATGCTTCGCGAACCCTCCATCGACAGAATGAGGAAGCAAACAACTTGGCCCGAGTGGACTTTTCCACCTTTGTCACCCGAAGACTTCTCAATATAGGCGTGATGATTCATCCTATATTTTTCACACACTCGAAAGTTATTCTATCTTTGATACTAATTTCAACTTCATACAAACTAAGATGACTTTTTCTTTTCGACATTTTTATACACTTTTTTTTTCTTTTTCAAAACATATATGTTTTTTGAGAAAAAACATATATGTTTTTGAGAAAAAAACATATATGTTTCGACTGAAATAAAGGCTCAAAGAAATATTAGAACAAAAAACTTGAAATTCAGAGCAGAATTTTATTCATGGTCTGACTTTAAATCCGTGGAATAATTTACTAGAATCTTGAAAACATATTTATGTAGGTTAGAAAAAAAGCCGATCGCAGATACAAATTTTTATCGCGGAACACAAATTTCAAAACACAATATACGTTGCACAATGCTATTGTCCTGAATGCGCTTGCACAATGCTCTTCTATATTTTTTATAGTTAATGGAAGTTCTTCTGCATGTGTTATCGAAAAACAATTGTACCAATAACGATTCCGCGTGATTTGTGATTCTCAGCGCATCACGATATTTGCAATTATAATTCTATCTAGATTACAGTTTGGTGCCTGAATTCAGACATGTCGAAAGTGACAAAAAACAATACCAAAAAAGTATTTAATCACTGATTAGTAATTATAACATAAGTAAAACGTTGTTTTTGTATCAGAAAATGAACAATAATTGAAAAATAATTGGCGACTTGATTGAAATAAAGAGAAGAACAAAATGTATGAAGTCTTTATCTTCGTTAGTTGTTGTTTTTTTTTTTTTTTTATTAGACAGTTAATTCGCTGAAATCACGACGTTATTTCGTTAAACAACAGACCGTTATCATTAATAAAAATCAGTTGGAGAAAAAAAAAAGTGTCGTCTTAAACGTGGCTGTTGGATGAAGCTGAACAAATTGCCATAATTTGCAACAAATGTGGACGCGACTTAACAACGGAACATAAATTGGCCGCGATTATGTGTACTTTTCCAATTATAATTGCGGTAAAAAATGCTATTATTTTGTACTTTACTTTGAAAAAGTAGATTTACGTACGAGCCGCGACGGGTTGACATGTCTGAACCAGCAGGAATTATGGTAATTCGTGGGATTTATTACGTGTCTTCGGGGCGAAACACGAATTTCATATCGCATCTGATAACAAACATAACTATACGTACACAGCGTATACCTTTTTCTCCAGATGACATCTCAAAAATGATGCATAAGGTTTAATGTAATCGCTCCATCATCTCCGTAGTAATAAAACTTTACCGCGCCGTGTACGAAATCGATGTGGCAAACTAATACAATGTTATTGGACATAATACTATTTTTTATGAAATTTCGCGTGTCTTATGTGACGTTACGTAGGTTGTTATGAGATATTGCGTAAAATAATCTAAACGCGAGTCAGTAGACGTACTTTGCAAAAATGAAATAACTTTCATTATCTGACAAATGGGCAGTAAAGCGATGAATAATTTTGGTTATGAAGTAACATCACTTTTGATCACGTCGCATCAATGCTAAAAATATATTCAAAGAATCTTTGCGTTCCGATTGTAACGACACAACTTTCCCTGCTTACAAAATCAGTCGTTTATTTTTCATAATCATTTTCCGTCTGCAAAAACGCTCGTTTTTATTTTGAATTCAGTCTGTGTGATTTATTCCGGTAGTGACTTTTTCGAATGTTCACTTAATCATAACTAAACCTCCTACTTGTTGTCCCTCTTTTTTCATGAAAAACCAAATAAAAAAAATGTTTGCCAAGGGATGAATAAAATGTCTCACATTTTTCAGCCAAAACTGAGATTGAAGGCGAGTAGTAGAAATTGTGTGTTTAGCAGAGAGTGCAAAAATGCACGCATTTTTAATCGTTAGTCGAATTAATTATGTAATGCACTTTCTTGATTTATATTCAACCTTACATAAGCTTTAGAAACAGGTTTCGTGAAGCGGTGTAACGTGTTCGCGGCGGATAAAGAAAAGATGCGAAAAATGCGCGCGAAACCTGTTGCGAATCTATATACGAAATTGTGTAACGAGGAAAAAACGCGAAGACTGGTTAATCTCTGCGGAGCATTGTTAGATTGTCATTAATGATAATCCAAAGGATATACGAATGCGCGCTTCGAGGGTCGTATAAAGAAATAGCGCTGCACTTTTGCTTACTCCCTTCCCTTATCAAGATTAATTAAATCCCCGTCATAGAAAAATAACGTAACGAAATTTTCATAATTCATGTACAACCGGCGAGGAGTGCTGTACCTCCCAATATATTTCCCATCTGAGAATTCCGCCACTGATAATATTTATCACACTCATCAAACAACTGTTAAAAATGATAATCATGAAATTCACTGCATAAAAGTTTTATCATTTCCATCGATGAATAAAATGTTCGATAGATATTTTTCATCGAAATAAATTCTGCAGACAGAGTGGAAACATTGAAAATGTCTCAATTGGAGAGAAAAATAGGACGGATATACTCCTAAAATGGATGAATAATAATAGAAAATCAAAATAAAATATCGAATTGAGACACTGTAACTCTTTTAGGTACTGATTATTTTTCCAATGAAAAAAGAAATGTATCAATTTTGTTTGTACCCTTAAGGACTTTTTCGCATCGAAATAAGAAATGTAGGATGGACCTTCCAGACAGGGTGGAGAGGAAGAAAACTCGAGCGATTAATTTTGTCGAAAAAGTCGTGATTTCTGGTTGCAATGAAGCATCACGCCGAACATGCGATCTTACATGAATAATGTGGCGGTGCAAATGCGTCGCTCGCAGATGTTGCCGCGAAAGTAACGAAGCGAAATTATTGCCCTCCTCGAAGTATATTCGCAATGCCGCTGGCGCTGCGAATCGCTTATCGCGTGTCATCGGCGACGAATTACTTCCGCGCAGTAGACTATGTAAAATTGGAAAATGTCGGATGTAAACACAACGCGAGCCGGTACCGGACATGCACGGGTGCAATGCACTGCCAAGCGTTGTCCCGCGATAAAATCGCCACCCATGGCCGCGTGCCTTTTTTCGGTTCTGCGTTTGTCGGCTGCGCACAAATGTTACTATTTCTCTCGAGTCAGATCAAGTCAGACGTTTCGCGTCTTTTGTTTCGTCAAAATCGTTATCGCGAGGATGAATTATGACTGGGATATTTGAAATCGCTGTCACTCCAAGGTTAGCGGTTTAGCAAAAGCCTCGCAGAAGGCTCAGTTATGCTTGATTGTGCAAAACCCAATTTGTCACGATGAATTTTGTCTGATTCTGTGGGGCGGGGGATTTTTTTTTCGAGCTTTTGCAATGTCAGCGATAAAAACAACAAAACTGAATGGAAACAAACGAACGTGGAATATTACAACAGGATGAAACGGACAAAAGGAAGCAAATTTTCGCACCAATGTCAAGAGCTGTTTCACGCCTTTGTTCGTGGTTACTGTGTGTTAACTCACTTGTCAACTTGACGATTCGACCACAAAGTGTCGGGCAAAATTTTTCATCCAATCAAAACAGACAAAAAACCTAGCAAACTCGCACACCCAGTTTTTATAATTGAATTTTTGCAAACTTCTGTTAACCCAATTTTTGCCTGACTTTATTTCCATTCCATAAGTCAATCAATTTTTTTGCCTATCCTTTGGTGTATCGAAATAACGCGAACGAATACAAAAAGTTATTTGACGTTCAACAGTTGGCTTCAATCGTCATTGAAACAGCCCTTTTTTATATCAGAACAAACGCAAATGAGTAAAAGCAAAAAAAAAAAATAACAGTGACAAAAAAAAGCAATTAATTATACCTCCGACTGAGTGGAGGTCTAAAATTAGACTGAAAAAGTGGCTTAGAAAGACAAAGTCGTTATTATTATACACGCACTTATTACATCTACACACTCATCAATTGATAGTCCAAGTCTGTCCATCCGTGTTGCAAAAAACAGGTGCCCAGTTTGCGTCGGCAAGGCAGCGCGAGAAAAAGTACAAGCGCGACGAGATGAGAAAGAGAGAGACAAATATAAAAATCCAATCATTTCGACCGGTTTTGCATCGCACCGCCGAGGATAATGGAATACCGCGTCACTTTTTGCATGGTACACAGAATATTTCCTCTCCGTTAATACCCAAGCTTTTCGCCGGCTCCTCTCTCTGTCAGGTACGTACGCGTTGCGCGACAAAAGGTGCTCGAGGGCCCGCGACCACTTCTTCTATACCGTTTTGTGTACGAATCCCTTCTGATACGCGCTTCAACAATCAATACATTACCGTCAATGACTCCTCAAAAAAATTCAAACAAAAATTCAAAGTTTTTTTCCGTCGCCTTTGCTCCGAACCATGAATTATGATGGAACGAAAAAAGTAAATAAAAAAAAGTGCCTAATTTGAGTTTAAGTTTTCGAATAATCGAGGGTTGGAATTTGAAGGGAAGTGTGTTGTTAGCGAGTGCGATTTTGTGCTGGATTATCGCAGAGATAAAAATAGCCAGAAGCCCGGCGACGCTTTCCCATGCAGAGGCGAGAAGCTCATAATACGCAGCCCCTCACGCATTCAGCAAACGTTGAATGACTTTTAAACGGTGTTGCGCAATCTTTCAGATTTAGTTTACTTTCGTCCGAGACGATGCCACGCACGTAACGTGACCGTGGCACTGAACCAGCGTTACGAACTTTCTCGTGGCCTTCGTTCGACTGATGAGGACAAAAGACTTGCATTGCTTTCATTAACTCCCGATGGATTGACATTTTATCATTAAGCACCTGAACAAAAGCTTCCGACGGTTAACTTGCAACCTTCAAGTCAAACAATTTGATAACAAATTTTTTCTCATTTAAACGTGTTTGCTTTTTCCACTTAATAGCATAAAATTGTTGAAAATTTATTGCCAGTTTGCAAGTTGCTGATTGAACCGATGTTGCGAACTGGAGCTCAATTTGATCGCAACGTTGACGGCGTCATTTTTCATCGCAAAAGTTTTGGAGTTTGAATGATCTTATTGCTGCTGTAACGCATCCTGCGAGTACAAAAATTGGATAACAAGAAAGTCGGTGCCATAGCTTGGCGTCATTCCAGTCGCGGTCTGACGCGTTGCCTTTGAGAAATTGACGAACAGCAAACTTTCGAAGGCGTTTTTACGGCCGCGACATTCGGGGCACAATTTAATGCGAGCTCTCTTCCTCGAGTGTATTCCTCTATCTTAAAATTTATATTCCGACAGCGTGCGTGCGTACGCTTTTGCACGTAGCGAGATAACAGATGCGGCGACATAAAAATATCAGACCGCGCAGTCAGCCAGCACTCACACAAGCCATTATAATTAACGGATTAATTGCGATTCGAAAAGTGGAATAAATTATCGGCGCTGTTTGCGAATGACAAACTCAAAGCCGGCTTGTCAATTTGATAATTACGTTTTCATTTTTTCGTCACGATGCAAAGAAGAGCAAACAAAAAGAAATTTCAAATCCAGAAACATTTTAATCAAAACAACAAGAATAACGAAAATCGTTTAGGAGGGAATGAAACTTTTCCAGGCTAAAAAAAAACGAGTTTTGCGATGGGCAAAAAATTAAATTTGTCTGTTTTTGCAAAAACTTTTTCATCGACCATGTGTCTTAGATGATTAATTCGAGGAGAGAAGAATTCGAGTGAAAAAATTTGCAATTCATTGACAGTTCGAAAATAAGCATGGCGAAGAAGGGAGCGCGCGATTTGAAATAAACGGCAACGAAAAACGACTGGTTCGGAGCAATTCGCGAATTGAAATTCAGGGTTTTAATCCAGCAATGGCGATCAGATATTGGCATCGAACGAGCTGCGCTGCGTGGTGAATGTCTAATTCAGACGTCGACCTCCGTCTGGGTCCTCGACTTTTTCGGCCCTCTTCGCTTTTGACCTTGGCCACGAAAATCGCCGATGCCTCCGATGAATTATGCGAGTTGCATAAAATGCTAATTTCTTCATCTTCATTATTTAATTCCCTTCTTCGCATCTTTGAACTAGTTTAAATTCAAACTTTTTACTCTCATTTCTTTCCATTTCAATTAGTCACAATTTAACTCCAACTTAGAACTATTGCATTCCTAATTTGTTCAAGTCTTTTTTCATGATATAAGAAATGAATTTGTTTGTTATGTCATTTTGTTTTTTGTTCTTCGTCAAAAGTTTAAAATGTGTGATACGTGACAAGTTGGGGTTCTTGGCACAAGCAACCATTATAATTTGCGATGATCGGCATGGCTGTTCGCACCGATGGTTAATAATACACAGCCAGGTATATCTCGCGAATCAAAATGGCTGCAAGTCCGAGCCTCGAGTTGTAAAAGAAAATGAAAGGCTGATTTCGCTGACTATGTCAGTTCGCAGGTGCGACAAAGAAAGCACAGGGAAAAGGAGGAAAGCAGGAAGAAACGACGAGACCAAGTTCCGACCACCAACGATATCAAGTTTATTATTTTTGAACCTGTAAAACAGCTGCGATCCATATACGCGGCTTGCACAGAAACAAAAATTACATAACAGAATCGACGACTAAAAGTGTTTGAGATTTTTCAGTCCACTCATTTATCTTGGATTGTTATTTTTCATGCGATTTTCATGCTCTGTGGAGTTTCGATTACGAATGATATCCTATGCTTCGATAAATTGTAGCCATTTTTCTACTCCATCGCTTTTTTTTTCCGAGCAAAAAATTCAAAAAGAAAACTCTGTTCCCTGTAGTCGTTTGTACTTGCAACTTTTTCTGCGAACGGAGTGCGGAGGTTCAAAGGGTATTTCTCGTTTTGGAGTACACTCGAATTGTGAGAAGAACAAATAAAAAAATGTAAGTATATAGTAAACACAGGATGAGTGTTGAGAGTTAAATTAGACGGCTAGTTTTTTGTTTATAAGAAAATCGCGCATTCCAAACTGACCATTATGCTCGCGGGAAAGTTAAGAAACGTTTTTCATCGCAAATAATTCACGTGTCGTAACGCTGCGGCATATTTCATAACACTTTTCACTTTAGAAAAGTTAACATACATTTGCTTTTAATAACACCAGTGTTATGCATAAGTTCTGAATTAAGCAACGACTAATTTGCAGTTTTTCCGAATACGTATTTATGCATTCCGAAAAACGTCTAAGATTCGTTGTGTTTCGCGAAACCAATTAAAATAATATCAAATACCATCAGAGAGGTATCTGAGAGCTTAATGGTAGTTTCATACCTCCGCATCTCTCTTATCTGAATTTCTATTTCTCGCGAAACAGTCACACAGCACAAGTTTGAATAGTAAAAAGTTGATTCCAACGCAAGGCGTATCATCTAAGCAGATTTTCATTGTTCAATTTTTTCCACTCGGCTGTCTGGCCAACTGATCTATCAATCTGCGAGCGGCAATTTAGATAGCTCTGTACACTCCGACTAGGTATAGAAACTACGAGGAGAAACTTGCATTAAAAGGTCTTCTATCAAGATGATATTTCCTACCGAACACATTTTTCTGGTCCAAATCGAAATTACATTAAAATAGCATCTCGCGTGAGAAAGAAGCGGGAACAAAAATCGCGGTGGTAACATGTTAATCCAATCTAAACGAACTTAACTGCAATCATCAATTATTGTTAGATGGCAGGAGGAATTATTTGATCATTTTGCGAGAATTCCGTAGCGTAAAATGAACGATGTCTTTTTCGCTGAATGATGTATTCTGATAATGTTAAGTAAGCCACGTATAAACTTTACGATCGCAACTACTTTTACATCATTTATTTCCGAGAAGTGGGAATTTCAAAGTTTTCATATCAAAAGAATAGAAGTACAAAAGTGTAATGTTATGCTTTTTAGAATTCAAATTTCAGCAAAATTGGAAGTAAAACAATTGTAAAAAAACTCCTTCGTACAATTTACTTATAAGTATTGTTATGACCAGCTTTTGTTCGCAATTTTTTGTGCCCACAATGTGCCTCTTATGATTAAAGCATCAATTTTTCCTCATTCATAAAATGAGATTCGAATTCTTTTGTTATTTTTCAGAGTAGAATCTTAGTTACATTTGCTAAAGATTGAGGTAAATAACAGAATCGAGAAGATTAGAAGAGGACAGGTAAGGATGTGTGGAACTGGAATGAAGAAACTAAAAAGAAAAGAACAAACCTTGCTTAACGACGATACCAGTAGGTACTTGAACGATGGGTAAACTGTTGCTGGTCGGATTGACGGGAAGATTGGCAGGCGTGCCAGGGGGTGGCGAGGTGCTCGCGCTGCCGACCGAGCCCGGGTCACTAAATCCCTGTGTACTGTTCTCTTCCGGGCCGTCGAAAAAGCTTAGATTGAATTCACTTCCGGCGTCGAAAGACACTTCCGGCGTGAGGGTGTCCGGCGCTGGCGCGCTACCCAGACCCGCCGTAAGGGACTGATCGATTTTGAAAACATCCATTGTACGACGTGTCTGGCGAACTCGTCCACCACCGGCTCACCATTCGCCACGCGCTAATCAAACGACCGAAAAAACAAAATCGCGATTAATTCATCCGCAACTAGAATCGCGAACGTTGTCTCCGACGACGGTTGACGAGCGAACGCGCGGTACAGTTGCGCCCCATTATTTCACGAGCCAACAGTTTTATCACTTTTCCTCGACTAAGGCCAACATTTTTTCCTCGTCACGTCGTAGTTCAGCTTGCTGCTCGCAGTCGCTCGTCCAATTGCCAAACGGCCGACGCAATCGCGATCCATCACTGAAATTAGATCCCATAGGCACCTGTTAACCTAGCCTTTTTTTTCTTATGGCGAACTCCCGGTTAAAAAATATGAAAATCCGTAGACAAATAAAAGAAGTTCAGATATCTGAACTGAAATTTTCAATAGATTAACTCTTTCTTTTTAACTCTGTTAAGTTTGTTTGTTAAACAAATGTTTCAAATAATTCCTTTCGCTGAGTTTTTCTCTGATAATGAGCTTCTAAGTTTATTCAACTTTCAAATCCTATCATTTTTAGTTTTAAATCGATTCTCCTTCTTTTAAGACTTTTTTATAAGCTGTTCGAAATTTAATGAACAAAAATCTTCTTGAACAAGAAACTGTCATTGGTTTTTGTTTTTCAGTTTTTCACATTTTTTACCCTGGGAAAACTGTTGCTGACTTTTTTATTTTCATTTTAGCAATTTACTAGGACGTCTCCCCAAATTGCGATACCTTCTATCCAATAAGACACGACGTTCCTCACACTATCTCTCTTTTTTTTCTTCATTCTCAAAACTTACACCATCAGTTCTGTCATTATTCATTTGACTTTGGATATTCGACTGTTTTTCGATCGGTTCAATTTTCAAACTTCTCGTTCAAATATTTCCACGAACAAAGTTGTAGAATTGTACACACATAAGCGTAACTTAGTCGGTTAATTAAGCCCCTCGCGTAACGCGTCTTATAAAATAATTAGGCTCGGGATTGGAAGGCATCAAGTTTTCGCGACAGCGTAACTATTATGCGGCAGGCTTGGTTGCGTCGGATCTTAGGTTCGCGCAAAATTTTTGCAACGAGGAAAAGAGAGAAAAAATGGGCGAGAAAAATGCGACAGCATAGAGAGGAGAGTGAGAAAAAGTGAATGTCATTGCCGTAATCTTCGGACGTTGACTTCCTCCTGACTCGTTCCCCCACCGACCGGACACAGTTTAGCTCCCACTCTTTGTTAACCGATCCCTTCCTCTTATTTATGTACACCCCACTGCCGCCCGCGGCTATTCCACCCGATCATCATCTCTTACGACTTTCTTTCGACGACTTTTCCGGCAGAAACACTTTTTTTGCAAAAGCCTTTGCCAAAAATGTACAAAAGCAAGTTGAAATCAATTGGAAAAGGGACGTTTAAGAAACTGGAGGAAGGCACCGAAGAAACGAATATTGCGAATCGAAGAAACGGAGGAGTAATTATAAGAAGCTGATTTATCGCCGGCGATTGTCGGAGAACAATTTGCATTAATTGAATAAAGCAATAATTCTCTGGCGAGAGGACGTTTCTCGACGAGAGGCTCATTTATCTCGCACGACGCCTGCCCGGTTCCGCGTTCCTACGTCACAGTGCGTTCACCTTGTTGCGCATTATCAAAACTTAACCCTCTTTGTAACCGAAAACATTCTGCCACAAACAACTCATTTGCATCGCACAACTTTACACGCCAGTTCCATTTCAAACACTTCCAACAGGCTACACGCTATTTCCTTCTTATGTTTCCGACAAACTCAATACAATCCTTATATCCTTATTGCAACAGTACCAATACAAAGTTGGACAAAAAGCTATCATTCGCCAGACACTTTTTTGCAAACCCCAATCGAACATACGATTTCAAATTTGCAAAACAACGGACTGAAAAATTGGTCCGAAAAAAAAAGTGTTAAAATATTTGATTGAAGAGTTTTTTAATGTAGTGGTACAAAAGCTAAAAGTAATTTGGACTCGATAACATGGAAACGAAGACGAGGATGTTGTTGTGCGTTCAACAAGTGTGTTGATTGTGGACCCCGCGTTTTTGTACGATTCCAAAAGTTTCGCTCTGATGTATTTTCCTTGCGATTAGCGGACCGAGCAAAATATCAGACATGACGAGTTTTGAAGTGTGCTTTATCGCGGACGAAATTTGTCAACTTTGCGAGCTGGAAAGTTTAAGAATAAATCGTCTCCGTGGCTCGTGAATAAATGACTGCTTATCGAAGTTTAACAACTTTTTCACGATTATTCCGATGCGTGCAATCGGACAAACGATTTGCTTCGGCGTCAAAAACAAAGTCGAACAAATGATTTTCAATTAAAAAAAAACCTCAAACAAAAAGATCCGAGACATTATCCCCCATTACAATTACACGTTGACATTTACAACTTTGAATAATGGAAAAATTGAAAATGCTTTCTGGTGCATAAACAGAATTGAAAATTGTCCGATCGATGTATTATATCTCAAGTAGCATAAACTAAGGACTAAAAAAAGGAAACTATAAGCCAAGTCGATGTCAGACTGAAGTTGAAACAAACTTCGATGGCAGCGCGAGAGTAAGCGAAAAGGAACGTCGTGTTATGCCGACTGTTGTGGTCGCTTTTAATTACCTGCGCCAGTCAACGTCGAGGGTTTAGCGCGCCTTTTTCCTCAGACTCGTTTCGATCGGCAATTGTATAATGTCGAAGATAAAGCGATCTTCCTGAAAGACTCGCACCGGCTATCGATCAGCCTCTGTCCTTTCTCTTTTCTCCAACATCACGCGGGACACTTTTTGTCGGCTTTATCCTTCCGCGAAATTTCACTGGAGCAACAACTTCACTGGACAAAGTATAGCCAAAGTTTGCAAAATTTTTGAATCCGTTCAAATTACATTCAAATCGGCTCGTCAATCGTCGAGATGCAGCATAAGGTAGCGCAGATGAAAGGACCGGTACACCCGCGTGTGATCCATGATTGTCACGTGGTTGGGACTTGGAGGAACACGTGGTGGAGTCGCGAGCAGTTGTGTGGACGCGAGAGCAACGTGTGCTGTTCGGTCGGTTGGTCGGCTTACCTGTGAGGTAAGTCGAACCGGCGCTCGGCGTGTTACGGCATTGCAATTCGCCTGGTGAGCCGATGCCAAAGGGACGACGTGGGGGAACCGTCGAGGGAAGGTAGGGGGTTCCCAAGTTGGGCCTCCAACTGGAAAACGCAGTGCAGGGGAGGGACGGCGCGCGCGGAGTGGACCAACTGGATTCACACAGTTCATTGACCGAGAGCGAGTGGTGCTCTCCGGCTGATGGCGTGAGTGTCTATGCTAAAACCGATATTGAACGCCACTTGCCGGCTCTTTACCAGCGCAATCGCGTCCTACGTGTGACGCACCGCCACGGGCTAGCTCCCAAGACATACATTATGCCTTTGCCCGATTAGAGACGATGATTTAGAACCGACGCCCGGACCCAACTGTGGGCGGCTTTTCATGCCACACTTCTTCCACAACAAATCTTGTGTTATTAATTTTTCAAAATTTGCAACACAGATTTTTTTCGCCTAGACCAGGTTTCAAGGAACCTCGACAATTGTTTCTGAGCGTTACAGTAACGTTGTCTAGAAATTGAATTGTTTTTGTTTCTTCGTCTAGGGTATTGTATTCAATAGCGTGTAACTACAATCCTAAGTGTACCTGCGAATTACGTAATATTATTAATTTGCGACAGATGAAAGGCACAAATTTTGCATGCGAATAATTGCTTATCCGCGATTGTTGCGTTTTTTTTTCCTTTTGGTTTTCCCAGCACACGCTTTGCCGGAACAACGCGTTGATTGCAAAAAAATTGGATAAAATGTAATATTGAAGTTTGACAAGTAGAAAGTCCGAGTAGAAATCTCATAGGAAGTGTCGAGGCGCGAGCTTACATTTGTTTCAAAACGATAATCCAGATTACACATTGTACGGTGTATTTTGCGAAGGAATGATTAAATTGTAAAAATTGATATTGCAATCATATGGAATTGACGTTAGCCGGTGTTGTATCAGAAAAAATTGTTATGAAAAAGAAAAATTAGATTTGAAAGTTTGGAGAAAAATGCGTGGGAAGAAAAAACCCGGAAGTTGGTGCATAAACTAGTCTTTTATCGTGCGGTTCACTCACTCATATTATCTATTAAATTATGCGCATAACATTGAAACATTGTTGAAAAATGTAATATTAAGCAGCGCCAACTTCATAAAGCCGCAGTTATTATTAATGAACAAACCTTATCAAAACGCAAATTGTCGAATGGGTTTCTTGTAACGTTTATAAGTTGAGTCCATATATGAATACGTATCCCATTTTCGACCATTAATCTTGACATACAAGTTTCACGACACACGACGTACAAACGATTCATCAAATTTTCAAACCAGATGAAATTCATTATTTATTCTTTTATCAATAAATATTTATCATCTCGCCCTCGCATTCAATTTGTACGAAATATGTCGACGAAATTTATCATTTGTAACATTAGCGCGACTTTCCATTTACTAATAAAATTGCATTGTGTATAAAATAATAAAATATTATACAATGTTCAAACAATTATCAGGCTTGTAATTATGAATTTAATTGAAAAAATACATTATCAAACAGACGCGAGGTTGTAATTATTTAATTTGTCGAAACATCCTCCGAGTCCCTTTTGTTCGAGCCCCACGTTGGGCGCCACAATATCCTTAATAATTCATTATTTGATGAGCGCATGCATGTACTTTCTTGGATGGTTATAAAAAACTATATACGCTATAGAAGACGCTCGTTATTATCCCATCAAAGCAGCTTTTCCTGGATTTGTCTATCTTTGTATTCATCTTCCACTCGACGTGCGAATAACGTGTGCAAGTAGATTGGCCGCTCAATGAAATATTCATCACGAGTGAAAAAATCATCGAAATCCTTCGTGTCGTCTTTTGCAGACAAGACACCTTCGTATTGTGTTCAGCAAAATGGCACCTATTAATTAACAATGTAAGCAAAGTGTATTCAAAGTTCGCCTCGCACGCGTAGGCCTAATGAAAAATTACAAATTACAAATTCAACGTAATTTAATTTGATAGTTTAATTAATGCGATACATTTGTTTGAGAGCGTAAATAAAAATTGTACGGACAGGGAACAAATATGAAAATCGCATTTATGCAACGGTCATTTCATAAAATAATGATCAAAGTTGCACAATTAACGCACGCGAGCTACGTGTCTTGTGCATTAGCAAGTCACGAATGTACACACGCACAGTCCGGTGCGTTCGCCGAAAAATGCTGCTGATTGAATAAAATTACGCTACCGATTGGCCGAGCGCGAATCAAGTGAGAAATTTGTAAGACACATTAGTCCATAAACCTGTCGAACATTGTCGTTCTCCGATAAATTAGTCGCGACAAAAGTGGTCGTTCATTTCGCAGTTCTTACGTGTAACTCGAAAAAGAACCGAGTTACAAAGTTTTCATACAAATGAATAACGAGGCTTCTTTAAAGCGGAGCTAAAGTATCAACATGTTTCGCGAAGCGATAATGAAATCAAAAGCTTTCGAATGCAAATGAAATTTCGTCTTTGGCGTCGTTTCCGCTCCTTCGAGTTTACAACTAGCGTTTATATTCCTCTGTTCCAACGTCATTATTAATCGCTTTCCCTATTAAATCCCGCGAGATAATTTATGACACGACGAAAAGCTAAATCACTGATCGTGCTCTCGGTTAATAAATAAATTCAACAAATAGTCATTTGATTACTCTGCGAACCTGAGATACTACCTTTCATAACGATGATAAAGCTTCGATTATCGAAAAATATCCATCACGTATACAAACAGTCTCAAAAAACTCAAAACAAAACTCAACAAAAGTGTTTCAACGATGAATTATCAACAAAAATGTCCTTTGGGATTTGAAATCTCAAATGAAAGGATCTTAATTGAAGAAACTTTTTGAGTCCGACTAAGGATGGCCAGGAGTGCAAAAAGGGACGAAAAAGTCACGCATATGAAAGTGCTCAACATTGTGACCACTCGGCACAGTACACTTGTCGGGAAAGGAGATGTGCTGCTCAGAGTAATGAACTTAGGAAACCGGTTACAAGCTCGTGTGTGTGTGCACAGATTGGTTTTGCAAAAATACTTGTGTTACGATGAAAAACACACATGCGATGTTTACAAAAATCGCACGAATGATCGCAGTCGTACGGAATGCCTAGTGCGGCCCAAACTGCCACTTGCACGATTTCAAACCCTGAGAAAAACGATATCACCTTAGTCAAATGAACCACTCTTCAATTTCGTTTAGTAGCTCATTTTTTTCAGTTTTCTTTCCATTCTGAAAAAAATAGAGTTGAAAAAAAAAAGTTTTGAATAATTTCCGTAACAGGTAGGAATAATGAAGAGCAGCGAGATGATTGGTGTAAGCGGCACAGTGTCAAAGTCATGAAGAAGGGTTGTAAAAAAAAGGTTGAATTCAATTATAAAAAGTTCGGGTCAGAGGGGTCTTGTGACTGAACGTAAGCCGTTGCGGAGGCTTGGAAGCTGGCGCACCAGGGTGGTAGAAAACATAATAGAGTGGGGCGCTTTGCTGTCGCTTTTGAATCGATCCGGCGTCAGCTACAGCTCGAGTCTTGTTTCAGCAGCAGCGGTTCTCATAAATGCCATCCCCTTAACCGCATTATGCTTTGCAGCGCGTCATTATGCAAGTACGAGAATTAGCCACTGATACAATGAAAAGCCACCTCAAACTCTCTTTTACACAATTTCACCTCTGCGTGTTAAATGCCTCGCAACTCCACTTCATTTTCAAAACAAGTATCCGAAAGCGAAACCTCAACGGATATGCTTCGAGTGTAATCCTCAACTTATCATATAATTTTCAAAAAAAATTTCAAACTTCATTACAGTTTTGTTTTTCTTCAGACAAACTTCAGAACAAAGTTTCTTTTTTAAAAATTTTAAAATTTAAATTTAAACTCAATTTTGGCTGGAATTGTAACTTAATTAAATTGGACAATTTGTCAATCCGAAATGCACATTTGGACGCCAAGTTGAAAGCAAATTTTTGCCGGCAAAGAAAGAGACTGATTAAGACAAACATCGCTGACTTTGATAGTCGGAAGTATGGCTCGGAGGATCGGGGCTTTTATTAGTAAGGGTTGCTGGAGGGCCGGTTATGAAGATTTCCTGTTAAATAAGTCAAATGATTTGCATGGCGAAGGAACTCACCGTTGTTGCGTAAGATAGAGCCAGGGCTGGTTGCCTCGAGAGGGCTGCTGGGTTCCTCGCTGCTCGGCTCCCGTTTCACGCTGAAATAGAAAGCATACATTATAGATAATGTCAAGTCGCGTCTCTCGCCTATCAAGTTCCACGCAGTGCGTGAAAATTCAATCACGTCAGAGTGCCTAAGCGAGCTGCAGCGTTTAAAAAAGCTCCAAATCCTTTTACAAGTCGGCCTTGATTCGAGAGAGAGAAAACACGGATCTGACCCAGTTTGGGTGCGCGTTCGTTTGCATAAATGTGTGCCTGCCAAGGTTAATGCATGATCAAACGGCCAGCAAAATATTTTGTTACTCGTTTATGAATCTTGCAAGTTGTGCTTTGATCGATTTTCTTGGTGATTATTCTGGTGGATTGTCTAGCGAGCGGAAAATGTTTGAAAATATTTGGAACTGTTTGAAATTCGCTTGAGGTTGTAAAATAAATAGTAATGGTTAAATGTAGGTTGAGTTTGAATTATAAAAGTGGGAGAACACAAAAAACAACACGAAATAATTGATCGACTTTCGAAAATATTGGCGCGATTGTCTCATCGATCTCGGCGAGATAATTTAATTACGAGGTTTCAGACCAAAAGGAGAAGCTCCAATCCGTGTACGTGAAAGCATCAGAGCCTGGAGGGTTCGAGCGAGCTTTTGTTTTGAAATAGAATCAAAGGTTTCTTCAAAAAAGGGAAGATGTTTTGACAGCGATACTTTTTGTCTCGGAGCTGACTGAAGGGTGTGATGGCTTCAGATAGCCTGTCATTTATCAGTTTAAAAATCACTCTTGGTAGTTGTAGTGTTACATTTAATTAGTAAGCAGAAAGTAATTTAGTACTTTCAATCCAATCAAAATAAAAAATTTCAATCAAAGTAACATTTTTTGAAATAATTTATCAGGTCTAAAAGAATTATGCAAAAAAATGTTATTAAATATAAATACATAATTCACGATGGAGAGGGATGACTTTAAGCACATTTTAAACACCATCTCCTTCGTTATTTGTATTTATCAAAAATTCGAAATTTACTGGAAAACACGTTACTTAATGATACAACCGCCAAATTACGTGAATTAGAGACATAAAAACGTCGTGCATAATATATTAGAGAAAAACGTTAAACTCGTTTCATTGTTTAGTTTAGTAATTTGAAAAATGCCCTTTCTCACACTTAAGCGAGGAGTTAAAAGTCTCGGAATATAAATTAGTCACGTCATCGTAAAGACCTATCGACAATCACTTTTGTTGGATTCAAAGCGGGTATAAACGTCGGTATTAACAATGTTTCGCGGAGGAAGAATTTCAATTGTCGGGGAATGAACAAGTATTCGCGCTAGGAAAACGCGCCGCGAGCCTCGTCGTTAGGTTTTACGCGCGCGAAAGATATAGAGAGGATGCATTCTTTTTGTCTTGTTGCAGGCGTTTTTCTCGCAAGGGCATTTCCTTTTCCCGAGAGAAATCGAGTATCGTTGGCAAAGCATCCGCGAAACGTTGTCTGGCGTCTTACATTTTTAATCGCCGCAATGGAAAACAAGACTGGACGCTGCAAACAAGACCTGGCGCACTTAAAGCTTGCATTATTTAACGCACTGCCGCATATACATATGTGTGTTATACAAAAAAAAACACGGCACAGTGTTTGGACCGTGTACATTGTCGACTCGTTAAAAAGATGACACAAAAAGAGAAGGATGAAGCTGTCGCTGCAAATTTGAAGACAGAAAAGCGCTCAGTCATTGGTTCGAACATTTTCTCTGTGACGGTTTTGTTTTTTCTCGCCAACTATATTGCGGTGATAAAAAATGCATCCAAATGGGGTGATAACTGTAGTCTACAGGTTCAATGAATGTACACACGAAAGGCAAAAAAATCGATAGTAAGATTACGTCTTAATTAGGCAGAGTTAGCAAGGCGAGTAAAAATAAATCAATGCTGTGCACACAAGTTTCGCGTATACATAATGTTGCATCGCATTATTGCATGGCTCGTTATACTCTCGAGCGTAACAAGCTGCAGGAGAGAATAGACGATTCTTTTTAATACCCCGTTGCGAGTGGATGCATAATTCTTACAATAATTGTTCTGAAAAGCGTTGGTCGATGATGCAAAATCGTTATTCCAAAGGCACCTGATGGGCCGGAATTTGTATCGGTTGCAAAAATCGGTATTGGAAAAGCACAGAAAAGTTTGGGAGAAAGAGCTTCGAGCTGTCTGAATTGAAAAGCGAGCTGATATGCATTAGCGAATGTGTTCGACTCGCGTAACTAGAGTATTTATCTTTGCCAACATGTAAAGCAGATTTTCATACAAAACCAAGCGGAAAGCCGTAAAACAGCCGGGGCAATAAGTTACAAGACGTCACGTGCTATCTGCAAGACATCCGCGAGATATTTGTACGCGGGTTATGGAACTTTCTAACCTTTCCAATCATAGTAAAATTAGAAAGCCGTTTGATCCGTTCACCCATTGTGATATACGCCACTTGGCCGATGCAGATCGCGCGAGGAATACTCGATTTTAAGAGTCGCATTTTAGGTTCATTATTGAACTTACGCCGCAGTGATAAATTATTGATCCCGCGCGATATCCCACCTTCGTTTAGCTCACTTTCTAAAACTCGTGATAATGATACCACGCGCGAAACAAAATTTATCAGTTTTTTTAGTTTCCACTTTTTTTCCTTTTTCTTGTGTTAATTTTGGCTAAAAGTTGATTTACAAGATCTATTTTGATAAAAATTTTATTGCAGTTACTACTAAGTGTGAATTTCTTATCTTTATCAAATAAATCAAAAATCAATCAGGCAAATTACTTTTTTATTCAATTTCGAATAGGTTCCACTTTAGATCTTTAAAATCGGTTGAAAATTCGCACTTTTATCATGCTTAAAAGTTGATGAAAGCTGAAAAAAACTACAATATAATTGCCATGAAGTTTGACGTTCGGTGTTTCTATTTGTGATAGCTATTGAAAAGGAAACAAACAAACAAACAAACAAACAAACAAACAAAACATGTTACGCATCGTTCTTTTTCAATCTGAAAACGCAAAGTGATAGGTGACATTTTAGTCCTCCAAAATAGACAATATAAAAGTAGTCAAAAACTCGACTTTTGACCAAAATACGCTAGTCAATATTCAAAGTCCTCTTAAATCAAAATTCATTATTCAATTACTTAACGCAAGATAAAACGTCAAGAATTTGAAACGTCAATATTATTTTCTGAATTTCTGAACGACTGTTCATTGGAGTAGACGAAGCTCGAATTTGAATTTATTTGTCTCTGACTATAAATATATAGAAAACACTCGCTGTCAATCGATAGGTTTCCTCTCTAATTTGCCTTTCAACTTGGTTTAGATATTTTATTCGGATAAATATTTACTTTGACCAAATAACACTGAAACATTTTAGGCGCACTTTATGAATTATGCTATTGCAACAATTAAAACTTTTTTTTATAAATGTAGAAATCTGCATGCGTTATCGAACAATCTTAATTTCCATGCTACAAAGTAAGGATTATTAAATTCTCATTTGTAATTTTGCATTTTTAAAAAGAAATTTAAATATTTAAATTTATTGTAAATAATTTGCAATCTGGCATTTAATTGATTCAAATAGAAATTTTCCCTGTTATAAAATCAAACTTTGCTTTTACGAATGTTAGAAACCGAACCAACTATCAAAACATGGAATAAATAATTAATAAATAAAAATTGATAAACATCTATTTTCACGAATTCACAAAACATCTAGACTTCCGTTAAATGTATTATAGCATAATAATAATTCAAGTTCGGATTTTAATTACAACCTGTAACACAATTTATTACCGGCAGTGCAATAAAATGATGCAATTCAATCGCGTTACTATTTCCTCTCGACTTTTTATTCGTATCAATTTTCTTCGGCTCTTCAAAATTATTTAGTTCCTCCCTCTAACTTCCACTTGATATCCCATCGAATGAACTTGATCCCTTTTGAAACAGCTCATTAATTTAATTACAATCCTAAAACAATTGATTTTTTAAAGTTGTGGTCCCTCTTATAAGGACTCATTAATTTAATGGCAATTTCAAAACAATTAATTACTTATAATGTGGTTTTCAAAAACTTTGAAGGACGTAATTTGATAGTTGACTGTTAATGATAATTACCATATAAAAGTGGAATCCGCTGCAGGGCTGGAAGGTGTCGGTGATGAGCTCGCGGTGGAAGCTGTGTTCGTCTCCTCCACGTCCATCATCGTTCATGCCGATTTTCGAATTAGGGGATGAAACTACGCGGTGTTGCAGTCGAACCAACGGTTTCGTGTACGGTTTTGTGGTTGAGAGTTAAATAATTGGGATGAAAGTGAGGGGGTCGCTCACACGCCCGTCCGCGAACGCGGACTCACGGCAAACAACTGACAAACGATGCACCCCCACTAGAAACTGCGATAATGTTTGCAACCCTCTGTCAACCCTGCTCCGAACCTGCGCCTGCGCTTGTCACAACACAGCTGACGCGCGCACCCTCATAACTTTGAACACAACGTTGTTTGTTCGCATGTTTGTTTAATTAATTGTTACCAAAACGGCTATCGATTACTGTAGCGTTTAATCGTCGTCGGACTTTGTCAAGTCAACTGTTAACAAGTTTTGTTTGTTTCCACAAAAACGTCCGTTGGTAATTTTGAAAAGTGTTCGATAAAATAAATGACAAAAAAGTCGCAAATGAACAATTTCGTTTTCGAACTTTCATCATGGAGCATGAGTTAATAGTTTGTAATTAGTTTTTTTTGCTACGAATTAATTTCACATCGATCAAGAACACACGTTTACACCTTGGGATTAAAAACGCTTGTGCTAATTAAACCATAGTGCAACTCTGTAATTAAACCAAAGTGTCTAGGATCTGGTTCTTGTACCTCCACATCATCATAATTTAATAAATATTTATTAAATTACACATCGGATACAGTTCGTTCTTTGGATTTGGATGAGTGGTAATACCTAGCGAAAGTTTCACCTACCAATATTGGAAAAACTAATGACGCCTCGGCGTAAATCTGCAAAGGTTTCAACGTTAAAACTTTTACCGAAGACTTTATAAGGGGATTTTTCAAATATTCGCTCACCTTAACTGGAGCTGCATTTTTTCGTATCTTTCCCCAGGACACCGCTTCATCCGGACGCGCTCCACTGTCGCTTCCATCAAATTCAGAAGCAGTGTTTAGAAATACCGCGTAATCAGCACCGTTTCTCTGAAAAACGAAAGCGTTTAAAATAATTCATGTTCAATTATGTGTTGCAACAAACTAAAAAATTGATTGTTTGATTCGATAATCATACCATCAAATTTGCGTTGCAAATATGGTGTTTCACAACTCCGCCACCAATAATTATCATCCCACTATTAACAGCTTTCGTAGCCATGGTGTTCAGTCGCCGCAAGTCTGCAATTAAATATAACTCGTAAATTCAATATAAATTGCCTGGCACAACAAATACATAAATTTGTTCCATTTTCTTACCGGATAAAATATCAACGACCAAACCGGGGTTACGAAACGAATGAAAGTACATCATATCTCCCAGACTGCCATCGGTCAGAGCTGGACAAAACACTGGGATTTTATTTTTAGCAGCCCAGTAGTATATCGAATCCGGATTGTCTATTTCTTTTCCGAGTCTTGCTATTATTTTGGAGGGAGTCCAAGGAACACTCTAAATCATAAAGATAATTACAGGAAAATACTTGTTGTCCCAACAAAAATGAATTGCGTAGACTGATTAAGATGTTAACTTTTTGCCCTTACGTTACTTTTTTGTTCTTCCAACATTGCATCCAACTTGGGCATTACCCAATCCTCAAACAAACAATAATTGTCATTTGGTACTAACAAGTTACCAATCCTGTTTATTCCTTTGTCTCGCAAATTTCTTCCGTCCAGATTAAAATCTCCTATGAAAGTTGGGGCGAGACATTTGATCAAATCTTCCTCAAAACCACCAGCTGTAGTGACTATACAATCCACCTGCGACAAAATTCAAATTAGTTAACAATTGGATAAAAATAAATAATTTAAATGTGAACTAAAATTGAGTTTTATTAAGTACCATTTTGTGTTGAACTAAAAACCTAATAGAGTCTCTAATTCCACAGGATGCCATATTGGATGTATATCCTAAAAATATTGTACAGGAACTTTTCCTCCTGATGAACTCATCCTCCTCAAAAGAATCGACCTGGTCAGGTTTCAATGGGATATTTCTAGTGGCCAACATGCGACGAATTTCCTCAACGGCCAGACCAAAATTCGTTGCTTGAAAACCAGAATGAATGTAGGTTTTTAACAGGGCATCGTAATCAATTCCCTTGTTCCAGTCGTAACCTGAAGTTAATGAAATTACCATTTTTTAATTCGTGCTGCGATTCTTTAACATAACTAGTTTCCTAACGAACGATAAAAATGGATCGCAAATATTTGTTTACCTTTCACTGTCGGCGTGCCAGCAGGAAGTGGTGAACTGTGCACCAGTACAGCATTTTTCACATCTTCCGGTACTTTGTCATCTTTTTTACTTTCATCACACATTTTCACAAATACTTTATGGCCCACAATAAAATGCAAAACTGAACTTAGAATGTCACGTAAATATAACCTCTTACTTTCCGGTATGCAAAACCAGAGAATTGATCGTGACTTATATTTTATCAAGTCACGTGAATTAGGACAATTTTACAATTTGCAATCGATTCACAGATTTGACAGACAGTTATTGAACGTTAAGTATTTTCAGATTTTTTTCAATTTCAAATCGGCTTTTTTGCATGTCAAAGTCAATATCTTCATGTTGCTCGCAGGTTGCAGAACATAACCTACGATGTACAACTAAAGCCCTCTGTGTATGAACACGAGAATCAGCGTGCATTGTTGACGTTTGCGTGTGTGTTTTTGCAAGTTGAAATACGTTTGAAATTGGAGACTTTTGTCATTTGATTAAAATTTTGTTTTGTTGTATAGAGATCGTATGTAGTTCACATTGAACAGTAAAAACTGGTAAAAACGCAGGTCCGTTTTTGTAACAATGTGTTTAAAAGCAATCAACAATACTTAACCTTTTGCAAAATCTTTTGACAGAAAAAAGGTAAATAGGTATATAAATATGAACATTTTATTTAGTTAAAGAATATTAACGAAAGAATTTATTTAAAAAAATAAGTACGAACTTATTTTCTTTCAACAATTGTCTAATCAATTTAATTAAATTCTTCAAGTGCTAACTTTTAGTTTCACAATTATTAAACTCTTTTCAGGTATCAATAACAATGGCAGCAATAGAACATTATATGGATAATTTTGCATGCAGCGTGCAAATAAAAGATTATACCAGTTTGGGGTACAGTTTAGATGGGTTTTCTAGACAATTTGAGAAAATATCGTCATCTGACATAGGTATTTGATTGTTCATATTGAATTAAAAACAAACATTGATGTATCTTTAATATTTTTTAAATTTTTAATACCACTCTTTCATTCAATATTATCTTATCAGTACCAGCACTCGAAACCATCTTGGATGAGGAATCCGGTTTCATCCACTTTCTGAAAAATGAACTTGGGAAGCTCGATTACAACAACACCAAAACTGTGATAGCAAAAGTCTTCGACAGTTTAAAATTTCTTCTAGAAAAAGAAGAACTGAAAGAGCACCTAGGAAAATATGAAACACAAATTATGGTGAAACATGTTTTTGTGTCTATTTTTTAATTTCAACAAATACTACAAAATGTTATTAATTTTGATAAACTTTATTTTGAGTTGATTAATTTTATTGTTTTCAGGGATGTTGTGGAGAAGCTATTGGGAAATCAAGACTAGACCAATCAGTAAAAATGTCTGCACTTGGCACTCTGAGAGCTCTGTTGGAGAACGTTGACAATTTTGAAACAAATCAAGAAGCCGTCGAGCGGTTAAACCGGCAACTTGGCTCTTGCAGAGATAAAAAAATGTTTGCTTACGGTAAAACAAATTGAAATTCAAAATTGTTATTGTAATAAAAACATGTTGGGATTGTAACCAAATGCATATTTTTTCAGACCTAGAAAAAATACTATCTGCTCTGTGCATAATTGCCAAAACTCGCCCAAACGCTGGTTTTCCTACAGATGCTCAGAAAAATGGTTACAAACGAGACATTTTGAAAATTTTCACCGGTCTGGTAACTGACAACAGTTATATATTTCTTAAATTCACGGGACAAATTGTAACGTTATTCTTTTCGTTTCAGCTTATGAAAATAAATGACATGAAAAACACAAGAAAATTGAGTCAGATAAACTGTAGGTTCCAACTAAAAATACTGAGTGATTTCTTGAAAATATTAGACATCCAAAGACACATCAACAATAAAGAGTGCCAGACATTGTACGATCATTTGAAAGATATTTTTGAATTTGAATTGTTACTTGTACTGCATAAGGTCAAGTATAATAATTCGCATAATTTGAATAACGATATCAAGAGAGACGTTGTGGAAATATTAACTCAACACAACGAGTTATTCAAAGACATGTTGCTCCTTGATTTTTATTACTGGGATTATGAGCTGAAACGCGTCTTACCTTTTATCGGACCTGTAGGAAAAAGTGGACTCAAAACTTTATACGACATTCTGTCCAATAGTTTGAAAGACGACAGGGAACAATACAATGTATGTTTGACTTTATATTTTAGAGCGAATTTTTTGTTCAAAGACATGGAATTCAGGCAATGTTTTTGTAGATAATGAAAGAAAAGCTTATGCTAGAAGGAGATAAACATTTCGATCTCATGATCTATGCTTACGGAAAATTGGCAGAATCCTGCAAGAAGTATGAAACTGAAAGAGATGTTGCTGTCATGCATGACAACATCGCTCAAAGAATAAGCACATTTTTTGATCAGTGAGTTAAAAAAATTGAACAAAAAATTTTATACTCATCATTTGTTTGAAAAGTAACAAGTTTTTAATTTTAGAGCAAACGAAGATGACGAGAAATTCGCCCTTATTCCAACCTGTTTGAGAATTTTGTCTGACGTTCTTCGGTTTGTTCAAAATCCATCCGTTATGCATCTTTCTCTCCCGGTTAAAATTGCTATAACTTTGATAAAAAGATTTCCTGACTGCAGTCCACTGTTACAGTCAGAAATAATCAAAACCATCAGAGAAACAATAGTCAACATTAGCCAGTTGACTCCGATTTTGTTTGAAAAATTTCTCCATGACGCAGGTTAACGTAATTTCAAAATCTTTTTTAAGATTTTAAGCAAACTTTGCAAAAAATTAACCAAACCAACTTTTTGGTTTCAGTGTATGAAGGTATCACGTGGACATGTTCCCACACTCTACAAATAGACGAAAAGCTACACCGAAAATTGAATAAAAATGAGGACATCATAACATACCAAAGTTACATCCCACTTTGGAAGGATTTAATTAGCGATGAAAGTGGGCCCGAATCGAATAAGTACGTCCTGGAAAGACTCCACGTTAAAATGTTTGAGGAAGTGATGAAAAACTACAAAATATTCTTATCAAAACTGAACCTGCACACAAAAGTTGAGGAGAACTCACTGAACAACATCACAGTGAGAGTTCCAGTAAACGACGACGACTTCCGCATTTTCATCAGTCTGTCAGAGTTTTATATCGAACTAATTGAACTGTCGGACAACTGCAGGTTGGGAAACTTGGCGTACGAATTTTTGTACGAAGTAATCAAGAATTCGTACTCTGACCTGACCATCTCTGCACATTTCAAAGTCATCAATGCAGTTTTCAAGAAACTCGATCTTTCATATTGGAATTTATCTGAAAACGGGAAAGAAAAGACGTTGGAGTTGGTGTCACAGTACATCTCCCACATGTTAGACGAAGTGACCAAACTTCTGCGAGAACCTCAGATAGCATGTATGAGCATGATTTTGAGTACACCATTCTCCGAAGATTTGATAAAACTAATACCAGATTTCGTCGAGCGATCTGTTCCTGTTTTTCAACTGGCACTAACCATAGGAACTGGCGATTTAGATCTTGCTTTTGATGTTCTTGATACTTTAGAAAACTGGGTGGAAAATCCTCAGAATCAAAACCTCGAGGAATTACTCAGAAAAGTGTTACCTCATCTGGAAATATACTTGCACAGCACTGAAAACCTCGCCGAGATATCTTCAGACCTTATCAAAGAACAACGAAAAGTGATAAAAACCGTAACAATTGTCAACGACGAAAATTCTTTAGAAAATTTCCAACGTCGAGTTCTGCTGCTGTTTGGCTCAATAGTTTCTGACATTATGAAAGATTATTTGTACGAAAAATCTTTGGACACTGGCGCCTGTTGGCACCAGCGAAAGGAGTTGATATACAATCTTCCACTGGAGGATTTGATGGTCGAGATCAACCTGGTGAAAATTCTACCCCGGACTATCGACCTTGCAGTCAATTCTGGCGACAGGAAAACCAAAATTGCAGCCTGCGAAGTTCTCCATTCTCTGATTGTCATGATTCTGGGCTCCAACAAACAAAACTTGTACTTCGACAAGAATCTCTGCTCTGCAATTTTGAAACTTGGCAGTGAAACTGACAACGTGTGCCTGCAGATGTTTCGACACTTTGCTCTAGAGCTTATGAACTGTCTGAGTTCAAAAAACAACCTGACAAACGAAGCGGCCACAAATATGCTTGAGACAATTTTTGACGGTCTTGCTGACGAGCACTCGACGTTCGATTTCAAAGAGTTTTGTGGCATCTGTTTGAAGAACTTTATCAATTCTTCAGAAACGACTCCGGAGGAGCTGGAAAAAACACCTGTGGGTTGCAAAATGCTCGTCGAGAAGTTACACCATTTCGCCCTGCACCCAGCTGAGCCGAAACGCATCGCAGCTGCAGTTATTTTCAATAACTTGTTTCAAGACCCGGAAAAAGTTGATCACGAGTTTAACAAATACTTGTACAAGCTTTTGGTATGTTTTGTAAAAAGTTTGGACAAGTGCAACGATCGGAGAATTGTCGAGGCCACTCAGCTGCTGCAGCGAATTTTCAAAGTTAAGTCGAGTTTGTTGAACGAGGATCTGGGCGGCGACCAAGTTCCTGATTTTGAGGGAAACACACTGAAAAGTGCAGTCACGTGGTTGCTGCAACAGTGCAGTTCTTTGACCAGGGATCGACGAACGCGGTGCATGGAAATGGTCGAGGAATTGGCTCCGCTTGTAGACGATTGTGGTTCCGTGCAAAGTTACATGCAAAATTATTTGGAGGAGAAAGGATTGGAAAGCGTTCACAAGATTTGCTTAAGGGAGCTGAGTTGCGTTGACGTTGAACTTAGTATTGAAAAATTGAATTTGGTTACCAGCTCCTTGGACTGTTACAAATGGATCCTCGAGAAAGACTTTTTACAGTTCAATGAATTGTTTTTGGATGAGAAACGCATTTTTGATGTTATCCTGGCGTGTTCGAGGGAACTATCTGAGTATGCAGATAACCTGCCTGATTTGGGGTTGTCTCTGAAGGAGTTGAAAGATTTCAACAATGCCATTAGTGAAAGTACACTGAAAATTATCTCATTTTTGAAACTTTGTTTAGACAAAAATGTAAGTCTGTTATATCTTGTATGTTTCTGTTTTTCTTTTCTAACAGAGAGATTAAATCAATTTCAAGAATGGCTTTTTTGCAGGAAAGAGATTTGTCTTTTGCCAGTGACCAATTCTGGGCGGTTACTTTCAGGCTGATTAGAATTGCTCTTCTAATACCATCGACTCTGAAATTCAATGTAGATAATTTGATAAATATTGGTATGTTGAGATCGGAATTGCGTGGAGTGTTGAACTCAGTAAAAAGCACAAGGAATTATGATCTGATTGGTCTTTTTTACACCACGATGGACGTTTCACAAAACGATGAAAACGATGATTTGTTGGATTTGATTTGGGTACTGCAAGATAAGCAAGATTTAATTCGATACCAGAACGAGGTACTTTATGGTTGCACATTGCTCCATGAAATCGAGCTTCTTGATAAAATCGAAAAAGTAGGTTTTGAATTGAAAGTTTTTGATCAACTAACTGATGCACTTTTGAATAATTCATATTTAATTTTAAAGGGTCGTGATATTATTGCGTTGTCTGAAGAAAAAATAAAAGAATGTTTTGAAGCTTTGAAAAACATGTCTACTTCAGAAAGCGATCATGCAGACATCAATTTTGACAGTGAAACGTTAGAATACTATTCACATTTTATGGATATATATCTTCAAAAAGGCGAGGTAAATTTTCCTTCACTTCTTTACTGATATATAAAAAGGGGCACTAAAACTATTCGTTTTTTGTTTTAGGAACAACAAATCACACATTTATTGAGACTGACACTCGATGAAGATTGTGGAAATCAATTCTTTACTAAATTTCGAGTTCCTATAATTACTGGTATGCTGCGAAACGTCCCAAACACGATCATTGTCCTAGACAGATTACTAGAAGAAAATCAGCATACTGATGAAATTTTTCTGCTCATCGAAAATCTGGCAGTTTTTGCATTCGAAAACAAACAAGTTTCTCCACAGACAAAAAGAGAGCTCGCTGATCAGCTAATCTTGAAACATAAAGATTATAAGTCACTCGGATCCGGATCACGAAAAGAAAATTCCATCAATATTTACAAGTTTGCTGTCAAGTTGCTTAAGGACCCATTCGAAGTCAGCACGAACATACATTACAAATCATTCAAAGACTGGATCACAAAGGAGTTTACTGAATCGAGATGCAAAATGATCGACAGTTTTCTTCCGTGTTTGATTAGTTCGTCAGCGGCTGACAGCATGTATTTGTCAATTATTTTGGGAGACAAAAAGTCAGAAAGTGTGCAGGAAATGGTTTCCTACTTTGAATCTTTGACCAAAATGCTACCAATCACAAAATCTTGTGAGTTGCTGAAGAGCATAATTGAATTTTCTGCCGGGAGGTGTGACCAATTGTTTACAAAGACGACTGAAAAATGTTTGGCGGATTATGTCGGTAATATTTCATCTGACGATGCACTCAAGTCTCTGAATATTACTTTTGATGTCTTCAATGAACAGCGAGAACAAGCTGTTCGATACGACATTTTCAACAAGTACTTGTGGCTGTTGCTGAATTATTTGGAAATGAAAAATTCCCATCGAGAAGCGGCCAAACGGTTTTTTGTGATGAACATTAATAACGTCTACAAAATTATCCACCAACCATTCAGTATCAAAGGCGACGAAAACGAACAACTTGCAATTTCAAAGATGATGTGTTTCAAACTGCTTGGCAATTTGGTATCGAATTTTGGAAAGGTGAAATTGAACTTCTTTAAAAAATAGAATAGTTTCAAATGAAAACACTTATATTCTAAACACAATTTTTATTTATTTTCTAGGATGTAAATTCAGATTTTTCAAAAGAGGTTTCAAAGAAACTTGGACTGGAAGATGGAATGGCATTTGTGAAACAGAGTCTTGAATGCGCAAGAAAAGTTCGAGCTCTCAAAATAGAGAATTTGGACAGGGAGATTGAACGTCTTCTAAACTGCCACGCCTACAATTGTTACCTTGTCTTATGCACGATCACAAAAAATAAAGACGATCTCATTCAAGGGTTTGTTCTCGAAGGCAAATACAACATCTGGAGCAAATTAGTCGACGATAAAGAAATGACTCTTCCAGAGGTGTCTCAAAAACAACCGAAAATTCGCAAAGAGTTCATCAATCTAAGAAGAAAGAAGGATTTGTCTCAGACTGGATCTCAACCATACTCTTTTCTTCATGTCTACGATCTAAACACGTCTACATTACGAGAAGATATAAACACTTTTGATTTCAACGAAAAGCAGCCTGTTTCAGATGTTCAACCCAGCCAAGATAACAACGTCGTCGAGTACAAGTGTACGGATTACAATGACCACGAGTGTATGCAAACGATTAACGAATTTTATGAAACTTTGGTCCAGCAAGGTATCATCGACTTGAGCAATCCTGAAAACAAGGGATTCGTGAAAATTATTTCAAATTCATTCATTTGTGCAAGATCAGACAACGTGAAACTATTTTTGTACCGACTTGTGATCAATTCCGACAGAGTGTTTGGACCGTTCATGAAACACATGATGTGGAACGTCTTAGGATCGGTTTATGTCTACCTTAAAAACCATAATATGAATTATTTGATCACAGACTTGTTGAAGTTTATAATCAGGTCGGTAAATGAGGAGGATTTTGTTCCAAAAGAAGCAAAATTTGTGGACCTTCCTCAAAAGTTAGTCGACAAAATTATCAGCCAACTTGAACGACCGGAGTTAAGCCCTGGGATGTTTAGGATGTACGAAGAGTTGCTCAAATCTTTGATTTGCTGTTGGCAAAAAAGTGTCACTCTTTCTCCGAGTTTCATCCTGAATCGTTTTGATGTACTTGAAAGGAAAGCAAAATTAGTTGATGAAGCTAAAAAGATAGTTGTGCCACTAGTAAGTTCGATCTTGCAGTTTCTGTCCTACCGAGAAACGAGATCCAAACTACTTCGACAATTTGAATCGAATCCAACAGCTCCGAGTTTGAAGAAAATCTTGTTTGAGATCTCAAAAAAGTACTGCTTTGGGTTGGACAATCTAGTGAGACAGATTTTCGAAGCCTTAGGAAAGATCTTGGACGAGAACGATGTCGAGGAATACAACCTGGCTCCGATTTTGCACAATTTGAAAAATCCAAACTTGCTGATCAAGTGCATCCACTCACTTTGTAGAAGCAACAAGAAGCTTGGAAAAAGTTACTGCGAACTGGCTATTTTCGCCTCAAAAATCACCGACGAGTCCCAACAACGAAGAATCATGATTCATACCTTGCTCGTTGACGAAATTCCAGCCGAAAAAATGGTGCGAAATCTCCAGTACTTCCATTTCACAACTCTGATAAAAAGTCTGAGTTCTTGTGCAGCGGCAGGTCTCGAGCTGATTTCTGCTTTGGCAACTAAAGTTGGTCCCAAAGAACTCATACCTTTTGCCGAAGTAGTTTACGATTTCAAGGACAGTGAAAACTCCGCCCTTCGCAAAACTGTTTACGAGATTTCCGCAAAAATACTGTCACGTTTTCATCAACAGGATGATGAAGGAAGTCAGAAACTCACACAGATGTGCAGCAGAATTTTGATACAAGGCCTGGAAGATTCTTCGGAAGATTTATCAGAGATGGTTTGCAAGTTTTGGACTGAGGATTACGGGCTGCCTGACAGCTTTCCGTTTCGGTTTTTGAAACTGCTGGATATGTATGCGCCTAAGGATGACAAACACTATTTGCTGTTTTTGTGCATTGCGATGTTTGGCTTGGTTAGAAAGTCGAGTCTTGATGAACGTGTCAACAGGGAAAAATTAAAGTCAGAGGATAGTCACACCCCGTACACGATCCAGATCGATGGCTGGTCCAAGAGTGTAATCAACAGAACACCTCTTTATGTGAAAACTACTGCGAGCTTTGTCAGCCAGTTTTACAAGTGCTCAGAGATACGCACTATGAGAAACGCTTTGACGAATGAATCGTACGTTCAGTCTGTTTCTCAAACACTAAATCCTACTGCATCAACATCAAGGGCCAAAATTAGCGAAGAGAACGTTTTGGAAACAGAAAAAAGTTTTCAAGTACCCGAAGAACGAACGAAAGATTTTTTCATCAAAAGGGAAACTCAAAAGAACAAACGAAGAAGCAGAGATTTACAAGAGGAAGTTGTTAGAAGGAAAAATGAAGTTAGCGTTGTGAGGTGAGGATTCTATTGAATCATCTTCTTGATTACGTAAATCATTAATATTTGTAAATTAATTTTTTGGTTGTTTTTTTCAGGACATATCGAGTAGGAATGTACGATGATTCATATCCAGACATTTCACTTACACATGGAGAATTTGTGAAATCGCTAGTAAAACTGATTATGAAAGATCGGACATCGTGTAAAAACGTGTTTATCTCCCTTGTGCTAGGACTATTCAATCACTACGAAAGAATGTCCAGAACTGCAATCGAAGATTTCAAGCAACAAGTTTCATCTAAAATTAATTTCATCTTGGAAAACGGACAGAATACAAGTCCAATTATTAACGCTTTGCTTGAACTGCTATTCTGCTATGATCTCGAATACAAGGTAGAGACAGTAGCTAGAATATCAAAACTGAATGGAGTCACTGAAGTTGGCATTTTATTGCTTGAGAAACAACTTGTTCAAAGCAATGAAGAAAATGAACCTCCTGCGAAGAAAAGCCGAGATGAATATTTCATCAATTCCGAAGAAAATACTTGGATACAATTGGCAGGACTTTATAATTCATTGAAGAATGTTGACATCGTTCTGAGTGTTTTTTCAAAACATGTTTCTGGAGCAGCTCTGCAGGTCAGTTTTACAGATTCTAATAATTATTGTGTTATCGCTAAACGATAATACACGTAATAATAAAATAATAAACAACTTTCATTAATTTCAGGAAGCATCATTCGCTCGTATTGCCAACGACTGGAAAAAGGCAGCGATATGTTACGAAAAAGCAGCTCAAAACGAAGTTCCTTCAATCCATGAACACTGCCTGGAAGGCATGTACGAATGTTACAGTCAACTTTCAAATTGGTCTAAAATCGATGCCAGTATCAAAGAAGAAGTGACAAACTTGGACACAATTTGGGAGCAAAAATCATGGATCACTCCGTGGATTTTCCGCACGAAATTGCATCTGATGCTAAACGAGGAACGCGATGAAGATTTTTCTCACAAATTGGAAAAGTGGATGAAATCCAAGCCACTAGAACAGCAGATCAAACGACACTTTGGAGAGGAGTTAGCCATGTTCTACATCGACGACATTCCAAAACATACAAAACTCAAAGACTGCGTCAAACTCAGCTTAAATGACCTGCGCGAGCAGTGGATGCTAATCAGCACCTTGTCCGCCCAACTGAGGATTGCGAAACTGCCAAAGTTACATGGTCTTTCTGAGATCAACGCATTTCTGCAAATTTTCTCTTCCGGCAAGGATGACAAAGAAAGTCAAATGATTCAACGATGGTCGCAGATCTGTCCATCTGCGAGTGACGACTATTCCTACTGGGGCACTCACGTTGCCTATCGTTTACACTTTTCGGAAATCTTTAAGGAATCTAAAGAGTCTGGAGAAATGATCGCAGCGGATATTAATCATCTGCGAAAACTCCTACATGTCGCTATAGATCACAAGAACAAAGACGTAGCCAAACAGAATTTCCACAAACTGGGCAAGTACTTCCGCAGGATCGACTTGAACGTCATAGACGACCGCGCCAATTTCGATAAAGCAGCCTACAAAAAGATGTGCGCCGAACTGGATCCTAAAAACTGTATTGGTTACTACAACGAAGCTGGGATGTATGTCACAAATGGTATCTCGGGATGTGACAAGGATCTGATAAACGATTTCAGACAGTTGTCAGCGAGCATCTCGTTAGCTCTCACCAATGTTATTGAGAGTGATCCTTCCAAGTTGGACGAGATTTCGAGTTCGCTAAGAGGAGATTCGGGAGATGTGGATCAAGCCAAGGATTATCTTGTCGCCTCAGCTTTTGATTTATTGGACAAGTGTAGTCGTGAAAGCGAGGACCAAGATCAGAAAGGCCAGTCGCAGTTCATAATTGCTCAGTATTGCTATACTCAAATCTGTAAAGACAAAACTTTTGACATAAACTTAGTAAAGAAGTTTGTAGAGTCAACTTTGAAAGCAATGAACTACAACGTAGACCAGGCAACTCGGTACTTTCCCTGTCTCCTAAACGAAACTTATCTTGAAATTGAAGAAATTCGAGACACCTTTGTTTCGTTGTGCAAAGTAATAGAATCTTGGCGGTTTTTGTCATGGCAGGCTCAGATCATCTCGTTTCTGGACAAATCTGTTGGCGAAGCTGTGATTCCTATTATGGATCGGTTGATTGAAGATTACCCGAACGCAGTGATCCATAACTTCAAACTCGCTGTTGACCTCCATCCGGAACTTGGGCAACGGCCAAAAATAGCAGAAATGTACAGGAAGATCACCGAGGAAAAGAAAGATTTTTGGAAATTCCAAGATGCTCTCAAGATGGTGGTGAAACCGAACGTGTTATTGGCACAGAAATTAAAAACAGTGATAAAAAAAGTAAAAGCAGGAAAACGTGCAGATGACATGAAAACCGAATTCGATGCAAAATTGTTGGCGGAAAATAACATCAGGTGTAATGAAAGATACATTACTATCAGAATGTACGAAAGAGAGATAGGAAAAGCCTTGGAAGAAAATTCTATGAAAAAACTGGAGGCGATTTATAATAAGTTAAGCAATTTGGATATAAAAGCTAGAGGCGAGAGGTCGCTTTCGTACTACAGCTCCTGGTTAGCTAATTACTCTGGCTGTGAGTTTGAAGTTCCTGGACAGTACAAAGGTGACAGAAAACCTACCCCTAAATATCACGCGAAGATTATGAGGATGGATCCGAATGTGGAGATTTTCAGGTCGAAATGTTCTCCGATCAAAATTACCATGCTGGGCAACGATGGTAAGAGCTACACTTTCCTAGTGAAATCCGGAGATGATTTGAGACTGGATCAGAGGATTCAACAAGTTTTATCTTTTATGAACAAAACTTTGCGCAATGATCCGGTTTGCAAGCAACGAAATCTCAGTATTTTCACCTATGAGGTAAAATTCATATTTTAAAAACTATCTTAAAACATAACTATATCGTTTTCTCATTTTTTATTTAAAACGTGAAATTGTTTGATTTTTAGGTAATTCCATTTGACACTACCTTCGGTTTAATTGAATGGATCAACGGGACAGAAACGCTCAGAAATTTAGTCAACGACGAAGACTCAAATGTTGGGAACGATTACGTAACTTGGATGCGAGAAGGGTGCAACTGCGATCCAAAAAATAGCATCTTAGTTTATAAAGCTGCACTTCGCAGAACGTCGAAGGAAGTTGTCGCAAAGATGAAACAACTACTGAGTAAAACGAGGGAGGATTCTATCAAGAGAACGTTCCTGCAACTAAGTCCATCTTTGGAATGTTTCGTTTCTTTGAGACACACCTTCACGGTTAGCTATGCTACAATGTGCATAGCGCATTGGATCTTGGGGATTGGAGATCGGCACTTAAAAAACACGCTAGTTCAAATCAAATCGGGAAGACCAATTGGGATAGATTTTGGATTAGCTTTCGGAGCCGGACTGGCTATTGGAGTTCCTGAATTGATGCCGTTCCGGTTAACTAGCCAAATTCTTGGAGTTCTGAAACCTTTTTCGGAACACGATTTGCTTGCCTTAACTATGGTCAATGTCTTAAAAGCTTTGAAAAATGATAAAACATCGTTAATCGCATGCATGAATGTCTTTGTGAACGAATCACTTGACTGGGAAGAGTATATTAGTAAAAAATTTGTTGAAGGAGAAGATGTCGATGTTAATGAAAAAGGTAATTTTTAAAATTGTAGTTTTTCAATTTGAAATTTTAAATAACAAAAATAACGTGATGTTTGTTGCAGCTGAATGGTCTCCGAAAAATAAGATCGAAGTTGTCAAACGAAAATTGAATGGGGAAAATCCTGCTCAGCTTACCTTATTTGAACTTGAGGATAATTCAGTTCATTCAGCTGATTATTTCAAGATATACAGTGATATTATAAAAGGCGATTCAAATTCCGAGAGATGTAATGCTAAATCTCCTTTGAATCCTGAAGAACAGGTTAATTTAAATAAATTTCAACATTTCATTATTATTTAGAAAATATGGAAGTATTGATTAATGATTTGAATTTATTATTCGCAGGTTGCTTGTTTGTTGGACCAAGCTACTGATCTCAACATATTAGGTCGAACCTACGAAGGTTGGGAGCCTTGGATATAAACGATTGTTGAATTTTCTAATATAATTTTGTAACTCATTATAAAATAAGTTTGTTACAATATTACTGTTTGTACTTTTTCAAAGTAAGATAATAACGTTTATCTCAGGGATAATAAATAGAATTGAACATTTATTTTACACCATCTTTATTACAAAATGTACAAATTTGTTTTGTAAGATTGAAGTTCAGTTTTGATTATCACTATTTGATTTCGCTCGATTTTTTTTCTTGAGTTTATTCGCCCGTCTCTGTGCTTTGTAATCCGTTTTTTGTTTCTTTTCAATAATCTCTTGGTACTTCCTTTTGTTGTATTTAGCGAATTCTGCATTCGCCATAAGTTCATCAACGAGTGTACGTTTCCTCTCCTTCTTTGTCATACGACTCGAATAGAAATCTTGTGGAGCGTCCATAACTTTGCCAATTTGGAAATATTTTGGCAACACTTTGAGGTCATTCTTTTTGTAGAATCTCTTGGGGTCGAGAACGGATCTCATTTGAATAACTTCAAGATCGTGTTTGACCTCATCGGTCATCTCGGTGGCAGGAAGACCGAACCATTTCTTTCCTTTGGTTTTTTCACGAGCTCTTCGTCTACTTTCCCTTTGTTTCCTGTCGCTCATGTCATATGGCTCGACTCGTTCCAATGTTTCAAAATGCGGTTGTATGACAGACTTATCTAAAAGATTACCAGGCGCCTTCATTTCTTTTACCATATCATCGATGTCTTTGAGCATGTCCAACGTCGTTGTTTCTTTGCCGCCGGACCAATTCATGTCCTCTATGAATTTGTCCAGGTCGAACTTTTTGTTCGATGATTTTGCCTCTGGTTTTGTTTTTATTGGGATTAGATCCATTTTGCCAAGATTTCAGTCTGAAATATTTTGTAGTTTTGAAATAACAATATGATAAATTTTATAAATGTTAAAAGTAATGAGACAAAATGTAAACAGAAAGTATGTTTATAATTTTAAAAATACCTGTTTGGGCAATTTAAATTGTCGATCAACACCTCCCAGACTTCGTAACCTCAAATTCGCTCACTATTTATTTGTATTCGTTTTACATCAGTTTGGTAATTAAAATTGATCCCGACACAGATCGAGTTAAATTAAAATATGAACAATTTTTTACTTTATTAACGTGACAAAAGTAAGACACATGCTTTTTGTTGTTGTTGTCACATGTCACCATATATGCATGTCACACACCCACACACACGGTCGGTATCGGGAGAAACTTGAGAACACCGAAAATAACGGTATGACTTCATTTCACTCCCACTAGCTGTATTGATTAAAGATAAAAAAGGAAGACATATACCTTGAAGAACACTTTAAATGTGTAGACTGAAGCGCTACGTAGAATCTCGTGGGACTACAACAGCGGGGAAACGTGAAACAATTTTAAAATTGTTAAAAGCATAAACCAAAGGTAAGTACACCTGCAAAATATTATTAATTTCTAAAGGATTGTTACAAAAAACAAAGACAGTTGTTGCTTTGAATAAACCTTACTTTTAAAGTAAGAAAATCACGCTTGTTCACCTATGATTTTTATTTCGACTTCAAATTCGCGACCATGACACTTTGTACTTTAGCGCCCCCAATGAATCTCGCAGAAATTAATTCAAGAAACATATTTTTCCGCGAGATGCTTTCCCGCGGATTTTAGAGAAAAAGAGTACAAATTACAGTGACAATAGAAGCTAAGATAAATGTCACAAACGAAAAAACAGCTCGGATATTAATTATTTTATACTCGCGCGGTTGGGTACTTTAGATTGTTTATTCGTATTTGTGTTTGCATTGTGATTTGACAAATATTTCGGCGAATCTTGATCAGGTTATGGGTCTGCCCTGTGCCCAGCTAAATTGTTTGGCAGCTCATTGAATTTTTTGATCACACAAAAGTGATTGATCTCATTGAGGTGAGTTCTTCATACTTTTTTCTTTTTTGTTTTATAACGTTATTAATCATTGTTCATCTTTTAGTGTCAGTTTTTATCTGGGATTAAAACAAGCAGATTCAAGTCATGGATGAGGATTGTGTTATAGATTCTGTAATCCCGGTTAAAGAAAAGAAACTAAAACAAGGTAGGCGTTGACGAAACTACAGACTTTATTTTTGTTTACTTTTTTTCATACAGTTTTTCGTAATGTAACAAAGAACTACCTTTGAAAATCAGTTTAAGAATAAAGAAGTAAACAAATAAAATTTTTTTGCAGCAAGGCTTCCATTTCAAATTTTATCGGAGAGTCCAAAAACCGGCAAAGGCGAAAAGGAATCATCGCCTGTGACGAACAAGAAACGTAAACTGTCGTCACCCTCGCCGGTGCAAAATAAAAGTTCAAAGATAATCAAGATCACTTCTAAGGAAAATGAAACTGTTGATTTGAAAGACAATGGAAATGGACCAGCAGATATCACCGACGACAACGACAGTAGTGACGTGGAGAAAAAGAAAGCCAAAAATGCTGACAAGAAGACGGAACCAAAACCCGAAACGAAGTCAAACTTGATGACACGTTTTCTCGTGAGAACTGATAAGGATACGAAAAAACCAGATAATACTCCAAAACGGTTAGAGAAAACTGAAAAAGATGATGCAAAGAAAAATTCGTCCAATGAAGATTTGAGTGCGAAAAAAGATGAAGATGAAGCGATGGTGATGGACATAGATGCTGAGGAAAAAAGTTCTAAGAAAGATGCAGAGGAGGATGACGACAGCGAATCTCCTGAGGTTGATGAAAAACCCGATGAGTCGAAGGATAAAGACAAAGAGGAGAGTGATGAAAAGAACATCAGCGTCAATTCCTCCTCGGACGAGGAAGAAGAACTTGAAGTATCGCAAACAGAGGATCTTGAAACCAGTAGCCAAATGGTGTCAACGCCGTCGTCTGTTGCTAAGAAAAAAAAGATTCTTGATCGTAAAAAAATGACCCCGAAACAGCTGCAGAAACAGCTAGAAAAAGAAAAAAGGCAGGAAGAGAGGCAAAAGTTGAGACTGGTAAGAACAATTTTTGCAATTCACAAAGTTAAATAGAAAATATTTCAAATAATTGTTTACTTTTCAGGAGAAAGAGAGAAAGAAAGAAGAAGAAGACAAGAAAAAAAGGGAAGAAAAGGAGCTGAAACGGAAAGAAAAAGAAAAGGAACGGAGAGAAAAGGAACAAAAAAGAAAGGAGAAAGAGTAAGTAACTGAATAACTAATTTAATTTCAAATTTGGTTTAAAAAGTTGTGAAGTTGCTAAAGTTGGTTTGGTTTTATAGGGAAAAGCAAAAGGAAAAAGAAGCTCTAGAAAAAAAGAAGGAAGAGGAGAGACGCAAGAAGAAAGAGGCAAAGGAAGAGGAGGAGAAAAAGAAGATGGAGGAAAAACTCGAGTTGGAAAGGAAAAAACAGAAGGCCGCATCTAATTTTATGGGTTTCTTTGTCGCTAAAAAACCTGAGACAAAGAGTGCCGAGGACAAGCAGGCCAACAAATTCACAAATTTCATGCCTTTTGAAGTCAAGACTGATATGAAAATAGCGCCAATCATCAGGAGGGAATTAAGCGACGAGGAGAAAGTGAAATTGGATGAGCTGAGAGCTAAGAACGACGCGAAAAAATCTCATTTGTATCTCAAAGAATTAAAGTCTGATGATTTTGTCATCCGGCGATCACCGAAAACGTTTCCCTTGGAGATGAAAGATGAAGATATTGTTGTGATCGGTAACTTTTTATCAACATAAGTCAAATATTTTGCTTATGAAAACAAAAAAGTTATGAAAAATTCATTGTGTCTTTAACATTTATTAATAATTTTCAGAAGAAGAAGACGAGGGTGAAAGTGTCGTGGAAACTGTCATAGAAAAAGGACCTATTGAAAAGCACCGACCAAAACTTCTCTACTTCCATGAAAATCGCAGGCCACCGTACTGGGGAACTTGGCGAAAAAAGAGCGAAACAATTAGTTCACGTCGGCCATTTGCACAGGATAATGTAAGTAACAAAACATCAAACTATACAACATTGATATTTCTTTATTGTCAGTCGTGTAATACACAAAAATAGGACACGAATATTTGGGCTGAATCTAAACTTGAGCTTTCATTTTTCAAAATTGTTATTTTTTATTTTTCCATAAGTAAAACTGCCGCAATATTACAAAATTAGTGTTCCAGACAAAATATTTCCTTCAAAGAATTACTCACACGTTCTCCCTTAACGATTCATGCATTTATTTAAATTTACCAAACCAAATTAGAAATATTTTTAAATTTTTTCATGCAAAAAACTTATATATAAACTTACATGTTCTTATAGTAACTTTGGAATGAGCTTTAAACGAATCACAAAAAACATTCATAAACAAAACTCTTGGACAGAGTTTGACTTGACACAGTGGTTGAGCGAAACTTTACTTTTCTCATATGGGACAATTAGGCGTTAAACTTCGGAAGGCAGTTCGCTGATTTTGGTACTGCGAAATCCACGATTGGTCTGAAAAAGTGAATACGCATTTTTGCGATGTACTTTCCGGTGTTTAGCCAAATGGTCGCTGCGCGCGAATCGTTTTGTGCACAATTCGCACGGGTAGGGCTTCACTCCTGAGTGAGATCTGCGGTGTCTGGCAAGTTCGTCCGATCGGCTGAATCGCCAGCCGCACCCGGACCATGTACACGCAAATGGCTTTTCGCCAGTATGCCTGCGCAAGTGTGCTTTCAAATGAGATGCCTTTGCATAAACCTGCAACAACACCAATATTTATCTTTTATCATTCTTAATCTCATTGATCACAAGTAAAAAAATTTAATCCCCAAAACGGAAACAGAAAATTCAAAACTAGTTGGAGTATTGACAACAATAAAAAAACTTAAATTGAATTGTAGACAGATTTGAGTGTTTTGAAATTAAATTATAAAAAAAACGAGGAAAGATAATTGAACAATCAGAAGATAGAAGTTGAAGCAAACTTCCTGGATTGCAATGTCGAGGCAATAAAGAAAATGTTTATTTGCGACTAAGGATTCTTTAGATTTACCTTAATGCAACCCTGATATGTGCAGGGAAAGCAGCGATCCTCTGCTGCCTGTGCGAAGCTGCGATTAGTGTAGTCGTGAGTTGCCAGTGCCGCGTCAGCTGCCGTTGTTAAGAGGCTTTGATCTATTTGATTGTTATTGTAATCTGTAAAAGCACGATTATTTTTAACAGCGTTCCAGGAGCGAGATGAATCTATAAAATCTAAACGCCTCATCGTTTTCCAAGAACGCAATTTTGAATACTTCACAGAAGTTAACCAAGTCGAACAGGTCGAATTGGTTACGATAAAAACGATGGATGAATAATTGACATTTTTCGTAGATCACCTATTGAGTTATCCACCGTTCTAACGTCGATTCCGAGAAGTAGTAGAGGTTCTTCTGGTGGCGGTGCCGTCTGCGGAGTCGGGAGAGGAAGATGAAGAAATCCTTCGCAGCCTGGTGTGCACAGAGGAGTTCGGTCTGGGAGTCCAAAATTCCAGTCACCGTTCAAACACCATTCCAGTTCTGTGTCCAAGTCTCCCAGTTCACTCAGATAGTTCACTGTTGAAACGAGTTGATAAAAATGGATCCTTATTTTTGTAATGAGTTTTTTTAATTTTTAAGGTGGTTGTTTTCAATGTGATAAATTGTACATTTTGTCTAACTTGTACAGCTCATAAAAAATCATTTAATACAACTTGTGAAAGATTGTTATGTAAACTTCAGTTTTCAAAATTGGAAAATGATTACTTAAAAACAATTTGTAAATTGAATTGAAATTTCTAGAATGTCGTATAGTCAAGATTTAATGTAATTATGTTTGTTTTTAATTATTGAGACAACCACCTTGAAAAAGGACTCACTTGAATGGGACGAATTTGAAGACCAGTCGTTCCAGTCGGAGGAAAATGAAGACTCGGTGCAGCGGTCAAAACTGCTGGAGAAATGATCGATGCTGTCTGTATGATCGGTGGCTGGTGCTGGACAAGGTGCTTCGTAATCGGACACCATCGGTGCTAGGTTGACATCAAAATACGGGCTGAGCATAGCCGGTGCCTCGAGTTCCAAACCCAGCGCCGAGAAGAGAATCTCATTTGCCATCTGTTAGCGAACAGAAAAGAAGCGTGCAGTCGAGGGCAATTGCATCTAACGTTTACAACTTGAATGCAAATTTGTTTGTCGCGATCACGATTTATTGCAATCGTCGTAAAGTCGCGCTTGCTCAAATAATTATCACTTAGCTCGGTTATTTAATGCCATGCTTGATTTTAAATTACAAACATCTCGTTTCCTTCGTTTTATTAATAGCTCGTGATTGTGAGAATCTCCCAATTGGAGGCGGAAAATTTTTACCTCCGATCGAAGCAACAAACGTGTCAATGAAATTGTTGTGCGAAAATCGAACGAACAAAAAACTCAAAACGAAATCGGTTGAGACGAACGTTACGCGAATTGAATGAAAGATTGATGATAAGTTGCAGCGCGGACGAACCGTCGGTATCATGAAATTGAGTTTCGAGTTGTGGAAGCAGCGCTGGCTTAATGACTGAGTAACGTTTGTTGTGACTATACGTCACGAGATTAGACGTCCGCGCGAATCTCATCCGGCGTCAATAATCGCGATGAATTATACGCGCGTTGCAATCTCCTCAAGGCGAAGCCGTGGCCAGCGATGCCACGTAGCGACCTTTCAGATATTTCATTTTGCTCGTTCCTTATTTTTCGCATTGGCAAACTGATCCCGCCGATAATTCGTACTTACGTCGAACCCTTCTTCGATCATTTTTCCCTTGACCTCGACCGGTAGCGCGCGATTCTGCCTCCGAGTTGCGTCGCGCTATCGCCAATATTGCATGTCAGCACGAGACGTCAGCTCTCGCGCCAAAAATTGTCACCACGACCGTCCTGCACGAGGCACATTTGTAAACTGACTGCGGTCCGCATCGACAGAAATCGAAGCGTCGTTGAGATTCGTGATATCGCGCCAGTGCCATCCGGTGCTGTCGCCCTGATCTCTCCCTGGGGACCGCACCGACTCCAGAACAGCCGCCGCCATCAATTAGCCAATCACAACTCACGATTTATGATACCGATAAAGGGACGCCTTATCGTCCGAACCAGGAACTGGCCCATCGCCACTCTTTTTTCACAACTTCCCTTCCAGTCTTTTTCCACACATTTTTCACCGCTCAATTTTTGAATAGAATCAAGTTGCAAAAAAAAACTGCGCACAGGTTTTTCCATGTGCTTCATCTGTTATTTACGATTTTTTGTTTGTCTCGCTGCTTATCGTCGGTTAACTGTTTTAGTACGATTTATCTGTTGCATTACGAAAAACAGACCCTATCCAAAAAGCACACATTCAAGCCCGGCTTATCGGTTCGCAAAAGCGCGATTAGGAATTTGGAATTTAGCATTTGTTTCGTGTCGCTTCTGATTATCGAATTCGCGGCTTCACAGTGCATTATTTTCAATGCTAATCCGCTCTTTGGCCAGTGTTCAGCAAATGTTCAATTAATTGCGTTAATTATGCGAATTGTGCTAGCGTCTATTGTAAAGTTGCATAATAATTTGCCGGTAATTACAATTTCGCAGGCTCGTTGCTTTTTTCTCCGATTCAACGTTTTTTTTTTCGTTTTATCGAATTTTATTACGTTGATATTTTTTAACGATCGAAGTGTAATCTTAAACGTGCGCTAAGAGGCTAGGTTTAATCTCAATGGGGTATACAATGTCCGATACAGATGGCCCGGCGCGTAACACGCTTTTAATAATCGACGTGCGCCGCAATCTCTGCTGTTGTCATCATGTGTCACTTATCGCTTCTGTTTTGATGCTTCCAAAGGGCTTTTTTTTCGCGTCATGCGAATGTGATTCATTTTGCGTCAGAGCTTTTTATTTTCATCTCCAACTCATCGGATGTAACAAAATCAACTCCACATTTTACTCGTTTGCTTTTATCTATGTATTCATTTTTCAGAAATTTAAATATCAGGCGTTATAAAACCAAAAGGTCAACTTGTCTCGGGGCATAATTTATGCAAAAGCGAGAAAAAAACATTGACTTTTTTATAAGAGGCTGCTTTGTACAGGAATTTAATAAAAGGACTTAGTAAGTGATTTTAAGAGCGCAACGTCTCAATTTGTATGTGCATTTATAATTGTGAGCAAAGTTAGCCCAGGGGTGTGCAGACCATTGCCAACTGTGGCTTATTTCTTAATTTTTCGCGCTGAATCGAACGGCAACGATCCGCAAGATTACATTTCTTTCTCAATGATAAATTAATGTCTCGCGTACGTCTCGTAATGGATACTCGTGCAAGGATGAGATCGACTTTGATTTATCGGACAAAGAGGTTCCGCGCCGAGCAACGATATAAGAAGAGCGAGCGCAAAATTTATTGACGTTTTCGCTGCTGCCTCGGCGAGTGAATCCGGACTTTTAACCGAGCCAACCTAGTCCCCGTGAGATTTTACTTTCCTATAATTTTGCAGCCGAGTCTCGCTGCTTTTAAATCACTCTTTTAATTTGTCCTGTCGTTTTATGAAGCTTGAATAATAAAAGAGTATCTGAAAAAAGGATTTGTTGGAAATTGTTTATGTTAATGGTGCGCAAAGATCTGTCCGAAGAACAAAAGCTTGGGCTAACGATCGTCTCGGGCATTGTTTCGTGACTAACGAGAAAATCAAAACTTTAGCGAACACGTGGAGGTTGACGTTCGAGATATCGCTTGTCAAGGAAGTAACTGATACGAACGTCCGTCCGCTCATTCACGGACGTCTCCGTCTGACTCTCATCAACATAATCAGGACAATAGTTGTATGAAAGATTTGATGCGTTTGTGAGTCGCAACTCGGCTGGAAATTTGATTCGAAAATGAACCTTACAAACCACGTCCACTCGGATGATCGACGATAATTATTAGCATTCATTAACAGACACAAATAATAATAATGACTTTTTTGGCGCCCAACTCGAGCGGAGGATAATCGTGTTTGTAATTCGTTACAGAAATGGTTCGACTACGAAATAGACTCGGATGATGAATGGGAGGAAGAAGAGCCCGGAGAGTCGCTTCATGGCTCGGACGACGAAAAAGACAAAGATGAGGAGAATAATCCGGAAGAAAACGAATATGATGTGGATAACGAGTTTATGGTTCCCCACGGGTTTGTAACTTTTGCTGTTTCAGTTGTGCGCAAATAATAATTACGTATGGTCGATAATGTTGGTTCTTTTTTTCAGCTATTTGTCCGACGAAGAAGTGCGGGAGGACGAGGAAGAGGAAGAGGATATGGTAATTTCTGTTTCGTTATTTTCGTCCTCATTCGCTCATAATTATTGATACCGTATCGCTTTTAATCTACTTTTTTTTCATCAAGTATTTTTCATCGTGGAAATAATTTTTCATTTGCAGTCGCCAGAGACGCAGAAATTCAAGCTCAAAGTTCTCGGTGATGAATTCGAGGCGGAGAGAAATGAAAAAACATTAAAGCTCAAACCGAAAGTGATCGGGTGCATCTGGACGAACGAGCATGGCACTTTACCAGAATCCAGTAAGTCACATTTGTATATCTCTTATCAACATGATTGATGGTTCTTAACTTTTTAATTAAATCTCAAAACTTATTTTTCATACGAAAACTAAAACAAATCGACGGGAACAAGTAATCGCTTTTGATAAAGTTGCTGTATTTTTTTTCCACTTGATAAAAATATACATGAGAAAATTGAAAAAGGCAAATTAGAAAAGATAGGAAGCGTCTCAAAGAAAAGATAACAAGAATGAAATACACGACGAGGTTCATGCAACCAAACTAGTGCATTTGAAACAACTATAACAATGATTTAATACTTTTGAATAAAATTGTTGAAACAAAGTAATTGAATTGATTAACAATCTATTCAGAGTCAAGCCGGATAACGCAGCTGCTAACAGCTCGACAGGCCTGGGTATGCGAGACACCAATAAACATTAACGCGGCGCCCGACGTCGATAATCGGCACGCCAGTGAGAACCCATCAGCCGTGCCGAACAACGCAGAGAAATCATCGCGCAAGAAGAAGGAGGTTCCGGACGAAGCGGTGCCTAACTTAATCCGTCTCCTGCACGGCAACATCCACAACCGTCACGACCTTTGCAAAGAATTCATCGAATTTCTTAAGCAAGATGAAAATAATACACACGTCGTCACAAAACGTAGTTTCTTTGTCAAACTGCGCGAGCTGGCGAACTGGATGGCTTGTCCAGAGGAAGGTCCGATGTTTGGAAAGTACTGCTGGTACGTCTCGAAGGATGTTCGCAAACAGTATCTTGGCGATGAAAAACTCGAGTTGCCGAACAAGTGGGAATACATCCTGACTCCGAAACGTCTGCCGGAAAAAGAGGAGATGGAGGAGAAAAAGCCTAGTTTTCCGCTAATCACGCAGTTTGCAAAAAATATGACCCAGGAAGAGTTGAAGAAACAATTGCAGGAGCCGAAGAGTTCGCCGTCCGCGCCGACACAACAGAAACCGGTGAAGCGCGCGACTCTGATTTCTGTGCCAAGAGGGGAACAGTTGCCAAAATCGCCGCGGGTCAGCCTGCTGGACAAGTTCGTCGCTGCGGCATCGAAAAACGACAGTGCATCGGCGAGCAAAGGTGCAGATGATGCCATTACTGTTCAGGACGATTGAGGCAACTTTGCCTAGAAAATCAACTATGTATCTTTTTAGGACGTTTAAAGCAAACTTGTGGAGCGAGAGAGAATGAGAGAAAGAGAGTTCCTATGGAATAAAGAGAGACTAACTACTGAGTTTTGATGAAAAATGCTATTTTTAAGGTGCCTTTGTAACTTTCTTAAAGTGCCTAGCTGTGACGGGTATATGTATCGTTTTTTATTTATATATTTTAGAATAAGTGAAAAATAATCAACAGTCTTGTGAGTTCTCTATCCTTGCGACGAAATCATAACACAAAATGTCGATGACAAATTCGGAGATATCATCTAACAGGCAGTTGCATTTTTAATTGGTCTACTATGAATTTCAATTTTACGAATCAGATTACATTACATATCGCAGAACTTAATTCTGATTTTTCCTTATCAATGGGATAACAACTGCCTGTTCAAAAATAATGAGTATTTCGTATTTTTGAGCTGTCGTTAATACAGCTTGAAAATTATGAATATATATTTTATATTAAAGTTATTATATATTCGCTTCTCGAAAAAGTTGATAACACTGTTGAAAGTTGACGCGTTGATAGTGCAACCACATAACACGAAAATTCTAAAATTAATAATATTTAAGTCATTAATGGATACAGCAAATAATGTAAATAAACCTTTGCTTCCAAAAACATTATTTAAATAAAAATGATTATCGAAATTTGAACGAAATAAATGTTAAAATGTTACCGTTTAATCTTGTTCATAGAATATTAAATAATGTGTTTGGATACGGCTGTTATCTACTTTTTAAATATTTATAAGGTTCATACATTCTTGGTTCATTACGTTCATTATTGTATAAATATCATCTTTTAACTAGAAAGCAAGATTTTTTTATAACAAATTTGTTTGTTACTATTTTCCTAACAGCGGCGCTACTAACAATGAAATGAAATAATATTGTATCTGCTTTTATTATATTTTCTAAACCTTGTGATATAGCCATGAAAGTGCCTTTTGTACAATTCTGTAAGTTTTGTAAAATTTGATACAATTTTGCTCAGGAAATTTCGTAAAAAATACAAGCTTATAAAAAAATCAATACATTGTTTTTTTCTAATTGTATTTCACAAGTAGGATTATGATTATTTTTCTATTTTATTATTTTTTAAGTTTAACAATTTAGAAATTATTGCAATTCAGCCATAAACATCGATTGTCATCCTTGTCTGTCATTATTGCAGGTTTCTTTGAGACTCTGAAAAACGTCAAGGAAATGTTATGTTCCACGCCTGAGTTACGAGTACATCGTCGCTTCGAGTGAATTATTTTTGACGGTCAATTTAGCCGCGAATTCTGCTGCGAACCTTGAAGAGACGTTATTTTGGCGCGGCAATGGGTGGTTACAAAGAAAATTTTATGGCTGACATAATTTTGGACGCGGCACTCGAGGGACAGGCGAACCTGGGGCGTATGGTCGAAATTGCGAAACGCTCCCTCTGAGATTGCTGCAATTATCGAATTACCTATCGAGAATTGAGTCCGGGCTATTAGCAGTTGCAGAAATCGACAGATAATTCTTTCAAAAAGGATACCTACCAAAAAAGTTTCAGATAATCCGATCATTTTTTTTTCTTTCGCGTTCAATTAAAAATGCACAATCATGATTCGATTTTATCTTCTGCAAAACAAATTCTCCAACGTTCTCCCAATCGACGAATATTTTTGTAAGAAGATGAGAGGTGTATTTGAATAGCAAATTTTTCAATAACGCTCGCTATATTAGCCGAGGCATTTATGAGATTTCCACGAAGCACCATCTCTTAAACTTTAAAATCACTCAGCGGCCATTTTTCAAATCCTAATTACTCTTAGAGCCTCGTTTCTAGTTTTCTGGGATTCATTTGCATTGATTGCTAGCAAAACAAAGTTACAATAACTCCAGTCTCGTTTTTGTCTAAAACCTTGGATCCATTTTGGGATTTCATCCAGCTTTGGATTTTCGTTTTGTTCCAAACCAGAATCAATACTCTTGTCTTAATTCTAATACGTCTTTTGCAATTTTTCAGATAATTCCAAAAACAACGACATTCACCAGCGAGTTCAATCGAACGAGGGACGTCAAATCGGGAGGATTTAATTTTCGCCTTGTTGTTCTAGATTGATTGAATAAGAGAGGTAGAAAAGGTTGGGTGGGTCGGGGACTGAACCGCAGTTCGGCTGACAAGCGAAATCATATAGGACGATTGTTGGTCACGTAGAGGAGTTGGCCAGGCATCACGAGCTAGAGTAGGGAAAAAGAGCTAGCGAAAAGGGCTTGACAGGTAAGGTGGACTGCGAGGTCGGAGTGGTACTGAGCGAGTGGATTCACATGATGCAGCGGGGGACAGGTAGAGAGAAAATGGTAGCCAATGGCGTTGGCTCGACGTCGCAGTCACGGTATTGAACGTCTCCTACGTAGAGTCCAGAAATCTCACTCTCGCTGTTGCTCTCTTTCTCCGTCTTCCTCTCCTTTTTACCCCTTCCGTCGTCGAGGCGACGTCGTCCTGCTCTCGCGTTGCCACTTCCTCTTTCTCGTGACCCAACAATGTCCTCCCTCCAGACTCTTGGCCAGGGTGGAGACCCACCTCCTGCCCTCGCTCCCTCTCTTTCTCGCATCGTCTCGTCTCGTCGTTCACCGCCTCCTCCACCTTCATCCTTTCCTCTCGACATCTACGACTCGAGGATAACCGAGGTGGGAGGCATCTATCTTTTCTATACAACCTCTCGTTCTCTGTCCATGGTCCAAGAGTCCACTCATATCTCACAGCAAAACCAAAACAGCCACATTTCAGATATCGACGTGTCTAAAAAGTCAAGCTGCATCCTGGTCCCAGCCCTCCTATTTTTAGTCGTTGATGCCATTCACCTTGCTGTCTATCCAGAATCCATCAGGTATTTGTCAATTTCGTCACAGTAAATGAAACAACAAGTTTTTAATAACGTGTTATTGACTTTCAGGAAAGGTACTGTGCAGAATATCAAGGGATTGGAAATTCAGGCTGAGAATTGATTGAGCAAAGTTCAAAGCCCCTAGGCGTTTTAGTGCAGGATTTGGGAGGGACGAGTCTTAAGATGTCCAATTTCATTTGTTTCAGCACTAATTACATTTTGACGCACCAACAATTCACAACTCCGCTGATCTCTTATTCCGCAAATTGCAAAATTGTCTCAAAAATCGCATCATCCAGCAACTAACTTGTACCTGCCTCGACCGTACAAAATCAATAAACACAATGTCCAAACAAAATATATCATATCAGAAGTAATGAGTTTTCGCAAGAATAATCATCGACACATGTAACGGTCACAAAGGCCGTGCATTTAGACTTTTGAAAGTCAATCCAAAAGGGAGGATAAAGGCGAGTGTAATAATGCGAGAGGAGTATTGAAAAAAAAATGATGGCAGCAAACGAGTATCATTGTCGGTTAATGATTTAGGCCGGACAATGAGGTAGATGGCTGATGGATGATGTGATGGCTGATAGGATGGTGTGTGTGCGGGTCCTTTTGTGCTAGATCTTTGATGAAGCCTGAGGACACGTTGATGGAGCGCTGGCTCGGACTGTCGGTAGTGGGATACTTAATTGAATACTCTCGGATGGTATACAATTGATGTGCGGTGTCGGTAGCAACTGCATGCCGCAGTCCACTGCCATAATCGACGTATTACCAGGGCTTTACGGTCAATTACGTCGAGGCCGAAATGCACGTGATGTAGCTGAGCGAGCATGCCTATCCGCGAGCTACGTGGATATCATCTATCTCGCGGCCGAGTCCGTATCGGCCGCGTTCGTTGCACCCGTTGCGTAAATTCGAGCCGCGGATATGGCTTTTACGTATGTATTAGACCGATTGCCCGTCCAAGTCGGCTCGCCCTCGGCCATTGCCAACTTTACCTGAAACGTCCGCGGAAATGACACCGTGAAATCGCCCTTAGCAACCAGCAGCATCCCGCGAGCTCTTTCTCCAACTCCTAACTGCCATTACAGTTAGCACAGCCCACTGTCTCGTCACGAATTATAATCATATTCGTGACGGACGCCTTTCACGAATCATTATCATTACTGTTCTACAAGCCTATATACACTCGCGTTATTAATTATCAACTACACGTTTCAGCACAATTTCTAATGTTTTGGCTTTTCGTTCCAGGGTTAATAACACCTAAATAGTTTTTTTTTAACTTTAACTATAATAGTTTGAGATTGAATTAAAAAGTAACTATTATGACAGAGAGAATTAAAAAAGAAGTCGAGCAAAAAATGTTGCTTGGTTGCAGGTGCCAGATTTTATGCTAATTTGCCAAATGTGGACCATTGGTGATGGCGCGCGAAAAAAGTTGCCTGTTACAGGCGCGACCATAAATCTTGGTTTTAAACGCAACCTGTGCCGCGCCTGTATACTCATCGCTGAAATCTCGCGCTACGGCAGATGCACCGCATCAATTTTTTCTTTTCTAACTAAAACTTGTTCAATGAAACGATAATTTGAATATCTAATATTCGTTAGTGCTTTTTTTACATTGAAATTAGAATATCAGAACATTATTATTCCAACATTCGATTTGCTCCAATGATTCTCGAATTATTTTAACATTAGAAAAACAAATGTTGCTAGTGGTTGAAAAATGTTAGTCCTTTTTTTGGTTTCGTTTCGTTCAGGCATATCACGCATAGTTGAAATCGTTTTTTTAGAGCGCTATTTCGCATGAATACAAGTGTCAAAATGTTCTTCTTTTACAGTGACGATGCAAACGATGGGTTAACAAAAAAAAGCACACGGATGGCGTGAGAAACACTCGCTGAAAAGATTAGGAAATTTTGCCCGATACGTTGGCAAATTACATCGCGATGAGAGCTCTCATCGTGAGGTCGCAAAAGACACATTTGGCGTGCCAGGTTGGGATTTGCAGATAGAAATGCACGGAAACGTCCACTCTGCACGCTATAGGGTGGTTTGCACGTGATTTAATCCGAAGAAGAATAGTCGAGAATGTCTGGTCTTAGGGCTTGCAACGGTCAACATGTTTTTCATTGTCTTAGAATAAATAAAATGCATTATCAGTCCAATTTAATTAGGATTCGTTGAATTCTTTTTTTATTGGACAAAGGGCAGCAGACATGAAAAGTGAGTTTTGTTGTTGTTGTTTTTTGCACGGGCATATAAATAAAAGCAACTAATTATGACGATTTTGTTTGCAGAAAACGCAGAGGAAAAGCGTTGAGAGAATTTTCGCCGTGCATAAGGACATTACCGAGTGAGTAAACTGAATAATTGGATAAATAGATAAAAGGGAACGTATGCATTTTATGCGCATGTTCAAGTTTCCAGCAAGACTAACAATAACGCAGACAGAGCATGTGGGAAAACCTGGAGGCGTGGGGGCAATTATGGAGATGGATCTTTCTTCGAATAAAGATAAGTGGGGGTAGTTTCAAGTGGCAATGCATCTAGACAAATGCAAACTAGTTACCGTACAGTTCCACAATTTATTTCAAACGATTTTTCTCGAACAGCAAACTTATCTTTTTGGAGTAAGTTTTGTTGCACTTATTGACTTGCTCGACTTTGAAAAGATGGTTAAAAACTTGAAAAATAATGTGATTGAGTAACAAAGTGCAAAGGAAAAATCAAGCAAAAATCTTTATTTCGAATCTTGGCAAATTTTATGAAAATAATTTGTTTGACAAAATAAGCAAATATCTTTGGATATAAAACTGGATAGAAAGGGTTGGATAACTATTTTCGTTTCGTAACATTAAACTTTTAGATCACGAGTATTTAGAGTTTGTTCGAAAATAATCAAATCGAGTGTCGTTGTCAGCTGACTTCAGACTCACAAAGTTGTCAAAGCCGCCGCTGTCAACACCGCCAGAGGCCGAGGCGTGTCAAAGTAAACGGAAAAATTTTATAATAAGCTCTATCTAGGCAAGTTTTCTTACATCAATAAACTTGTATCTCATACTTTAACCATAGTTAATATTTAAATAAACATAAAATATTTTACTTGTATATACATGAATTATTTTTTGAAAAATACACTTTTATCTTATCTAGAAACCTGTTTTAATGAAAATATTTCTTATTTGACTACAGAAAGAAAACTGCTGGGAAGTCTGGAGAAATTTCTATTGATAAAAGTTGAAAGGACAAAACGGATGGTCGTTTTTGATGATGCTGCGACTGCAGATAGTGGCGTTTTAGCGAGAGAGTTGGGGCGCTGTTTAATCAAGAAAAGGAGACGACGATGCAGTGGCGGTAGTTAGGGTAGCGCGGCAACGGCGGTGGCAGTGGCGGAGAAGAACGAGGAGGCGCCTGGTTGAGCTGGAGGTAACGGCGGAGGTTGAGGTTGTAGAACCGTGGATCGATGTGTCGCCGCGTGTCCAGTCGAGGACAAGGCGCTTGCGCTCTGCTCCTCTGCGGGACACCTGGGCTTCTGATTCGTCCACCCGCATCACAATTTGTCCACTTTTGTCACCCGACTGGACCTGCCCCTTTCGTGTCACTCGATGTGTCACCCGAGGCTCACCTGAGCCAACGTTTACGCCCTTTGCCGCAGTCCAGGGTGGGGCTTTCTTTTTTGCCTCGTTCGCAATGCGCGTCTTCCTCGATGCTCTCGCTTGCGATATTTTTTACGACACTCGTAAATCACCACTCTCTATACTCCTGTGTTTCGGCCAAGATTTTTGCCCCATAAAAGATTTTTCTCCCCTTTTGTCTCATCCAAGTTTTATTTTTTCTTCACTATCTTGCTAAATAAAGTTGTTGGTTATCACTAGGGGGTATCTGGGAGTGAAACAATGAACGATTCGTTTTGATTAGGGCGAATTTTTTCAAAACAATATCAGTCACCAAAAATTGGGAGACCAAGTTTATGATCTAGTGCAGGATAATGGGTTGAATTTCGAGCGTATGATTAGTTGAATACTTTAATGTACGGGTGCGAATAAAGTTGACCTGAAATGGTTAAATCAAGTTGGTGGGTTTAATTTTTTATGGCACTGGAGAATTTACGTAAGCTCACGTATGGATTGATGTTCTCGAGCGCAATAAATCTTGGTAATCCTCTGTAATTTCAGGATTAATACGGTGAGATTTAGACTCGATATGTTGGAACTTGCAACCAAAAATGATTTCACGTAGGTGAAAGTGATAAACATAAATTGTTCCACGGGAAATTGATTCCTGACAAGTTATAATGGATAGTTCATTCATGTATAACTCATCAGGCGAGCGCTATTACACTCATGTGTGATCCGATAGTTGCCTCGCACGCATCAATTAAAAACTCAATGCGCAATAACTAAAATGTTCCTTTGATATTACTTTTTCCAGACGCACTTTCATAAACGTTTTCAATCTTGCTTGCAAAATTGGTACACGTTCGTCTGCCACTCACGTTGTTTAATTTCTGCCATTTCGTCGCTAGTGAAATTTTGTATGGTCCGCCTACGATTCTCCTTGTGAACACACAGAGGTGGGGCAAACTGTCGCGTTTCCATGGGGGCCGCAGAGAACGCGAGGAACAGCTTCGCGCGGACACCGTCCCTCTTTGTTTAATCCAACTGCTGTCCTCGTCGAGTCGCAGTGTCGCTCCTTGTCTCCAAGCGAGGCGACACCAGACTCTAGCACAGATTGGCTCGCCGTGAGGACAAGGGCGTGGTTTAACTCCATTCTACCTTTTCATAATTGCGCAATCATTCAACATTGACTTTTCATTTGTTCACACGTTTTCATCTGGTTCACACTTTTTCCAATAATCTTCGACATCATAATTTCCAATAATATTTCGTTGGATTGTTTTAATTGGTTAGTTGTATGGTGAATTTTAACTTGATTAACTATTTCGTAAGGGCGAGTAACTTTATGATACAGGTGCTTAGTAGTCGAAAATTTAATCTAGTGATAATTATCGATTGTGATCAGACCCTACTAATTTTGACTCAGCTTAACGATCGTTTTCCAACTCGCGCATGTGCACAGCTTCGTTTCTTTGATACTTGAAATAAATTCCACAGTTTTTAATCTCATTTATAAATTTAATAAAACATAGAATTAGTCACAGAGACGCTAAGAAACAAAAATCAATATCCCTAGATGTATGCAACCAGTGAGTCTCAGAAGTTGGGATACAAGTATTCTCTTTTTCTTCACCTGGACATTATTTCAATTATAAAATTATCACCAGTGCAACATTTAGAGTAATTTTAGAAAAAACTCTCAACCCGCAGACTGGTGAAAATAGTAAAAAACTAGGCGAAAGAAGGGCAAATTGTAACGTAGCAATGGATTGCAATTTTAGAAAACAGCTGAAAAAGGAAAAAGGGCGACGTTTTTGATCCCTTTAGAAAAGGTGTCTTTGCGTGTGTTATAGTTTTGGCGCGGACACCCACTGTGAAGTAGATCCTCACTTTCGTTTGTTTCGCTCCCTAGTCTGGAGAAACTGAGCTGCAGCAAAAGGAGGAGCGCTGTTCGCGTGCAAGCCATGGTCTAGGTCTTTTGTTCGCGGTCGCGTTTTCGTCTCGGCCCTTTGCTCCTTTCGTTTCTTCACCTTCCGTGCATGCGTTTCCCCGACTTTTCGTGGAAACAACCGACTAATCTTCAAACAACTAATCCTCGCAGTCGCAAAAAATCATTCATTTTGTATACCCCCCTGAGAACCCCTGGGAACCGTATACTTTTTCACCGAATTCGGTCTGCCAAATTAGCATAATCATGATTTCGCATACGTGTCAAAACTATTTATGTGGCCATCGTAATTTTCGAGTTAAGACATAAGAAATTAGTCCGTCCTTGCTTCAATGTTAGTTTGAAAACAAAGCAAATCGTCGATTGTAACAATGACTTGGACAATATTTACAACATCGAAAATGATTTAGGATTCAAAGTTAGATCTAATCTCGCACAGATCAGTTGAATTGAACTAACAAAGTTGTAACAACTTGCAAAGTTTATCCTTTAACATGAACGAGTACAATAAAAAATGGTGGCGGATAATTGAAGGTATATGAGAATTCGAAAAGTGCACAGTGTATTTATTTGATGTTAACGTGTAACAGAGGATACTGAGGCAAAATGCTCTCACGGCAGGTCGAAACCGGTGTTGGAGGCAGGAGTGTATGGGCCTGTCGTGTACAAGATAATTGGGACACCGTGTATTATTATTATCGCTTGCGTGCCATACGCGAAGTTTGGTGTGTGATTGGATAGGCGGGGTTGGGTCGCACAAGATAGCTGACCCGAACTAAAGTAGAAGCCGATGCTACATCTTCGGGGACCTTCATTTTTCTTCAGTCCCAGCCGTCTCAGTTCCTATTTATACCTTTTCTGCCGAGATGCATAGCGTGGGCGTTCCTACTTTTTCAAACAGAGGTTCTCATTTAATTAGCGACAATGCGTGTTATCCTCCACAGCATCCCTTGGGCTAACTCGACTTGTTCCCAATAGTTATGTCTATCGCCTAAAACGTTTAGTCCATTCCGACAGTTGTTATTATCCTAACAGGTGAATCGAAAAAAGTGCCAATTTAATTTTCAAATTGTTACTCATTTTTCATCAAAATGATATTTTACATTTCACGTTCAGTTAAAAATGTTAATATTCAAAAAAAGAAGCAAAATAGAAAGAATAATTTCCTAATAAAAAAAGCAAATTTTTAATAATAGATTTGCTTGTATTCAAATCAACGAAAACTTGAAAGTCATTAAACAATAAGAGAAATTATAATTTATAAATAAGGGTGACTTCCGATTACAACGTGCATTTGTTCTGGCTATAATTAGATGTGATAATAACTTTTTTTTCCGTTGACATGCGAATGCGCTGTTTTACGCGTGCGTAGTTTCATATTGCTACCCTAACAAATATGATGTTTCTTCGGGTGGGGAAGTCTCCCTCATTAACTCGTTATTAATAGCCCTGCTGGCTTATATTAATGACAAGAGCGTATGTCTTCTTATTGTTATAGATTCGCTATATATTTATTCACTGTTATAAATCGTTAATTAACAACTTGTTGGTTTATTTAACTTTATCGTTATTTTAAATTTACTTCTCATTCATATAATAATATGATGTATCATCAAAAGATCAAAATCAGATTAAAATTTTCAGATTAAAATTTTCAGATTAAAATTTTGAATTGTTTGAGAAAATTGGTGGATCTGATTGAATCAGAGTGTCAGAATATCATTTTAAAAAGTTTCTAATTAATAAGGTTGCGTGTCACTTGGCATACTACACGCAACAAAATGTTTTTCATTTCATAACGCTTACTCAATCTAAATCAGATAACACGTTCGGCGATAAACATATGATCGTTTTTGAGTCGAGACTTTTTCTTATTCTGCTGCTCACTACTAATAAGCCACTTCCGCGACAAATGTTCACGACACCGCGGTGTGCAAACGAGCTGTAATTATGCCACTATTCATTAATCACACGTCAAACATTTTACTTTCATCCACCTCCAGAAAGCCTTTTTCGATCAAATTTCAATTTCCATTTTTATCGATTCATACCTTTTTCTCCATGAGAAGCAAACTTTTAATTTCAAAGTTCGAAAGCATTCTCTGCATTGTCTTATTTTGTTTTCACTCTAAAAAAAATGGTTTCTTATCTCCAGCGCCATTCAAACTAATATAATTAACGTCATTAGGACTATACACAATATTGCTGTTTGACTCTCTGATTTGCAGAGTTGGACAGGATATTGATGCGTTTCAGAGCTTGTCTGCGTACAAACACATGCATAATGTCTCGTTGGTTGTTGAAAAAATCGGCGTTGCCGGTAGCTTGCGCGCAGACGAGGCTTAATTTAAGAGGCATTCAGTGCGACACAAAGACCTCGGTAGCTTCATATCTCATCGTCACCGTGCGACTGATGTGACTATGCTGATGACGTTTTTCTGCTTAACCAGCATCGCTTTTTCATCGGACAACCTGCAAAAAGCGCTCGCTAATTGATCCTACGCCGGCTCCTTGTGTGGTCGAAACTTTGACTACGTTAACATTGTTACACTGACATTTTTTGCCGGGTTGTAACTCTCTAGCTCCTCCTGGGGATACTTATGAAAGTTGTACCGCAGTGTTTGATTGTTTTTCAGCGGCAAAAAAGTGGAGAGTAAAAAATTCATCGCAGCGCTTCCACCAGGCAAATGTAACAAGATGCAATTAACAAAGATTCGCGCAATTCTTTCAAACACTTTTCGGACCTTTTTTTTTTTCTATCCAACTGGGGGGGTTTATGTAATTGATTTAAGTAACTTGGTGCGATGAGAAGTATTGTAGATAGGCGAAAGAATTGGCCGGGGAAAACTTGGCTCGGCTTCAGATTCCGCTTAAGTTAATTGTGTTCTTCAAAGTTTCGTCGTTTTCGCAGAAAGGAGCTGATTCGATTTTTTCTCATCTCGCCGATTGTTTTTCCTCGCAACTTGTTCCCTCCCGAGATTGTCAAAATATTTGCCTTCGAAAAAAAGCTACGAGAATCGCGTGTTTGACAGCGCATTTTAATAATCATTTTCCATCGAAATCGCGCGCTTTTAATTAGGCATCAAACTTGTTTGTTCCGGACCGATCAATTTCATTTAACGTTCGCGTATCATTTTCGGAGCGCACCAAAAAAAGACATGTCAACGTGATTGCATTTATTAATTTGGCCGATGATTCATGACGCGACTAAGAGTTGTATTTTAATGCACTCATTTGCTCTCGTCAAAAATCTATTCGCGTTTTGTTGTACGAACCTTTTGCGAGTTCGCGCGAGCAACGCCCAAAATATAATGATCATCTTTTTGTGTCGATCGGCAAGCGTGATTAATGAGCGCGCGGGTCAACGTACGTGTCATTGATCGAGCACAATCTGTCAAAATGAGATATCGCGTCGTCAAGCGTTCTCTCGTGCGGCTTCGACTTTTGTCGACCTATCGGAATAAATTTGAATCGCGGTTCAAGGTGGACGACAATTCGGACGTTATATAATTTTCGATTCTGTTCGGGCGAACATTTCTGACGCAACCAATTTTCGGTCTCATTTTCGACCGTCGGTTCAAGCGTATAAAACTAATCATCGGATTGGCTTGTTAATTTTTGGTAACGTAATTTGATTTGTTGAACGCGGAGTTTTCACGAAATGCCAAAGTTATGTCAAGGATCGGAGCGCACGTTGCAATTAAAATCAGTGACCTGTCGACCACAGCTTTTCGAGCGCAGCTCGCCGTGTTATTACTTTTTAATGACAGGTCGCAGATTGAACCGCGTAATTTGACGTTTAGCGATTTAAACGTTTTGTTTGTGATCACTCGGCGACGCATCTATAATCTGCTAGAATTTTGGAACACATGCGAGGGCCCGCCGCCAAACTGCAGCTGCTGCGTCCCAGCCGCATCATCTTCCGATGATTTTTCAACTTTTTGTTCTGCCTCCCGAACTAACGTCGAATTTGTGAAATTAGCTTCTCGGATTCGCAACATCCAAATGACTTTTTTGCCCTGGCTATTTTTTCAGCTCAAAATTGATCTTCATCATGGCTCTTAATGTTTTTTTATTCTATTTTTATTCGACACAAAAAGATAACAAAAAAGTCAAATTGAAAAACAGCTGTGTTTACCAATTTTTGAATCAGTTTCTTGTTTAGTTTCTCAACTCATTTTGTCATTAGGTTTTTGTCATCTCAATTAATTTTTTTCCTTTAGTAAATAGATAAATTACGGTTTAAAGTTAACTTTCTCGCGCTACGAAGCTTTTCGTGATGAGTGCGTGAGTATGAGCGTGATTACGTGGAAAAGTTGTTCGATTAAACGACCGAAGCGACTTGGATCGCGACGATTTCAATGACAGTCGGGTAATTATCCGTCGAGCAATCGCCTTATACCTGCTCTGTTTGATCTCGGGAAGGGAACGATTTAATAATCAACCTGCTGAACTAAACAGTTTGTATTGCAATACTCGTGGGAATGCGAGCGATTTTTTCGCCGCGACAGCCCATCATTTTATAATGCTAACAAAATACATTCGGATCGAGTTGTTAAATGTTTCCTGCTGTTAGTTGCAAAAAGCCAAGTTATAGTCGAGACTCATCGCGGAGCAAAAAAGGCTTTCGTTAACAAGTATATTAACCTGTAATTGAAAACTACTTGTCATTAACGGTATTGTTTGAAACGTTCCCAGAGTTATTTCAGCCCCATTTCTGTTCCGTTTTCAATTCGTTCAAAATAGTCAATTTTCAATTGAAATGTTTCACCATAAGATTGATTTGCAAAAAATTGAAATCAAATGGAGGAAATTAGACGAATGTCTTTTTTTTTTTCGTTCAGTTCGATGATTCATGGGCAGCTGAGTATTGCAACGAGTTTGTATGATTGGAAAAACGAAAAGTTTAATCACGACATGATAAAATGTGATCATTAACCATATTTGAATAATTAATCACCAGTTGTGAGTGTTGATGTATTTTTTCGCCGACGAATCATTTAAAACTTCATGATCTTTTAATCGATGTTTTCTCGGTCGAGTGGTTCGGCTGATTATTAGGTACGGTTAGAAGACTTTAGAGCACGTACGTTCCACACGCGGAAGAAGCGCTATTATGACTGCGGCAGAACTGAAAATCACGGTAAATACTGCAAGTGCGAATCCTTTTTGATCGTACTCTCTCGCGCTGATTACTAACAGTATGCGGAAAATTTGTAGCTTTCCATACGTGCCATTTTGGCATTTTCGCGAAATGAAAAAGAACTTGTGCTTCCTTTCTTTAGGAAAAAAGATTAGTGAGAGAGAGAGAGGGCACTTAACAAAATGTTCGCGCGGGTTAATGTCGAAGGCCAGTTAGGAATATTTATAGCGCAAAATGTGAAATTGAATTATCTGCGGCGTAAGAACATCGAGTTGGCGGGGCTAATTGGCGTCAGATAAAATGACTGTAATAAAATTGGGAATGAATACGATAAAGCAGTATTAAATGATTCGATTGAAGTGTACGGTGGCAGGAGTGGAGCGTACACGAAGACTCGGCGGGTAAAAGGCGGTATTAAAGTTCGAGAGCAGAAGCACGAGAGAAGATAAAAGAAAAGGAGAAGGAGGAGTGCACAAGAGCAGAGGTTACTTTTAATGTCTCGCGTCACGCAGCTCAAGGCAGCGAGAGCCTCGCCTCGTCTCCTTACTAATTTGGCGCCAATTTCCAAGCAACCACCCAGGCAAAAACTAACCGAACCATATACCTCTACGCTGTACTCGGTCCGCGGGCTCTGATTAAATGCTACCCGCCATGCCCGACAGTTCCCACACTCTGTTTCGCGTGCAACATCGGCCCAATGTGTGTATTTGTGATGCACGCGTGTTACGTCCAGGACACCACTACCTGCGTGTCGCGAAAACTCGGGCCTTTTTTTCTTTCACCGCGCCATCCTCGGACGTGCATGATCCTCGGGTATTTTCTTCATCTACGTCTTCTTCCTTCGTTCTTCAAATGTTCGACCCGGATGTTCGACCTTGCCTCTCCTTCCAGTTAACCATACTAACAAAGTTGTTATTAGTCATGCGCGCAAAACATTTTGTTCGGGTGCAGTTTCTCATAGCCGATGTCGACGCATTATTACTAGATTCCGCGCGGATAAATTGATGCGCACCATCCTCCGAGATTGCGTCACTTTTTTTCGCAAACCCTCGTTTTATTTTAGTTTCGGTTTAGTCGTTGAGGTGGGGCTCGCACGTATCAACGACTTGTAATAAGACTGCAGGTGAGAAATTAGTAGGTGGGGCGGGGTCACGTTTCAGACTATGATCCAATTGATGGAAAATAATTAACTTTCGTGGGACTTTTTTCTTTTGGATAACATCACGAAATAGACAACTCCAAGTCATAGTCGTTATTACGATATTGGTATCATTAAAGCTCGTTTATTATGGCAATGAGAACTTATTGTAATTTCAAACTCTCTATCAATTAAAGTGTGCGACTTTTTTTGTTTCAGTTTGAGCTCGAGATGATTGTATTAAAAACAAGTCATATTGATTGTCGAGTCTAGATGAACCCCCATTATATAAAGTGAACTGCTTTGTGGTCACGAGTAACTTATGTAAGTCGGCAAAAGGCGAGACAGGCGCTCGGCTAAGTCGCACGGGTCAGTCAGTCAAGTCAACCATGCCAGAGCGACCGACTCGACGACCATCCGTGGGCAGTATATTACATAGTGAGGATAACTTTTCGATCGGTCCTCATTCGACTGACTCCCCGTGGATTGACCTCATCATGCCACGCAATGGGGGTCTTTTCAAACCATTGCTTCATCTGTACCAGCATCCTAATCAACTTTTATCTCGTCCCTCGTTATTCCCAACTAAACACGACAACAACATTTTATTTTTCAATTTCGAACCAATTTTTAAATCTTTAAATGTCAGTCTTACTAAATTTAACCTATGTTTCTGGCAGTCTTTTGACTCCGGCAGATGGTACATGATGATCAGAAAAGTATCATTGAATTTTTTCAAGAACCAAACAAAGAGCAACATTTTTGGTACTGATTACAGGATTAAAAAGTAATTGATTTTACTCTTTTTCAGATCAAGTTCTAATGTTTGTTGTAAACATGTCAGGCTAGCCTAGTATGACCTCTCAGTCATGGAAAACCAAGTGGGTACGAGGAGGGCGAGTTACAGAATCAGCCTGGATCGGTACGAACGTCCTAGCCTGGTGTTCAGGAAAAAATATTATCTTCTACGATGTCGTAAGAAAGACCCAAAAAATAAGACAATGTTCATCTCAAACCACCGGCGAGGGAGCTTGCTGCATCTCTGGTCATCCCATCCTCAACGTGTTTGCCTACACGGAAAAGACAGCAAAACCTAGAATTTTCATCTGTTCCTATCCGTCCATGGACAGAAACAGCGAATGTCTAAAAGGTTGCCAACTTGGTTACCTTGCAACTGCTTTTGCTGGAGACTACTATCTTCTTTCTCTGTCTTCCTTTCCTGATTTCGTACTGACTGTTTGGAACTGGAGAACAGGAGAGAAATTGACATCTGCACGATCGTCAATTAAAGATGCTGAATGTTTCAGCCAATGTCTCAGGGTTTCTGATATAAAACCTATCTTTGTTGCTCAATTGGGGTGGACCTCTGGTTGTGTCAATATTTGGGAGATGACTGAAGATAAAGACATAATAGATTTGGCTCAGAACCAAGTTCAAATGCCGGGAAATGCTCTCGCTCAGGGGATCAGCTGGAGTCCCTACGGGAAGAACCATCTCCTGGCTATAACAGACCGAGATGGCCACGTCTACTTGTGCAACCAGTTTGGATCTGCGATCAACCGGATAGTGTTTTCTCTACGTTGCGCAGTCTGTACGGAGATAGAACCATCGGCGATCTGCTGGTACAGACAAGGAATCGTCCTGAAGACGACATTCTGTCAGATCAGGTTCTACAAAAAAATCCCAGCTTCGAAGCGGTGGAAACAAGAATGGAAGATCAAGTCAAATTTGAAACCGTGTGTCTTGACGTCTGTACCGACTGAGAAAGACCACCTTTTTTACTTCACCAGAGAGGGGTTCCTGAGAAGACTCAGTTTTGTACAGGGCCAAAACGAGCCGAGCGATGATCTCGTGTTACATTACGGATCGAAAATAGAACAGATTGATTTGATTTATCCTTTGGGACACCATCTCGTGTTGCTTGATGACCTCAAACGTGTAACTTTAGTGAACTCTTCATCCGGAGTTGTGACAAAAGAGATCGATCAAATTGAAGGCAATATTGTGGGTCTTCGGTCCCATCAAGAATACCCTCTGATTGTTATGACTTCTGATGTGGGAGAAATTTCTATACTTAACTTAGTGAGCCCGGAAAAACCAAAAACAATCCTCTACTGTTTTCTTCAATCGATGAAATTGGATATTATCAAGTTCACTCAGTGTGGAAGGTGAGCGATTTGTTTTCTAAAAAATTGAAAGTAAGCTAAAATTCTATATTTTTGCAGGTTTATTCTGGTGGTTTCAAAAACAGACAGTACATGTTTTTGTATCGACCTTTTCCATAAGGGCAAAATAAAGATCCTAACAAAATTTGTGATAGAATTGGAGATAGTCGACATCATTTTTTACAGTGAAATGAACATTCCGAAATTGGCGATTCTATCCAAAAGTGACAACTATAAATTGAATGGAAAAAACTTGTCGTTTTATGTGTATAACGAGGAGACCAATCAGTTTGATAACACGAAAAATAATATGAAACTGAGTTTCAATTACCAGTCCTTGCACCTTTTGCGTGAAAAGAATCTTGAAGTCTTAGGTAGTCCTCACCTCACACGATTCTTTTGCAAGTTTGATATAACTAATCAAGAAACTGAGAAAATTGTTGACGTTTTATCTACAAATCATCAAGTTCGACTGGCAAAAGTTTTTGTGGATAAAAACTGGGTTACATCCGGAGCTTTCGATGGATTGTGTGTTGTAAGAAAAGCTTTCAATTTGAGTTCAGTGACGATTCTGAAACCCCACCATAGAAGAGATTCAGGTGCTCTAAAACTAGTGATGAATTCTTCTGGTAATTTTGCTGCATCTCTGGGCCAAGACGGTTCTGTGGTAGCTCAAATTTTGTCTGAGGACAAAGCAGGAAAAAATATATTATATGATGAAAGATTCAAGCCGAAAACGAGCCTAGATAATCAATTTAATAATAAGTCGGTTCTTGAGATGTTGAATTCCAAAGTTGAACCATTCAAGAATGACAAAAACGAAATAATCAGTTGGTCTGACTGGATTGAACTGCAACAAGAGAAAGAAGATAGTAAGATATTTTCAAATGAAAAAACGGCGCTTGTTAATGATTTGCAAAAGTTGAAAGAAAAGATAAAAAATATGATTGACGATAATGAAAAGTGCCCCAAGGCTGAACAGTTGTACATCGCCAAATTTGATTTGGATTGGGTAAGACTAAAACGTTACTGATTAAAGTATACAAATTAATTATAAACAACGATTTTAATTTTGGTTTCAATTTTAGCTCGCACGTGAACGCAAAAAAAAGATTGCTGGCGACGAACAGGAAAATACTAGACTGGAACTGGAAGCGAAATGTGAAGCTTACGCGGAAGTCACAACGTGGTTGAAAAATAACTACTGGAACTTGCAAACTGTATTGGCTAAATCCTTATGTTCGATATCTGGTGACTTGGAAGTCACTAATTATGCTCTCTACGAGTACAATCTTATGCCAACGGAATCTTTCGAATATTGCAAATTTTTGAGACACGTTGACAATGAGGCAATTTGTTCATACCGATTCTACACCACTAATGAATTGAATATAGCATCAACGCGACAGATAAGAATGAGCGCGATGGACATCGCAGATACAAAAAATGGATACAAAGACGATTCTTTGTTTTCTAAAAATCAAATTTTTTTTAAAGGTGCTGCTAAAAGAATAATTTGTCGAACACAGTTGTCTTTCTTTAACTTATAATTTCGTTTTTTTTTTCAGGTTCGACAGCTCACAATTTTGTGGATGAAAGTCCTGTATACCCACAATTTGAATCTTACTCATACGCGCACACTTTCATAAACAGTGTAATGATGTCTCAAGATTGTAAAAAACTTCGCTTACATTTCAATGAACTGTTTGATAAAATCTTCGAGATCAAGGAACGAGAACTTAAATTGACTCGGGACAAAATTGACCAGGTGGTGAAAATAAATTCCGAGCTGAATACGATGTTCGAGCAGTCAGTTCCAGTGATACCTGAATATCCCGACTGGAAAGCCCAAGAAAAGCCTGAAAGCATGATCGTGGTTGAGGACGACGAAGTACCTGTCGAACCTTACCTATCTCCTTCGGAAGAAAATTTGTTGCGACAGCAAGCCGAGGATACCGAGGCTCTGCGGTTGCAGATGCTTGCAGATGACTTTTGTGATCGTGCGTTGAATGCAATGATGGACGGAGTTCTCGAAGTTCGATGGGAGGATATTATCAAAAAAGATATCCCTGTACCAGAATGCTTTACTAAAGATCCAAAAGAATTAACAGAAGAAGAGATCCAGATTATTGAACAGTACAAGCAGGACGTGGAAAATCTGAAACAAGAGCGGGAAAAGTATAGGAAAATCCTTGAGGCACGTTATAAAAAAACAATGATTTCCTACGAAAATGGGGTTAAAAAGTTTCATTCAAGACTGAAGGAGCTTTTACAAGTAAACTTAGGATTTAAATTTGTACAGTCATTTTCATCGGGGATTTGTTTGTGACAGAATTGTTTTTTTGTCAGAGTAAGATGGAAGTGCAGGCTGCCATATTAGAGTTGTATCTGCGGTTTGTTCGAGAAGAATTGCGGCACGTTTCTCGGTTGGAATATTTCAAGAGTGACGACGCCATGCGCGAAGGAATTGAGAGAAAGCGAGACCTGATTACCAATGTGACGAAGAAATTGAAAACAGTAACCACACTGATACCAGAATTGCACTATCAAAAGGAACATTTGATGAACCAAGCTGAGATGCTGGACAAGAAATTCAAAAGCAAGTTTGCCTCGCTGGGAAAAAGAGTGTACAAGACGATTGAAATAGTTTATAAAAAGCGACCGAGGGGCACGTTCAACAATTTTTCGAACCCCGTTCTATCAGACTTGATCAAAAGTTTATCTGGAACGAAAAAACTGTCGTACCTGCCCCAGCAATTTTATTCGTTTTTAAATTCCCTCAGTGCATTTGATGTTCGGCCAGATATGATCCCTTCAGAAGTTACAACATCCGTTTGGAACGATTTGATAACTTTTAGGCGACAAAAAGTTTGTATTTTACTTATTAAAAAATCGAGCAATAAAAATGCTTGTTTCTAATTGTATTAATTATTTTTTATATTTCAGATTATGTTAGAGCTCAGTTTGAAAGGAATACAGTCACGGATACGAGAAAAAAGCAGCGTAGAAATTCATTACAGGAAAATCATAAATGAATGTCGATGGGCGATAGCGTCATTGCACAAACAGCGGGAAAAGATGAAAAACGATAGAGCAGAGTTTGATTTGAACGTTGAATTGCAACTTGTTATCAAAAATGGCCAAAATGAATTGTCATGTTTGGGCAGTCGGGATGACGCGTCGAATGCAGTTTGCGTGCATCGCGACAACATCGAGGCGATCAACAAATTAGTTTTAGCTGCCGGTGATACAAAATTGTTCACAATGGAAAAAATCGTTCCGATACGTAAGGACATTTTGTATTTTGAATGGTGGCATCGGTACTTGAAGGCTTTTATTGAAGATTTGCAAGAAGATCTGCATGATGTGCAACGAACCACTGCTACGAGAAGCATGCAATCGATTCTCCAACGAATAGATGAGGAACTTAATGACACAAAACCTAGACACAAGATTGACCGAAAATTGAAATTGAAAATGGTGATCAACTGTTTGGAACACTTGTTGCAGTGCGAGAGAACGAAATTGATACACCTTGAGGCAAAAATCAAGTCAACTAAAGAAGAGAACGATCGTCTAGATGAAGAAGCCGCTTCCATTCTAAAACACACGTGTAATTGTGATAGCAGCGATGAATTCCTTAGTAAGGAAGACGAGAAGCGTCTGACGGACTTGAAAGTAAAACTAATCATGTATGAAAGAAGATTACAGAGACAGATGCAACAAAACGAGATCGAAATTCAAAATGATTTGTTGAAATTTGAAAAGTCTGAAGAAAATTGCGTGTGTCTTTATGATTTTTCATCGTGATAATAATATAAGTTTGCAAACTGTATGTAGAAAGTATTTTTGATTTGTGGTAGGACGAATATAAATTACACCTCTCGACACAGTGTGAAAAATGAGAAATTTTCAGCATAACGTACGTCGCCTCACATGCAAAATGACACATCTATACATTGTATGGAATAGCCATTAGGAGTTACTCGTTCTATTCTGTGACAATATCAACTCAGTCGTTACAAATGGGATTATAATTTTTATTAATGGTAGCGGTTTTACATGGCTTCGTCAAATACTTGTACTGTAAAATATGCTGATGGCTATTCAAAAGTTGCTGATGTGGTTCTGCAACCACGAGGATCAAATTTCTATCAATTAATCATCAAATCGATGAAAATTCGATACCATTTGTACTCGATAAAGTATCAGTAGTAATGTCACAATTTAGTAAACCATTTTTAAAATAGAGTTAATTAGTTATTAATTTGGACCACAAAGTTGATGTTTAGATAACCTGTTATTTTAGACTAACATTGCTAGTACGACGTAATTTAGAGATATAATATAGAGATAATTTTAGATAAGTTAGACTAGACAGAAAACTGTTCGGAGGACACTGGCGTTTGTGTCTCGCGAATGTTGAACGAGTGCATTAGCGTTTTACAATTTGGGTATCGCTTTTTTTTTGCATCGCACAAATTCGTGATTGCGAGGTAACGCAGAGGTATTATATGGACATACGCGGTCGTACATGCAAACTGTATTCGGATATCGAGAGAGCCAGCACTCCAATCAATGCAAATCAAATCGAGAGCCTTGAATACGAAGCGCGTAGTCAAATCAACCGTATAAAAGCTTCATGAATGTGAAAAAGCAGTGAATGTTAACCGTGCACAAGCAAGCCAATCTCGTAATGCGTGCTCCCCAGGGAAAAATAATGTGTTGGCGGATGTTTAACACCGTGGACAAGCATTTTGCAAGGACCGTGCTACTTTGTATTAACTCGGACCCTCCTTTTTTGTCGGCCACTTTCCAAAACAGATTGCGGCGCTAAAAAAGCGCGTTCGACTCGTTTCTCCCTCGTCATTTATTATGAAAGGTGATACACTCGAGTGTGAAATTTCGATTGTTCTGCGTCCAGTGCGAGAGCGTACTTTGCATCTTACAATTTCATCCGAGAGGACAGTGTGCAACAGTTCTGTAATGACAGAAAAGTGTACGTAATAACGAAACGTCAGAGCTAATGTTATCTGGTTGAAAAATGTGTGCTGAGAAAACCGCACATATCACTATTGCGCGAGGTGAAATTGCCAACGCGTTGCTTGTTATTCGTCATGTAAATTCGTCTCCTAAAGCCAGTTACATGTGGAATGTGCAGTTGAGATAGTTGCCGCGGATAAGTCCGTAAGAGACGCAAGCACGGATGTACGAGCGAGAAAACATGCACGCCTGTGGTAGGGTAGCAGGTGAGGAGGATATCATCTCGAGAGACGCAGGCTCGTTGGTGCATAAAAATTTGACACCGTCTACTGAGCCAGGCAAGACTGCAGGGGAGGTTGGAGCTTTACGGCGAGCATTACGTCTGCTCGAGAGGGACGACAGCGAACCTCGTTATTATCTGGCTGTACTTCTCCGCGGCGTCGTTCGCAAGGGACAGAGAGCAAGTGAGAAAGAGAGAGAGAGCGAGAGAGAAAAATCGCTGACCACTTCGAAGGCATCAGAGCTGCCCACTTTCAAACCATAAAGAGACAAAGGAGCGTTCCACGTCTCGCATCGCGGACGGCAGTAAACTCTTATTTTCGCAAAAGGAGAGATACAAAATTGTCGACAAAAATTTTGCAACCTAAAGAAGGAAGCGCGTGAAATCGTCGACGCGAAGAAACGAGTGCACACTTGGTGCGCCTGAAAATTGTCGATGATTTGCAAGTCGAATTAGTCAAGGACGTGAGGTTGAAGGGCGGCTTATTAAAGTGTCTCGTAAAGCTCTGAAAGAAGCGTTCGAAAACGGAGGCAAATGTTTATGATAAATTTTGGACGGTAACGCTCGTCGAAGGCGATGTGAATATGCTATTTCGGAGGAAATGACCGCGAAAAGCAGGAATCGCTTAGTTTCACGGGCTACTTGGTGGCTGACGCCGGATGCTCGTCTAAACTTCGACACTTGACATTAATCCTTTGTAAGCTGGACAGTGGCGGCATTAGCTATGTTTTGGCATTACATATGCACGAATCAATACGTCTAGCGAGAACGCCCAGGCTCAGGCGGCAACAGCGTCGTCACCCTCATCGTTTCTGGCAGATTTCACTGAACACGAGTGATGGTTGCATTGCGCGTAGCAAAAAAGTTCCATTACCCGGAACCATAGCGTCCTGCGATGCGTGCCTGTCTGCATAATCAGAGGCGCCTCCTCTCACGATATCAGAATGGGAAGAATGCCTCGGCCCGGTATCGTCCTCGGTTTAATAATACATGTCAAGACGGCGCGCCATTCATCTGCAAATCAGCCCATTAAGTGCAATTATATTTCGTCGCATGCAAAAACTAATGCGTCGGAATTTTCTGCCGCTCTCGTTTCCCAGCAATTTCGAAGCAATCTGATATTGTTACGAGTCTCGAATCGGCTTTTTAATCGCTGCTTCATATTTTGGCGCGCGATTCCCACCGATGCAGATTCGTTCGTGTTTCAGCACATGATCTGGTTCGAGCGAACAAAAAGACGAGCACCATCGGGATGCTCGTTCTTTTCTCATCTCCGCGGCGGTGGAATCTTCTAATGATGACTTTAGTACGTTACATTGCGTAGAGCGTGAGAAGGGTGGCGCGGGCGAGGGACAAGACAAGCGATATCCAAGCAAATATACAGGCTTGAGCACACGCGTGATCGCACCACACGTGACCTGTATTTAAGGTGGTTTCGCCGTGTTTCTTGCGGAGCCCACTTTGCGAGCCAAAAGAAACAGCCTCGATATTTTTCACTCTTATTTCCAGCGTCCTCACGCAAACGTGAGAACCGCGCTTCTTTTCCATTTTTCGACTCATTCATTCTCCAGACGTACGAGTGTTTACACAAATACACACAACTCAAACACAACCCCGTCCCCTATTAAACTGTCGAAGCGCAATTGTCTCTCGATATCAAAACCAATAACAATTTACATTTGATATCACGTTATTGAAAAATAGTTTGGTTCTTTTGATTTGTGTTATTTGGAAGGAATTAACTCGGAGGGGCTTTCAATTTTTTATGGCTCTGGCGTATACGGTTTCACATCAGCCTCTACAAAGTCGTCGATCGCGCGCAATTGTGATGCCTCGGCGGTGGTAATTGTTACGTTGTTGGTTCGAAGGGCACTTCTGCAAAACGAGAACCGCTTAGACGAAAAAACGAGATACAAAAAGGCACCCGAGTCTGAAATTTTTAACTTCTTTCAAGCTGCGGTTAAGAGCATTGTCTGCTCCAATATCTTTGCTGATGATGCATATTTTAGGCAGTTAGAAAAAATAGAATCACAAAAAATGCGCGTAAACAAAAGTACGCAAACATTTTCTAAGAAAAATAGACCAGTCGAGGAGCTACATGATAATTATTCGAATCATTACTGCGTCTATCCGCGGCCCGAGATGAGGTCAGGTCGAATACTTTTGTCAGGTTGTAATTTTTGCTGTGGATTTTTCATAATTTGAACAATCACATCGGTTTCATGTTCGTAACTGTAAATAAGAAGAAAAAATATCGAGCGTCCGAGTTGAAAGAAAAGTTGTGATGGGAAGTCGTGAGCGGCGTTGGCATTAAACAGAAAAAGCATTTCAGATGGCAGTTGGATACATGTATATTTGTGCCGGGCATTGGTCTGCGATGTGCTGCGTTTGAATTTATCGGTCATCGGTAATAAATCCCGAAATAAATTGCTGCAGCCCCGGCGACTCGCGAAAGATCTGCAAAGCAAACAACAATAATAATTATTTGATATAGGCAATAAGTCAGTCGCGGCCGTGCGCGTTCGCCGTCTCTTTTCACCTGTTACGACCTCTTTCGTTCTGCCGTGTGTTGCTTTATGATATCAGTAATAAGCCGTTCTACTCGAGTGACCTGTCGGTCGATACTAAATTAATGGCACCTGAGATTTTGCGCAAAACTACGACGAAAAGGATGGCCGATAGTCCTTGTTCCCGAACAAACTCAGATTACAGACTTTCATTATTACATATCGCATCAACCCAAACATTTATATATATACAGACGAAAAAAATTCGATACTGTCAGTTTCGCTCCGACCCGAACTTTTTGTCGATTTATTGCGGTCGAATATTATATGAAAAGTATAAAAAAAAATCATTTCGTGCTATTCAAACTGCGAGTGCTAAAAATAATGTTTTTCAACGGCGACGTGTAATTTGCACAATTGAAAAAATGTTCGCGATAAAAGGAATTAAACGAAACATCAATTTGCGGAACGTTAAACAAGACTGAAGGCGCCACTTTGACAACAGTCCGCCCCAAGTGGCGTCCGCAAAGTTGCAAAGCCAATTCTCTGTCATTTCAGCAATTCACAAACCAAGTCTCTTAAAAGTCACATGCAACCAATCACATGCAAAGAGACACGCTTGTGCGTGCCGCGCTCGTGCAAACGCGAGCACGCCTTCTCCAAGTACCTTTAATTCCGTTTTATTTGAGGGGAGAAAGACAATCGTTATTTCGCCTCCACCCTGGTGACATAGGCCGACTAACAATTACCCGTCACTTGTCACGAAACACTTTATTCTTCCCTCCTATTTCTTTTGCTACAAAAAAATCTTCTCAAATTACACGGTCTAGACCGTAACTTACAAATGGCTAGAAGTGAAAATCATAATTAACCTGAAGTGGAGTATTAAAAAATAGCGATTAAAATATTAGGAATGAATTTAACGAAAGAGTGGCCAATCCAAGTTTTTTGCGAATAAATATTAACTCGAAGTTTATAAATTAGGTAGACGCCTATTTGTAAAAATAATTCGCAGATAATGTCAGCGAAAGTACAGTTTTAGCACCGTTGTTAATTAAAATTTGCCCCAGGGATACGCCAAGTTAGAAGGGGGTGGTTTCTTTTGCGATTTGAGCGTAGGAAAACAACAACGCCCACCAGAAACCGATTTGACACTTCATTATTCGCCGACCACGTGGGACCCCGTCATTAAAACAAGATTAGTCCCGCGATCGTTGGGACCGGTTGTCGGATCCTGCGAGCACTATTCGACAGACCATACTATAACATGCGTTGACGTGTGGTACGAAAAACCACATCAGTTTCTCTAATCCCACCTTCGCTTTTTTATGCACAAAATGCATCTCATAGTCCCGACTCATTTTTACAACCACGCCTTTTCATATTAATTAATTGATATTTCTTCGCGCCATATTATTAGCCTTACGATTATTTCACAGCTTCAAATTAATTTATTATCACTTTTTACATGTTCTTTTTCAAGCGGCTTTGCAATTTCTTTCGAAAAAAACTTTTGTAACATTTGCGATTGTTCAAATTAAATTGAATTTAAACTTGACTAACAAGTTCCGTTAAAGGAGTGAAAAAAAATGAGAAATGCTTGAAATCGTTTCGCTGAAACCGATCGGCGACTGTTTGCGCAAATGAACAGGCTGATGAAAGATTTGTTTCTTGCCTAGGCCATAAACCGTTCTATTATTTCTTCTTTGCGGAAGTAGCTCGAAAAAAAAAGGTTGAGTTTTAAACGGTGATCATAAAAAGATTTTACAATTTTATTCACCTGTGTATACGTGCGCGTTCTTTTTGTCAAGCACTGTGAAGAGGAAGGACGCGCTGAACCGCGACTGTATATCTGCGACTATTCGTTTTCTTTTCTGGTCCAGCGAAGAGGCTATTATATAGTAGTAAATATCGTAACGACTCAACATGGCGGAGGATAAGAATATAGGGGCCAGGCCGGTGGTTTATGTAATTATGTAATTGCCGAAGAATTACTTACTGAGCTGATCTCGCGGACCGTCATTCAGTGACATTCCCGGGCCTTTTTACGGCCTCCTGAGTGGCGGGTCGTTGTCTCTTGCAGCGTTCTTCGCATGATGATAACTCGATGAGATACACCAGCTTCTCACTCTCTCCTGCGTGCTTGATGATCCGTCATTTTCGTACACTCGTTTCTCTCTCGTCTCGCTTCACCGTAACGACTTCGCACTCTGCAGTTGACTTCTTAGTATTTATACCGCTACATTTCTAATTTCACCTACAGAAGAACCGGCCCACGGCGTATATATTTCGCTCGAAAACATTTTCAATCGCCTGCTGTCTCTCGGGACTTCTTTACAACTGCAATTTTTTTGTCGCAACATTTTTTTTCATACGAAAAACGTACTTGAAAGTATAATTGCACAGGGTTGGAACAGACGAAAGGTGAAGAGTAACTATACTTTGCGTTTTATGTAAACATTTCACGGCGAATCAATAATAAGCAGCTCGATCAAGCGTTCGTAGACTATTTTGATTAAAAGCGCCAGATACTTCCATTTAGGTCGCACATAAATTGTAAATTCTTATCACCCGTATGATTCTATGCAATTAAATTCGAAAATGCGCGACTGTACCGTGGATTTGATGCATTTGTTATTCGTGCACGAATTGCGGTAAGAGCTATGGCTGTGGATGGAATTACGTGGAGGTCCGTGCAAAAGTCAACGATGGGTGTTCGTGCGGGGACTTTGATGTCGAAACGACAGGGCCGTCTGTGTCAAGATGCGTTTCCTTGCAAGGACGAGACAGGGTCTCATGTCTGCAATGAATACTTTCGAACCGCAGATAAGATCTAACACCCTCGCTAAAGGACTCCGGCAATTTGACTGTCAAAGCCACCTTCTCTCGCTTGATGCATTAGACCGATTAAAGAACCCCAATTTGTTACTGTTACGGATAGCGACTCGCTATCAGCCCAACTATCGCACAATTTCACGCAATACGATGTTCGAGTTCGCTTCAAGTTCCTTTTGTAATTCACCTTATCGCACCTCTGCCATACACATTGTCCAAAACATGTCATTTTCGATTTCTCTCAAATTTGTCCGTTCTTTCAATCATGCCACTTTTTTGGTTCATCAAAATTCCTACTGATTAGAACCCATTTTCGAATTATGAAAATAATATATTCTCGACTATGAAGGGAATAAAAAATAATATCCTTTTTAGTCAGGAATACACATTTGATGAAAAGTGAAAGGACATATGGAAAAAAATGTGTTGCTTCCGATGGGATCGCGGCCAGTGACTTGTAACTTTTGATTTCAAAATCCTTCAGCAGTATAATGAAGTTGATGGAGTTACTAAAATCGAGTGGAATCAATGTTTTTTCGAAAACAAGGAACAAAGAAACATTGTCTGAAAACGGAAGTTTGACATTACGGAGACAACCCAGTGAACGGACGGATGGATTTGGCGGTTGCACGTCCGCTTGGACGTCGCCGCAAAATGCGCCGTGCAATCGATTATAAAATCGAAAACGAGTTGTCGCGTCCTTTAGCGGACAATTGACGTTGCCAGATGGCTCGGCGACTCGCGTGCAAGTGTCACTTCTTTTACGAGCGTCAAATATTTGAGTCGCGCCAGGAAACGTGTGGTCGCAGAATCACACGACATGAGATTTCTCGTCCATCGCGTGTGTCTTCTTGTCGTGTACAGCGTGGTGAAAAAAAAACTTTCGCTTTTTAAACAATGTCTTCGACCTTTTTGCATCCATTATGAAACGTTACTTCTCATCAGGCTTTTTTCGATCGCATCCGTCAAAGGCAGGTCTAAAGTTCGATGAGAAATTAGTCGATTTCTCAGTGCCCATATTAATCAGATAAGGTAATAAACCCAATTTAGATTAACAGATATTTTTGCATGTCGATTCTAATCACACACTTCATGCTGTAATAATTGCCGACTTCAAGTTTCGCAATCTCTTCCCGCATCCCCTTTTTTTACGTCCTGCTATTGGTTTCGAGGAGATCGAGCATTTTGATCAACGTTCTTCCCACTCTTTCGAAAGCATCCCATTCTATGTAATTCCGCCGAGAGGCCAATTCGCTTGAGCATAGAAACACCGGATGAGCCACGACATGTGCTCAACGTTCAAATTACCGATCGCGATTTGTATCTGACTTTGATAGCCGTTGCCGATTTACGATTCGCTGTGATCGTCTGTCGCGTGGCCTCTGATTAAATGTGTGCAAGTCAGCGTGTTGCTTAACAGAGAAATATTTTATTACGGCCATGTAAATGATCGTATCGAGTATCAATAGTCCAGATAACGAAAATGGGTCCAATCTCTGGCGCGGATAGATCGGTTCGCATGATATTCAAATTTCGTACCGACCATTTTAGGCACTGCTCAAAGTTATAATTTGAGGAGATGAAAATTAAATGTTGTTTACGGCTTGAATTAATTTCTAACGTGTTTTTGTGCTTTCGTTTGGGCAACGATTCGTATCGAACCAAAATACCATTTCTATCGTCCTGCAAAGAGATTTTTTTATAAAAAAAATAAAGACATCGATCAAATAACATACAATCATAATTCTGAAGAAAAAAGTCAAAATCAAAATGAGGTGTCCTTAAATCGTCAAACATTAATGTGCAAAAAAGCGTGTAGAATATGAATTATCGTGTCTGCAGGTAATTACTATAATTTGCCTATGTGACGGACGCAGAATATTCCATAATAGATACAACAAAATGAGTCATGACTCTCGCCTTCATTAATTTTGTTCACAAAATATTAATAGACGGAGTGAAAAGATTGCGGTTTTTTAATTATAGTTTGTATAATTGGACTTGAAACATTTTATCTCCCGAACATCACCTAAACACTTGTTTTGAAAAGAAGTTAATCTAATTTTATTGCAAACAATTACTTTTTATAGTTCATTAATTTACTCATGCAAACTGAATACTGTGCACAAAGCGATCTATTTCGAAATGGCCCCTATTTATTACCGCATCGCAGCTTGAGGTGGTTCCGAGGTTTTATTATACAAAAATTATTGAAGGGCTTGAATGTTGGAAGCTTCAACGGTAAACACAAGGCCTATGTTTAGTAGAGCCAGGTGATACTTTTTTACGTCAGCCGTAGCGAAATAGAAGCTGTATACGCAGCGGCGCCAAATAAACGAGGGCACGCGTGCACCAATACAATCAAACTCAACACCACAAAATGTACTTTTATAGCCACCTATTTTTTACAGGTTCGACCCCCTGACTGTCATTATATAAGACTAGTGCCTAATTTTCATGCAACCGAAACGTCGCGCAAGATTGTCTGAATCGACAGCGCACTGAAAAGTATCGCCTCAAGCTAATTTTTTTTTGACTTTATGAACCTGTCATTACGATTGTCGGTTGTTAAGATCCGACGATGTAAATTTCGTCAAATAATTGAAAGTCGTAAGTTGCTTCACTTTAGTTGAATTGTTTCGAAGAAAGTGCAAAATTATTTTTATTTGTTTCAAAAAAAAAAAAAAATTCACGTTTTTTGCGAAAAATTTTGCGTTAGTAGCTGTGTGACGTGAACTTTTTGGTTTATCAATGCTAATTATGAAATTTTTAAATGAAAAATAGAGTTACAGAATAGGCAATCAAATTGAAAAAAAAAAGATATTGACACTAATTTCGTAACGAAATGAACCGACAAATGATCATTGTGACGAATAATACAAAATAAAACGCCGCGATAAATAATGCAACGCGCATTTTCTGCTCGATAGTAATAATTGATTTATTGCTTAATCAGTAAAAATGAAATATAAACTGCAAGTTATAATTTTCTAATCGTTAAAATCTTAATGGAATTATGCATCACTCGATGGCAACGACTTTTGTATCCGTCGATGATTAACTTGACTACAATTTCGTACAATCGATTAGCGCGATAAATAATCCATAAATTAATTCAACACTTTAACCTCTTCGCGAACACTTACTTTTATTATCCAATCGGTTATAACCGCTCGTAAAATACCCCAGTAATCTATAAAATCTACTTGCTATTATATTTCAATATTTGTGTAACGTTCTATCATTTATTACATTCGAAGGATTGCATTAAGTCCAGTGTCTAATATCAATCATACGATAAATTAACCATTATTTACAGTGTTGGAAAGCCGATCCGACTGGTGCAATCGCAAAGAGAGAGAGAGAGAGAGAGAAAAAAAATTTTCTAATCAAAAGTGCATGGGAGTTGAGAATCGAATGATACTGTCATTGCGAGAATCGAGTGAGGTATACGTATCGGTGTGACCACGCGGAGCCGAGTAGGGACGAAACATACCCCACCGCGAGGTAGAAGGGGGTGGAAAAGAGGCACCGGGAGGCAGACGATAACTCGAGACCGCCTTCTCGTACCTCTTCTCGACTTGCCTTCACTTTTTTCGCTTTTTCTGTCTCCGTCCTTTTTGCTCGATGCACTGACTTGTGATGTGCACCAGAGTTCCCTTTCTCTTTGATATTTCCCCTCTCGGCTTTTTGTCTCTGCGCCGCTCCGACGTTGCACTTACCCCTTCCTTCGCGGTGTCAGCGATCCTTCTTCCTGTCCATCTCGGTTCCTCGCCGTCTTCCTTATCCACGTTCTTCTCCCACGCTACACCTGTCGCACCGCCAACTACGTAGTAGTGGTAATAGCACTCGCGTTTAACAGTAGTAGTAGTAGTAGTAAGCTCTAGGCGCGAATACATGTACTCGGTCGTGCTAAGGTCGAAGCCACGACAAATCCATTTATCTTTCCGCATTGCTACACACATCTATACCAGCTACACACCGGTTAAGCACCTGCACTTCTATCAACTCATGTTACAATTCTGCGTATACTTTTGACATGAGTCGAAAAAAAACGCTACTGCCCAAAAATTGTACCTCGATTAGCACGATCTCGATGAAAAAGATTTGAATCGCAATTTAGAAATGTTAATTTCGAGTCTGCTTGCCTTCTGAAATTCGAGTTCCCAACTGTGGGACGTACCTTTAATTACCCATCAAAGAACGGAATCGAAGATGCTCGCTAATCCAATCGTTCTTCGCGATTAAATACTTTGCAACAAGACAACGACGTTACGTCTTGAGGATATAGGCGCATTACGTGTAATTAAGTATTACGAGCAAATTGCACGTGGACCTTTACGTGCGCGATCCTAATTACCATGGTTGACCATCGATGTCAGTGCACTTTTTGTTTCAGAGGTGAATTCAGCGTTGACCAGGTAGGCGTCGACGAACAAGAGAAAAGAGATCTTTGATAAACGAGACTCTATTTCTCATTCCAAGGATCCGGACCTTTGAAATGAATCCCGACTGGGATATTGTGTAGGCGGATATTAAAGCTAAAAAGAAAACAAAAGCAAAATGACTACAAAAAGGACGACAAAAAAAGGCACAGCCAATATTTTGGCTCGCAAAAAAAAACAGTCTATGAACCATTTCGTCTTAATTGATAAATCTTTTCTTGTGCATGCTGAGGAGTGGTTTGCGACTGAATAAATAACCTAACAATCATATATCATTTCCATAATTATTTATTTTCATTAATGATGCATGTTCATTTATATTCGATCTATAATATACACCGTAGCATTTCAATTTATACATAATTACAAATTTAAATCTCGTTTGCCTTAAAATGTAATAGTAGTGAAGTTGGTACTTCGCGAGGGGGAGGGGCAGATTTTGACACGTGAAACGTGAAAATAGGAAGGTGACACGTAAAAAAGTAGCTTTGTTCGATCATTTGGAGTCACGTTTTAGCGCAAAAACCGATATGTACAACAGAATGTGACCGGACAAAAAGAAAAGTCGAGCCTTGAACGCATCTCTCTCACTCGATGAGTATAGACGTGATGGAAAAACGCCACGTAAAGTTGCTATTGGAAACGATATAGGAAAATAAAAAAAGACGCGAAAAAGAATGCAGGTTTATGGGTTCTGTGTGAAACAAGGCTGCGCGAAACGAGCGGACTTTCCACTGCGATTAGGATTTTTATGCGCCGATGTTATTTTGTGCTTCGAACGCGACACTTAAGTCTGAAAATATAACGGCGATCCACAAACAGTCGCGAGTGCGAGGAACAATAAATAAGATCTATCTATATCAGTGAGAGACGACGGGCGTTCGCAGAGCTTTTGATTCTTCAGTAGGTCTGGATTCCTTCATGATTCAAGGCTTGATTACGTCTGAGATTATTCCGGTGCAATTGACATAACGTGAAATAGAATTTTCGTTATTCGAATGTAAAAAGTTAGTATACGTTTCGTTGATATAGGTTGAGAAAGAAAATAAAACTTGTCTATTGGCGAAACAATCTCAGACAAGGGCGATTGGAAATATAAATTATTGATTCGCGAACTGTACGTCTGACTGAATAAATTGTATAACTTATTGTTTGCATATTTCTACAATTGTTGATATTCATGTCGATATATTTATAACTACCTATCGTTATTAGATCTATTTACAGAATACTTATCATCGCTGCGTCGCAGGAACGATAAAAAAAAGCGCGCGGCAATGATCGGCGCTTACACTGAAAAATTGTTTCAACGACGTTAATCTCGTCAAAATGATCGTGTCAATTTTTTGTTTAAATAATAATTATTTACGCGGTACATCGATTTGGATACGACAACGTATGTATATGACATGTATATATATATACACACAGCATTATTTATTGCTCAAAGGATTAAATAGTGGCATATTTTACTATAACGTACTTTATCACAACGACGATAAATTCACCGCGGGTGTCGTGACCCGATGCGAAAGAGCAACGATGCGTCGTAATTATCGCGAACTCTCTTTCTATTTATTCTACACATCTTATTAATACGCCGATGGACAGAAATTGCAAAAAGAGCGTTTTTTTTCTCATTTTTGAAAAGTCTTGCAAATATAAAAACCCGCAAACAGCGATGTCAATTCAACAAAACGTGTAACGCATATTTATACAAAAAATAAAAACAAAACAAAAAGTACGAAACGAAAAAAATAAAATAATGATAGTTATAATAATTATAGTAATAATAATAATACTAAATGATAAAAGTGAACATAAATTTACGATCACAAAATTAGCAGTCAGTAGCGTTCGTCACTGGAAACGTTTTTTTTTTTATATAAAAAGAATTTGAATATATTGCACTTTGTCAAGAGTTTTGTTTTACAATTGCAATTAGAAAATGTTGGATAATTTTGGCATCACAGCAAGGAGTATAGTCTTATCGATAGAGGGCGCGATAAAACGAGAGCGGTCACGACGAGCCGCTGCTCGACAAAAGCGGCAAATCTCTGTGGGCTTGAGGGTCTCTGCAATGAGCGTCGCGGACGGCCTTGGAGCTGAACACGCGCTCGCAACCGGGGATGTTGCACTTGACGTCCTCCTTGCGGTCGTCGGAGTTGGTCGTGGGGGACACGCGATGATCCGGCTCGTGTTGTCTGGTCAGGTGGTTGAGATGGTTCAGATGTTGCTGGGTGAGACCATTCAAACCAGCGAGATGGTTGGCGAAACTCGACAGGCTCGGAAAAGTGGCTCCAAGCTGGGGTGGCAGGAGCAACGGGTGCGGCGGCGGAATGCGCGCAGCGAGATCAGCCACGGATGGCAGACCAGGGTAGGCTCCTAGGGCACCGATCCCGGCGTCGGCGTAGAGCCGGGCCAAAAACTCGTTGTGCAGCAGAGGGTTGAGCGGCGAGTCTTCGATTCGGGGCGAGAGGCTTGGTGGCAGGTTCGAGGAGATAGGCGGACTCGAGGAGGTGGACAGGAGTTTGCGATGGAGGTTGAGGTTTGCAGAGTGACGGTCGCGGGATCTTTTGGAAGGGAAAGCCGCGTTGCAGCCGTCGACGCTGCAACGGTGCATGAGCTTGAGGTGGACGTTTTGGTAATGGGTCTTTACGCCAAAGTGGTTCTGAAATACCTTGCCGCAAGCCGTGCACCTGCGTGGGTTGTCTCGGTCGAGGGGCACCTCCTGAGTGCTGACGAAGCCGCCGTTTTCGTATCTCGCGTAGGTGATAAGACTACTGTCCGTGTCCATGGCCGCTGTGGAGGGCGAGGCGCTGGATGAACGAGAGCCACGTGAGGAGTTGTCCAGGGTGGTGTCCTGGTGCATCGTGAGGCTCACGGGGCTGGTAGACGCTCGGCCAGATCGCGAAGTCTCCTGGATTCCCGCGAACGGCATGCGACCCTGCGACAAGGACTCGAGTTGACGCAAAGCATTCGAGGAGTCGAGGGAAAGGTCGTCGGCAGTGGTCGGGTGGCTGTCGATCGAGCTCGGGGCACAGGGAGAATCATCGGGGCGCTCACCTTCTTGCTTACGCTGCTCCTCTTCTTCGTCCTCCTCCTCCTCGTCCTCGTCCTCTTGCATCTTCTCGACCTTCTCTTTGCCACCCACTGCCTCCTTCATTCGTTCTTCCGACCTCCGCTCCTTCTTCTCCTCGCTTTTTACAACCTCCTTCTCCTCGCTCGTCGATCTTCCGTTCTCTTTGGTCTTCTCGCTGCTGCTGTCCACCACTTTGTCCTTCAGCTCTGACGAACCTGAACTGTCGCTTGGATTTTCTTTCTCCTGCGAACGTCTCAGGTACTTTGGTTCACACGTTTGTCTTGGAGATCGAGATTTTGAGCTTAAATCTTTAGGCTCGTCCTGTAGGTCCTCATCCATTTTCACATCCGGAGAGTACCTATCTCTCTCGCCCGCGTGATTTTCCACCACTGGCGAGGGTGACTTTTTCCTTTCCTCCGCCTCGAGCCGCGACATCGACATGTCCTCCGGTTGTTCCTGGAAAACAGCGTCGTTCGAAGAGTCACCGTCGGTCGACGACGAGTGTACCTCGGCCGGCATCGCGCACCGAGTTGGGTGCTGCGATTTTCGTTTGCGCACTCCCCTGTTGTGGTGAAACGTCGTGTTGACCGAGTGTGGATTGATCGAGTAGGACGACTGCTGGTCGACGGTGCTCAGAGAGTCATTATCCTCATTGCTGTCGACATTGCTATTCATTTCCTCATCGCCGGGCTCCGCCTCGTGGCAAAGCTTGGGTCGTTTGGCTAAACTAAAGTCCGCAGGTTGATCGTCGTCGTCTCTCATCGATAACCTCATTGGCAAATTATCGTCCTCAGCCACTACAACAATCCCTCCATCGTCATCGTCCTCATCCTCGTCGTCATCGTCATCCCCAGGATTGTGTGAGCGTGTTTGAGAAGGTGGCGACGCACTCGAAGCGTGAGTATTGGACGACACCCTTGCCGAGCTGATACTCGACGCTGACGTAGAGATCGTTACGGTGTCAGAGGTGACGGCTGCAGACATTCTCTGCTGCATGGCTTCTTCGTACGAGCGTGCGCTCTGCGACGACGACAGGTCCAAGTGTTTGAAGTCCACCGAGCAGAGCGAAGCCGGTGACCTGAGATCCGGTGGCGGCGTCAGCAACGGGAACGAACCAAACGGAAGATGATTGAGTCCAGACGGTGGAACGGGGAGTCCCACCTGGGGAGGTAGCACCAGAGCGTGAGCCATCGACGAGCGTCCATCGTGCGGCGAGATCTTTCTGCGCAAGTGCGGCGAGTGGAGCTTGGGGTTGGGGTTTGCGCTGTGTCGGTTTCTGGATCTCCTTGAGCTGAACATCATGCTGCAACCTTTGACCGTGCATTGGTGCATCTCACGCAGATGCACGGCACTGAAATGAATCTTCAGAGCTCCCTTGTCACAAAACGTTTTCAGACAAACGTTGCACTGCACCCTCTTCTTACCTGTTGCGGGGTTGATAAATGGAGTGCCAAGATTCGGTGGCATATTTGGCGAGGCACCCCACTGGTGCCTTTTGCCGGGAGAGTGTGGTTTCCTTCCCGGCACACCAGACGGCCTGCCGAGTGGAGCAGACTGCATAGACAAAGATCGGTGCCTATGTTCATGGTGCTGCTTTTGCATTGAGTCCCTGCGGCTGAGATTTAGAGCACTGCCCGAATTTTCGTCATCGTCATCGTCATCATCCTCGGAACCCAGCTCACTGTTCTTGTCCGCGTAGTGGGAATCCATTGCACTCATCATACTGCTGGAGATGATCCCGTTGCTACCAGAAAGCTTTGCCATGTGAGGTGGTGGAAAGTGTCCGGGAAAACTCGGCGGGAGGGCTCCTGAGGAGACAGCTACTGCAAGCGGGTGTCCGAAACTTAGAGCCGACGAGGTCACAGGAGCGACGGGCACCTGAGGCCTGTGCTGCGAGGGACTGTGCGGGCTCTGGGGGTGTCGCATCGACTTCTGACGGGAGTCAGACATCGGTGCGACCGGTGGCATCGGCGGGAACGCCGGCAGGCCCAAGGTGCTGAGCTTGCGAAAGTCGAAAGGCTGCATACTCTGGAGCCGGTTCAACGGCGAGGACAAATTGTTTGATTCTACGCTGCGAGGTGGCGAGTTGGTGACAGTGGTGATGCCGCTGGTTGAAAAGTGCTTCTGCGTGGGCGACAACGACGGATGAGATACGGAAGGCGGTGGTGGCAAAGGGGGCGGCAGTCGCGAGCCTGGAGGCGGAAGTCCGCAATGAAGGAGGTGTAGGGGCGGTGGTAGGTGCGCTAGCGGCATCGTCGGTGGCGATGGTCGCCTGCTCGGTGACATAGCATCCGAGCCCGGCGTACCTGCGGCTAGCAGCAGCTGCTGCACAATGGGACGCGTCTCGGCGAACCTGAGGAACTGCTGCAAAACCAGCGGTTCCTCCTCAGCCGAGCAAATACTCCATCGGTCCAGCACCGGGCCGTTCTGCGAGTCCTGTAATCAAAACAACAGCTTTTCACGATCGTTCAAACTCGATAACAAATCAAATAGAAAATGATCAAAACAGAAATAGTAACCAAAACGGAGAGCTCGGTGTAATTAATTATAAGAGGTTACGATTTAGTTTTATTGGTTGTATTTATTTTATTTTTCAGTGGGACTGGAAAATAGTTTTCAGTTGTTCTCTCCGTGTTGATTTGAACAATTTCACTTTGTGCATCGCGTCAAAGTTCGGTAGCGGTAAATTGCAATAACCGTTCTACCGAGACAGCGTTAAAAGTTGGCTTCTCTGTTATATAATAATAAAATGAAAATCACGATCGAACGAAGAGGAGAAAATGTACCTGAAAGAGATGATCTTGACAGTATAAGTATAATCGCATGCATGAGAAATGAGAGAGGAATAGCAAAGGCGAGACAAGTGGCAAAGGCTCTGTTGCAAAATGAGTGCGAAAAAAGTTTGGACGATGAAAAGAGCAGCGATGACTCTTACAAAACCGGTCGTTTCGCGAACACGTCTCTATCGTCGGCTCTCCATCTTCTATTTTGCGTCTTTGTATATTTACACATTCCATTTAGCTGGATGTAACGCAGGACGCGGACTGTGGGCCGCGACGCTTGTGCGTCTCGTGTATATTTCTTTAGCAACGCGTATAAGAAGACCGCACAGCACGACCACTCGGCGTTTCGTAGACAAGTCGAACAGCTCTGCGGTTATTTTCGTTTACCCAATGACATTTAAAAATAACGACATTTTCATCTTCTCGCACTGCTGCGAATGAAAATCAATTTTCCATATTGGTTTATACGCCTCGATTTGTTTCGATTATTTTTCTCTCGTGCATGTGCAATTATAAAATAACGCACGCCTAGAAAAGATGTATGTAACGTTACGCACTGTTGCTTTCGAGTTGAAACTTTCGATCGATTTCGAGTGGTTTATTCGTCGAGTGCGTGACGTGCGATGATGATCCGCAGTCGGAGAAGGAGTTCCGCGAAGCAACTAAATAGTCGTTGTTACGTAAAAGAAACGCGCGGCAGCCTGTGTCTGAGAATTCGAGCGCGAACCAAAAGGACTAGGCGCACCGTGGGACTCGAATTTTAATCTAGCACGCGAACGAGACTCCTCAAGGAGCGTAGTACCATTCGTCACGCGTGACAAGAGCCCGCGATAGAATTCGGGTCGCACGCTACACCACGCAACTTGGGCACACAACCATTTTTTTGCGATAAATCGACCATTGTACTCGAACTGCTAGATGACATCAAATTTACCACAATGTCGAATCATTTTACATCAACGTCTATTGTTTCATAGTGGCGCTGATGATTCCAACTTTTTATTAACAGTACAGTAAATGATATCAAAATAAGCTTTTTTTTGTTCAAATTGAACGCTGTTATACTTTTTGAAAAGTTAAAATGTTAAAGTCGAGACAAAAGCGAATAAAAGGAAGAATATCACTGGTGGAAAAATAATGTTGAAAGGTCGTTTGTGTAAGAAACTTTTTTCCTCCGGTAAATGAATAAAAATGTAGTATTGTTAGCCGTGGCACGAGTGAGTGACATCGGATTGCGAAGTAAATAATGAAACCGTTGATTAAATAACGCGAGCCGAGTATTCGAAAGGGGACGGCGTTTGTTCCAGTGCGTGGCGCCGTCTGGTGGTGGTTGATCGCGGTGACACGGTACTCGACGGCGCGAACACTCGTTTTCCCTCGGCGAGAAGAGGAGCGTTGGAAGGTGCCATCCGTGACTGGACAGTGCATATGATTACACGCTCGCTGGCCCTGTCTTATTCGTGTGTAGAAATCGTGAAGATCTCGCTTGGATATCCGTTTTTAAATTAGATTGCAGCCACGTCCTCTCTTACACCCATGCACTGTTCGTTTTTTTACGATTGACGCTTTTTGCAAGAAAACCAGACTTAATGCCGTATAAATTGGAGCTAATTATTTACTTGATTCATGCCTGCTATTGTTTTTGCAGCTCCGAGTTGACTAATTGTCATTGCATAAGACAAAACGCTCGCAATTACTTTGGCAGTAAATTATTCTATAAACGGGATTGCGGAACAATGATACAGGCCCCGCAGGATCTCTCCGCGGATTTTCGACAGTCGTTTTAAATTATTCAGAAGCGCGTCGCAGAATCGGAAGAGGAAACGGAAGAGACCACCGAGCGTGTCGAGGGAATATCGTACAGAAGAACATTCTTTCGTGAGAATAAATCGCGCGAGCTGACCTTATCATGTAACTATAGTTTTACGTGACGTGTAACTGTAACTCGGCTTAGCAAGATAATCAAATATCGAGATCTTTAAAGATGCAATCGAAGTCAAATTTTGAATTCAACTTTTATCGCGGATTTTCGTGATGCGACTTTTACATAACGCGACACAGACAAACTTGTACGAAAAAAGGAAACAAAGAATACAAATTCAAATTGTTATATAATTAGAGCTCTGACATTGACATTCAATTTTGATTTGCAAAATCGAAAACAATCAATTGGTGCAATTTGGACAAGTTCGGCCACTTTTTAACAAGCCTCCAATAAAGTGACCGATCTGTAGTTACGTGTATCGACATTACGTATATTACCATAACATAATTCAATGAGCCGTGGGCGATCCTCATCCAGATCACGATTTACATGCGAGGATATTTTTTTTTACGCGCCCGGCTTTCGCTTCGCACAGACTCGACCAATTTCTTTAGATTAAATCGCGACCGAGTCCAATAGCGCAATAACCAACGCACGAGATCGCCTTTGCGTATATTCTCGTGACGTCTCAGTTCCTTCAAACACCGGCGACGGAAATCTTTTTGCACGATCCTGGCAACCGACGATCGACAGAATTAATTGACACGTCAGCAATGCACGACACACCTGTCATTATCCATGTTTATGACACGTCCTTGTGATTCTGCCTCTGGGCTATGTCGACCAACCATACAAAGACTATCGCGATACTACTTCTCCGAAAATCGGTATCGAAGAACAATTACAGCTCGAAAATCGAATCTTTCCTACGACAAAAATTAATGTCACAAATTGGTCTTCTAGGAATCGTCAGCAACTATTTATTATAATCTTGTATTTCTTTCTGATTATATAGAAGCGGTACCGATTTTTTTTCAGAATCTTGAATCATCCGCGGTGACAAGCTGAATACCGACAATTTTCGATTATCATTTGCTCAACTGGCTGGCGTTTTTTTCAATCGCTGCTATTTTATTATGTAAGCTTTTCAAAAGGTTCGAATATTCGTGCGTACAAACATCAACGTGCATTGTAAGCAAACAGGAAAAATTAATTGTGTTGAATGACACACACGCGCTGCAAGTTGTTAGTGCGGCTTCTTTTTTTTTTTGGCTTTCATTGTCTTCGGGTGTCTCACGGGCATAAGATTTGTTAAATGAATCGATTTTTTTTTCGATTCCAACGTTATGATAAAGTGTACTTGCTATTCGTTTCAGTCGAAATATGAATTTCTTTTTAAATTATAGCAACCGTTGAAAATTGTTCAAACTCGCATTATTGTATTTGAAATTGTTACTGCTAACTGATGACTTTTTTTGACACTAACAAAAATATTTGTACTTGAAATAAAAGTCGAAGAACACTTGAAGAACAATGAAAACTGAATATACAAGCGGCGAAATATCGGTCGATTATTCAGGAGATCAGCACAATTGTCATGGCCCAACACGAGATAAGTTTAAAGACGTTACACTTGACTTGATCGCGCATACCATCGGCATCGATATCTCCGTCACGGCCGATAACCATTCGCGAGTCCGAGGAGTTCATAAACGAAACAACCAAGTTTTATAGCTGTGCATCTGCAGCCCAAACGTCAACAACAACAATAACAACCCACAGAAGCGGCAGCGAATACCGCGCGTCGATCTGTACATTTTGCACTGAAGCGTCCGATCGTAAATCTCCGTGATCGGTTTTTTTTGCGAAGCGAGCGTTATCGTGACTGGTAAACGGCCACTTTGGTGCGAATAAACTGCGGATTCTGCTAGCTACAAACGAGACTACTTTTCTGCCTCGAGCGAGATACCGCAACGAAATCGCGACAACTTTTTTCGCCCGGATGATTTTACAGCGAATCGCCGGTCGATCGGCGGAGATCGGATCGGTAAAATGGCACTCGCTGACATTTAGCGTTTCGTCGCGAGTGACATTTCACGCGGGGACGAGACCACGGGCTACTCCCCGCCCACACATCCGGCTGCGACAATCGACCAATCGTATGTCACTTTTGCAACCGATTCCCACGCGATGACCGGCACATCACTAAAGATCGAAGCCGATCGGCGGCGATATCGCGCGGATATGCTCCGAGGGAAGAGCCGCGCGCAAACCGGTTTACCGTATACGCTTAATTTCACGCCAACATCCAAGTTATTCAGTTTACACGCGAACGCTGGCCGTCAGCGCTTTGTCGCCCATCTTTTGCGAGGCGTGAGAAAGTCCACCGGTCAACTCGAATTGTCAACTCGATCCCAAATCTTTCCTCTGGTCCTCGCCGCACTCGCGCACTTGCACTTGATCACTTTCAGTCCTCTGTCACTTGGTACTCCGAGTCACCGATCTGCACCGATCTCCTCAACTCATTTTTCCACAAGCTCAACTTGTTGTTATGGAAAATGCAACGAATACCAGCAATTGCAAGACAGTTACCAAAATGACGACGACTTTGAGAATTATTTGCAAATCTGAGCTGTGATTAGTAAACTGAATGCGAATGTCAACTGTCGCAAAAATCGTCAAACTTGTTAGAACGTTGTTTTGATTTGACGAACGATTTGATCTCAAGTTGACAGGATGGCTAAATCGAACAACCGTCGTGGGTTTGGGATTGATGGCAAGCGATACGAAGCAACTACTGCGAATGAGAGAACGTAGATGTTCGAAAGGCAAAGTAGGTATGGATGTAAAGTTAGGCTGGCAAACTGACCTGCAGTATGTATCCTCGAGTGTAATCCTCGTGTGTCCAGCCAAAGGCGGCTAGAAGACGCGTCACTTGCGCGTGCGGCAACTGGTTGAACAATTGATCAAGCAAGATTTTGAGTCGTATGGGTAAAGCGCGCGAGCCGTAGAGTACGAGTGAGGCGACGTCAAACGCGGCCGTCGGCTCGACAGTCTCTGAAGCCGGTGTCCGCTCCTCTTTCTCCGCAAAGTCAGCGAGTTCCCCACCACCGTCTGGGTTTCCACCGCCACTGCTGCCTCCGCTGCCACCACTGCCACCGGCTGGTTGCCTTACCCTTCCTATGGCGCTTTTGACATCCTCCCTACCAGCGAGGACTTGGCGTCGTGAGCCGCAGGCGACATCCCCACCGATACCAAACTGCTGCCGCTGCCGCTGCCGCTGCTGGAGGCTTGACAGTCGCGCGAGCGCTACAACATAAGGAGAGAGGAAAAGGGAGAGCTTAGATTTCCTTCTCGTCACATTTTGTCTCTCTTTCGAGCAGTCTCTCTTTTTCACCGAGCAATCGGACCTGCGAATGCGCGCTCACCTCAACTCCAATGTACCTTCAGGTCATTTCCCGTTTTTTCCTCCTTTTTTCAACTCCTCCAATTTTTTACATGCTTTTCTAGTTCCCAACATTCTTTTTTCAACTAAGAGTTCTCGGCCATTTTAATTTGTGTCTGCTCCAAAGAAAGACTACAGCTAGTTTAAGTACACTGATTTGTGTGCTAACATAATACATTTGTTTTTACGTTTCATACAAATATATTGTGATTTTGCAAAAAAAGGTGAAAAGTTCGAAGCTGAATGAGAGTCAGAAGGCTTATGCAAAAATACTAACTAACGCTGTTGTGATCTAGGAGAAACGATTTCTAATTAGGGACGCTTTATTATTTTCATCAACGAAATTTTTTAAAACCTTGTTACATAGGAGATCTGATTTAGTTCAATCTCCTTTCAAGCTGCGATAAGGCTAAATTGGTGCTGCCCTCTCATGTCTGAAGTCGCACAACATAGCCAAAGAAAAAGATAGAGCTAGAATGTTTCATAGCGAGTTGATAAATCCATTCAGATCCTTTGGATAAAAAATCATCAAAAGTAGATATTTGAAAATTTCAAGACAATTTTTGCTTACTTACTTACTTACTTAGAATTACAATTATGTGAAAACTAATTTAGTCATTATATTATATTCTTTTTAGATAAATGATCATCTTGAAAATAAAAAAACAAAATACCTGAAAAGCATTGAACTGGATTTTTTTTGCAAATTGCTACAGATGTAATTAAACATTCGCGAAAATATGGCAATTCCTTGTATATGGAACGATGCACTTAGCCATCAATATTAAAACGCTTTAGAAAATGAAAAAAAAAACAATATTGGCTTTTAGAAAGAGGATTATACTTGTTTGGTGTACATTTTTTTCGATTTTGTTATCAATTTTTGTCTATTATCGCGTGCGTTCATATAAAAGTTATCATCTAAACTGCGGTCTAGATTGGCGATTTTTTAAAACTAATTAATTGAATGGCTATCTATCAAGCAGATATTGATACTTGAAAAGAAACGATTAAAGTGTTTTTAATATTGATTTCGAAAACTGCAAATTTCGCGAAATAGAAAATAATACTTTGAACTTCTAAATTTTAGAATAAATGTACAATTGTAGAAATGTTGTACAAAATTAGACAGAGTATTTGAAATTGATAATAAAAATTAAGACCAGTTAATGGGAGTAGAAGAATTGTTAACGAGTGGTAGAAAACAATAGAAAAAAAGCACATGTATGTTCGCCGCGAGAAACGCCAGCGCGTGCATCCGATTAGTGTTTTCATCACGGCGAGACCTGCGCGACGATAGGATCAACGTACCTACGCGGTGAAAGATGGAAGGTCCGTAAACTTTCGTACTGTTTGCGCGATGGAATCGTAACGCGCGAAAAGCGTGACGGTTCGCAAGGGAAAGCGCCTCGGACGCTCGAGGCTACCTCATCCGGGATGACTCTTATCGCGAGTACGACGTGTATGTTTCCAATACAAAAACGCAACTATTTTTGCCGCCATCGTTTCATGCTATTCATCTATTTTAGATTTCTTTAATTGGCGCTTTTTCTTGTTTTAATCATACACGTTTCTGAACACCTTAAGTGTCTTTAATTGCTTTAACTAATACGAGCAAGTTTTCATTTTGTGTACAAAATTAATGCATTAATTTTTCGAAAATAATTTTTACTCTTAACTAAAAAATGTTAACTTAACAAATTGAATAATATATCTTGACAAAAAAGGATTGAAAAAATTGTAACGTTCGAGAACGGTTTAGGTCGAGTTCCCTTTTTTTTCACATATTCTTTCTTTGACAGTGTGCCGGTAACATTAAGAAGGCGGTGCTTTACACAACGACCTTTTCTCAGCCGTTGTGATGATTGCTATTACATATTTATTGATGTTACGCCGGGCCTCGAAGACGAATCTCCCAGCATGGGTTGTGTAGAAAACAACAAGTCATCGCTATTGGGCGCCACTTGTCATTAATAGAACTCTTTGATTTTCTCGGTTTAATTAAAAAATGGCGAACTCCCTGTCGTGCATACACTGTCAAAGGTTAGATTCAAATCCTTTGTGACAAAAAGATCATAATGAAAAAATTAAATAAAAAAAAAACAAAAAACAGAGGACGAATTGAACATAAAGAACCACGTGAATAAACAATTGAAAAATGTGATACAAACAGAACTAACAGTTATGAATAAAAAATAGTTAATAAATGTAGGTTTAACTTGATCCGACTTTACGAGCGTTCGGTCTGGCGAGAAATGAATTAAAAATTGCCACGGAATAGACGAAGCGGGACATTGAAATCGCGTTTTACGCATACCGTAATAAACAAATGGAATTACGTCCGTGTTGGAATTCGCTCACTATTCGACAAATTGTTTGTGCTATCGGTGAGTACTTTTTAATCTTCGTTTTGCAGCGATTCCTTTTATTATTTTTTTTTCGACCTCTGTCGCGCATCAAATCGCTATACATCACGACATGAAATTTGCTGCATATCGGTTATCATCGTTATATGAGCCAGCGGCCAGATTTTCTGAAAAAAAAACCGACGCTAAAGCGAAAACCTGTGCATATTGCATACTTTTTATGGTGAATTCCAGATTTTTTTTTCCAATCGGAGGATTTATTCAATATTGAGTGTCCGTGTAAAGTCGTGACTTTTGTAAAATTTCAAATTGACTAACGAAAGTAACTTTCAGAAATTGTTTTTTTTTCTCGACATGCTTGGAAATCAGTTATTTATCCGAAAGTTCCTGATGGCGTGACATTTGGTAAAACAATTAGGAATTCCATCACCACGGAGAAAAAAAAATGATGGACTGTCCAGAAAAAGGTCCAGCCGGCGTCTAGGAGTGGCACCGTCATTTATTTTCGATAAGTTGAGAAGTGACAAACAATCGGTCGTCCAGCAGGAGGCAAAATGACACCTCTTGAACCCTTTTGTGGTCGAGAGGTATCGCTGGCGTGACGAAAAAGTCTGTATTTGAATAGAAAACGTATTATAGCCAGGCATTTCTGCGTCATTGAAACGATGATAATTACTTTTCAAAGAAAAGAAAAGAGGAAAAAAAAACATCAATGTTTTGCGTCTGGCGCTGTCAACTCGGTCACGCCATGTTTCAAAGGCAAAAGTCAAGATTTGCGATCAATTTCGAATGGTTATCTTGCACTTTTAAACAATGGCTCGGCAATACACCTGCTTCATTCATTGACATCCCAGCGGAGACGAGCAGTCGAGAAAAAGGCTGCGGATGCCTCGTTACGAGCACAACCTGGAAGGGCGTGCATTCAAATGTTTGAAAAGCATCGTTAATTATTGCATGCTCTCCGATTCCCAAATTCTACTTGGCCCGGAAATAATTCGAGATTTACGATTCGAAATTCTTGCGGCCGTCCACTGATTGAGCGACAATTATGCCGTTTGTTCTTCCACCACAGTGCGGTAAGCCAATAATGTGGGAAAACAAAAACTACCGAAACCCGAATATTTTCCTCATTTCAGAAAAAGAGTCAACGATAATGATTCAAATTTGAAAATTGTTACTCGAGTTTGTTCAGCTTCGTGGTCAAATGTTCCGGGGTAAGGTTTCTGGTAGGATAATGCAATTGGCTGAACGACTTGTAAACAGCGTCTGAAACATTGGCAAGTGATTCTTGAGGCAATGTTCCAATCATCACAGTCGAAAAGTGCGAGCCGTCGTGAGTAGCACGGACGCCAGATCCCAATTTGTACAGCATGGCAAACAGGGGCTGCGAAGCTCGCAGGGCGCGAGTAAATGGTATGTAAACTGTTTCCGACTTCACCCTTGGCCTCGCGGTCCTGAGCTTGCCGCTACACAAACTCCATTAAAGCATTACGCACGAGTCGATGCGCTTGGAAAATCAGATGCGACTGTAACCCGAGCACATCAGACCAACGTACTGACACATCGCTATTCTCACATCTCCTCCTTGGTCCTGCTTTGCACATTACTCTTGCTTGCCAAGTGCAATTATCGTTTCAATAATTAAGTTGCCAGCTTATTTTATCAACTACGTAAATGCCGAGAAAAAACTAAATTCCTAACCTAATTTCCTAGATGGGAATGACGAAGTTCAAAAAGTCGAATCAAACAGTTTGATTGCCTCGAGAGTGTCATACTGTGACCTTCTTAAAAGCGTACTCTTGGAAGTTGTATGGGGTATTTGTTTTTTGTTTGGGAAGGCACCATGAGAGTGGGATATGAGACAATGCACGGAGCGCTGTTCTGTGTAACGACGTATACTCTATTATATTGGCGGCATATTGGCTTTCTTTTTCGTTTCCAAAGCCGACGATTAGGCCAGTTTTCAAATGTAATATCGCCGACGTCACGAGGCCATTTGTCTTGTCGGCTCGCGCTGCGGGAACTCGATGCCAGGAAGCGAGACTGCGCGAGGCCGCTCGACTTGCGTCCAAGCGAGAGCCAGCACCTGAAGATGAGCCTATTCTGTCCACCGAGTTGGACCCAATTCGACTTACGTTTTGTGATTCGAACGAGATGAGTCAACGATTGATGCATCGACGTTGATGACGCAAAGTTGTTTGTCTCGCACCCTTGTTTCTTCGAGTTGATTTTCTTCAAACTCTTTTTTTTTCTCTTTGTTCCCCTTTTTTTTACTGCTCTCAGAGGTGTTTTTCATTATTCGGGCTGCCTCGTCACTCGCTTCTCATTTCAGTCTCGCTTTACTGGACTCACTAAACACGCATTTTTTTCAACCGTGAGGCGTTCCTCGTGCCATTGTGTCTCTGGCTATCGAACCCGACGTTGTGCAAGACGTTCGTGATCTATTAATTAGTTCTCGTGGCTTTGATTTAATGAATTGCTTTTGTCAGGTGAACTTGAAAAGAGTAGCCGTGGGTGGCCAGCCAGACCGGGTCATTGTTTTTGTTGATTAACAAGAAATTAAAACTTGTCATTTACTCGAAATCAAGGGGAAAAAACTTTTCATTGAAAGAAACCATTTCGAATTGAAAGAATAACCAAACTGTCAAAACTTTGCGAAATGTCGTAAGTGCGGATCAAATGAGAAGGCCAAACTTGTCTTTCACCTGTTCGCACACAAGGATGTCAAGCCATAAATCTCAAAATCTGTTTGTGGACGTGAATGACAGCGATATAAATACGACAGACGAGAGAATCGCGTTTGATGTGGCCGCGGAAAAAGTTGGTCCCGGAGCACTTGACGTTTTCACTGTGGGACATATTGTTGGGCTTAACTCCGAGCGCCGTCAACCTGTTGGCCGTCTGTCCGCGTCCAATTGCGTGGAAACCGATGCGGCGACACTGTCTCTTCGATCTGTTCGGATCGTGTCAGCCGGCGTCTGCCCAAGTGTCCTCTGAAAATTGGATTAGGATATACCTGCGACCGTCCCCAAACGTACAATCACATTTGTCGCAGACAAATCTATCAGACTTCTATTGTCCACTTGACTCTGCCATTTGACAAAGTAACTTTTGCCCAACTTGGCGCCGCCCTCAATTCCATTCTTCTCACAATACAACTTTTTACAAAAGAACAACATTACTCCTCAAGCTCGTTAAAATGCAATTTCAAAAGCAGCTGACTAAGTTTCGTTTGCATTGTCTCCTTGATTAATCGATGACTCTTTTTTGAGTTGAAAATATTGTCAATAAGCGTGGAATCGTATTTTAGTTAGTTTCTCGTTATCCTATTTCGTACGAAGTAATGAAACGGTCGAAAAACGGCTCGGCCGATTAAATTAACAGGGGCGATTAATAACGAGCTTTGACAACGACGCGTGAAATCGCGTTGTCTATAATATCGGGCCGATCAATTCGCCTAACGTCTTTTTAACCCAATTAATTAGCGGCGATCCAGGGGTCGCTTGCTCTAATGCGAAATGCTTGTAGTTGACCGGCAATGACGTCACCGACGACGTACCTTCCGGCGCACGGATAACAGTTATTAATAGCGCCGAGTTTGTTGATCCGTTCGAGCAGAACGATTTTGGTCGCAATTTGTAAGTTAAAATTGTAACAAAAACACGTTTAGGAAAGTCAAACTCGAGTGAATCGTCAAACTATTTCGAATTGTTTGGCAATAATTATATAGCGCAGTTCGATTGAACATAGCAAAATTGAACCGGTGTAATTTTGTTTGAACGGAGCAACCAATTATAAACTTATCCGCTCGGTGCATTATTATTGACTATGGCTCTTGCCACGTTCCCGCATTAATTGCCAAGCTTTTATTGCACTCATGAGAATTCATTACGAATTGTGATAATACGGTTGAATTTAATCATTATTTATTGATGGTTTACGTGTCTGATGGTCACTTGCTTCTTATCTCGCTCACTAAAGTGTAGAATTTGTAACTTTTAAATCAGTTTATCTCCGTTGATTGTGGGTTGAAAAAATTTTATTAGCGGTACATAATGTTTCGAAAGTTCAGCCTATGATTGAAGTTTCATAGTAAAAAATGCTCTACGATCAAAAGTTATACGCTATTACAGGAATAATTGTTGCTAGATCGAAAATTGTTCCCGATTGGAATCCGGTATCACTTGCCCAGCAATTTCAGGTCAAGTTCACAATTCAAAATTACATAATTGTTTAAATGAAACTTAAACTTTGAAAAATGAAATGAAAATTTAATATGGCTACGAACATAAGCGCCATTTGAATGGCTGTTGAGCGTTCTCTTTGAAGTTGGCCCTGGTCTGGTAACAAATGACTGTGCGACAATAGAATTAAGAAATTACCATGCTCCTTTAGGCTGAAGATCTTGGGAGGCAAAACATTTGGCCATCGAGAGAATTGGTTTTTGAAAGCCCGTTTTACTCATGCGTAACGTGAACAATTGCTGGCAGATACGAAAATTGTGAAAAATAGCGTGGCGCCGGCCAAAAGGACTCGTGGGACCCATTGTCCGCCTGTCACCGCTCGTCCAGCTATGTATCCTACAGCTAAATCGTGTTACGTCGATTTGCACTGAAAAATGGGAATGTGTAATTCAAACATCATGATCACTCGACTCCAAAATATTAAATCGCTCGCTTCATTTTTGCCGAAAAACTCACGGATGAAAAAGTGCAAAAAATAGATGTCGCTTTCTGTTCCACCGTACGCATCGAATCATTCTTTATCCGAGTTTAATTGTGCGAGAGTTTGTTTTGATTCACAAATCATAGAAATTGATTCGAACAAAAAAACTGTAAAATTTCTGTACTGCGAAATGAGTACTTTCAAAAAATGAAAAGCATGTCTGACATAATTTCAGTGCACGATACTTATCTCTTCATTATATAAAATTAAAACTCCTGAATATCGGTCATTAATAAGAAATTGTGTGAGTTCTTTTGTCGACTTTGGATGCGGTGGAAAAAAAAAGCCGAACTGAAATTACGTAGCAGCGTGCCGTCAATTGTAGTTGTGCACGCGTGGCATGCAGCAACACGGCCGCGTAATAACGTTCCTGCACACGACGGGCGCGGATTCGTCCGATGAGAAGATCCGTATCTCGTGTTCGTACCTGCTCGGCGCTCGTGTAGTTCGAGATGGAACGCCGACAGCTTGACAAATTACTCTCTGATTCGCGTTTTCGTTAGAATCAATCACCTCGCGAGACCTCTGTCAACTTTACTTTTTTCTCTCTATGCCCTTCCTATTCGTGGTCGTAATTACGAGAACCTTATCTGCGCTTACAACAATGCCATGATTTATCAGACTGGCAGACATTAAATTTTATAGATTTTGTCTACATTGTTTTGGTTTCCTCCGAACTTAAACACATGCTGTAAGAATGTTGACGGAGGACTAGTAAATTTTCTTTAATACTTAGAAATTGTAACTGTAACAATTTTTTTAACCGTCTAAAAACGGATCCGAAGATTTATCTTGTTGTCGAAGTACACTTTCGAGACCGGATGGCGGTGTTGAAAAAAAAAGGTGTTTTGAAAGTTTCTTATCGACGGGTTCGCAGGTGGAGGTGATGTTTTGAATGGGATTTGGTCTGGTCGTTTTGGGATTTTGGGTAAATATCATCACATGCCGAGGTTTTATCACACAAGATGACGCGTGACTCGGCCAAAGTATCGGTAGATGAGAAGAGATACGGAGAATACAAAGTCTGTGGGTAGCCATTGACAGAAACAGCCGTGTCATCCCGACATGATATACGCCATTGTGATTGTAAAGGACCTTCTGGGACTGCATTATCGTTTTTACATCTTTTTATTAGACCCGGTTCTGATTTCTCCGCGGCCCCTGTTTCTCATTGTCCTACGAGAGATATTACTCGACGAGATGGACTGCCGAGTAAGCAACCACTCGAGAACATCATGCTGCAGAAATCGATCTCAAATTTGTAATTAAAATATCGAGCCATTACAATCGGATCTTCAACCCGTAGAATCGGCTTGAAATGACAGTTCTCTGCTTGTATGCGTGAACCAATAAAAACGACCGAAACAGCGTCCTTAGTTTAGAGTGAGATAGAAATAGTATAACCCTCTCTTTCACTATTTTAACATCAGAAACGACTAAGGGTTAATAGTGGAAAAATCAATAAAAATAATATCAAACTTTTTTCCAGTTGTTTTAGATCCGAATCGGAGATTAAATTTAATTGAATTATGTGACGGGGATATTGCGCGTGTTTAATAATTTCTGTACGACAAAAATCAAGGGACCCGTTGAAACATCGTAAATCGTGTATTAATTAAATCTCACCCACGGTTTAGAATATATATTAAATATGGTGTGTTGGTGCGTACGACCACGCGAGCAGCTGGGAAAATAGGTGAGTAACAAACGTTTAGGTAACACGCATGTCGGCGATTCTTATCCCGACGTGTAAAATGGTGTCGAGAAGTTAGTCAAAGCACTGCGGGTGGTTGATTCCGGGGGTTGAAAAAAAAACTCTACGAGACCCTTTTCCGGCCGAGGCATGCAGTACTAAAAGCGTCATCAACTTTGTAATCTTTCGACTCGCCACCGATAATGACTATTTTTCAGGTTACGCTTTTAAAAGGGGATCTCTCCTGGGAATATAACACGCTAAGTAAAATCTGATGTAACTTAAATTAAACGATTATAAAACTGTAATTCTCCCGTCCCGGCGATAACAGTTTAATTATTTATTTCTCCCAGTGGAAATTGGATTAGTGCGAGTGACAAAAATGTGGCCCCTGACTGGTGAACTGTGGAAATATTTGTACTCGGATTATTTGTTTTCAGAGAAAGTGAGATTTAGATAAGATCAAAACAAATTTGTGGGATACGACGTAACAAATTATTCAACAAGCTGAACATTCGGCATTTTGTATTCGTATTTTGTATTTTTTTGTTTTGAGATTCGCGAGCGCACCTACAGTTGATGTACAGTGTTGCATAACGGCGTCTGACAGTTGACTGGCCAAATTGTCGATTCGTGTGACCGACGTACCGTCTTATCTAGATGAAATCTCGTTTTTCATGTCGAACCCCCGCGGAGCGATCAGCACTCTCACTTCTCGATAATTTTTTGCCCGGCGAAAAAATCTTACGGAAGGTTACAATTCCGGGACTGTCTCGTTCGTGCTCTGCGATGACTAATCAGCTTCAGAGAATGCTAATTGATTTCGCGCGTCCTCGATTGGCCATTTTATTAATCAAATGTTAATTCTCAGGTGAGACAACTTTTTTTAGTGTCATTCAAATCAAAACTTGTTATCAAAAAACTTGTTATTTCATTAAAACTTTGTCTCAGATTTTTTTGAATTGTTATTTCAGAAAGTTGGATTATCAAAACGGAAAATTTTTTGTGTTCGAAATTGCACAAACATGTTTTAGCGTAATAAAATTTAATGTGTTTTATGACAGGAAAATAAAAAAAATCAAAGCTGGTGGGCGTTTTTCTGGTAAAAATGTTTCGACAATGGCGGCTGCCACTGTGGATGCAAAAGTGCGATCGTAAAGTAGGTTAAAAGTACACAACGAGATCGTGCCCACCGCGTATCTTTGTTTTCCGTCCGGGCGATACAACGTCACAACAGAGGATTCAGTTTTCGAACCTCACGCCGACAAAAAAGGGCAGGAGAAAAAAAAATAAGATGAAGAATTTACTGCGTTCTAATTGGGATGACAGAGACATCAATGGCGGCGACGCTGAAAGAGAGTGTAAACCTTGGTTACGGATGTAAAACTCGAATTTTAGTGTCATTCGGGATTTTCTCGGTCCAATATGTTTATAGGGTTGTTTATACGGGCATCGTGGAAGTACAATATAAAAACCATGCTGGTCTATTTATTTAATGGCATTAAATCTTTTTAATGCCGTTTTCCTGTCGATGCCTCTGAGACAGTTGTGTCAACAATTCAATTTTTTTGGAAAGTGAAACTTTTCCTAATGGAATCGTCGAACAAAGCTGTGACAGATTTTTTGCTGTTGAGTTTTATGACGGTCAAATTGATTAGGATCAAAAGTGTTGTTTGAGAATAGCTGCTCCGTTCTGGCGTTCTGATAAAAGGATGATGAAAAGCAAAAGCGGTTCTCAACGATTGATGTTCCATTTTTGTTCTTAGTCCGGACCTTGATACATAATGATAACAGTCTCATCATCGCACTGTCATAGTCGCTTTTTGCATAAATTTTCAGCCATCAGATAAAAAATAACAAATGGATGGCACGCTGTCAGCAAAAATTCACGTTGATGTATAATTGCACCTATTCATTCATGTAACACCTGCTGTCAGATCGTAGATTCGTTGCATTACGTATTTTTCTATTGTGTAACGTTCTCGAAAAAATTAAAAAGTTGGAGCAAAATCGTTTGAAGATTTATCATCGACTATTAACGAAATAAGGTTGACTTTCGTTGACATTATGTTATTTAGAATTCAAAAGAACAAAAAACGGATAAAATATTATGCTGAAAACGTTTGCTTCCGTATGAATGTTGACTACAAGTTCATTGAAAAGAAACTTGAATGCAAAGACACGACAGAAAAATTTATTAACATTGTAAATAATCATAGAGAGTTGAACCGTGTATTGAATAGCGCTTGACAAATCTTCTTACGACCTTACGGTTATGCTTAGAATTCGGATAAAAATAGGAAGAAAAACGTTCTTATTGCATCTACGGGGTCGAATCAGCAGCATAAATTGTGCATAATCCTCTCTGCGTTTGCTTTTTAGAGCCGTCATTTGGGCTGAATAAATTGTCGGACGTGGAGCATGTTTATGTGTTTATAAATGTTACACATTTTTAATAATAGTGTTAAAGTCGTAACATCGGCTGGGCTTATTAATGGCGGTGGCGCGGGGTTTTGGGTCGTCGCATAAATGCCATTTAGTTGTGCTACCAGGTTCTCTCTTTTGAGCGCGAGATGCGCCACCGATCATCCTGTTGGAGCTGCATATATAAATATTAATCTGCAGTCGCATAATCAGCCGGCGCTCGCGCGTCTCGTCGGCGATGCTTACACATACATACGTTATAATACGAAAACCGAGAGAGCGCCGCCGATCGGGCTACGGGCCAGCCCGAACGCCAACATAGTGGCTTTCTTGTAATTAGAAATTTATGCACTAGTTTGCCGACGTGTTATTCAAATGTGACACTATGCTTCGTATATGCGAACACTTGTGTCTGCGTATAATATTCGCGTCGCATTATTTACGGCCGGGGCTACGCGGCTCATTAATTATCGCGCTAATGGAGTCCGACGATTCACTTGTAAAACCGTCCGACGTCATTTCAAATACACAAATCTTTCGGCCTCGACATCATTTCGAACACGAAAAAAATTTCAACTACAAGAAAACTCAGCATCCGCGCGCCACGCGGTGTTCGACTCCAGTTTTTTTTTACGACCGGTACTTATTTGCGAATATAATTAATTTCACCTTACAGTCATATAATTAATTCGATATTGTTGAACAATTATTTGGTTTTTCAAAAAAAAAATAATAACAAAGAAAGAAAAGAAACATAGAAAAAAAGGAAGAGAGCAAAGTTGGAACTCGTGACAGCGTATTAGAATGAAAACCGAGGTTTACAAAAGTTAAACAACTGGGCAGAATAAAATGAAGGAAACGTATACTCGGAGGATGATGGGATATACGGCTTGTCGATAAAAAGAGGAAGAGCTGAGATCGATAAAATTGCCTTCGGCATTCGCCTTTAATTCGAAAAGGCGTCAAATTCCGTCCGATGGAAGCGTCGGGGCCGACATCGAACTCGAAATGAATGGTATGGCGTACAAGAGCGGTACGGTTCGGGAGATGTTATCTGCGATTTGGTGGGAGGCATCCACCGATATGTATACAATGCCATATAGTCGGGAATATTACAGCCTTGACAAATTGCCGCGCTGAAGGCCGACCCCGGTAATTACGGGGCACAGGACGTAGATATGCTTCCATATTGTATTGTATACTTGCACGTATACGTGTGTTGCATTCTTATAACCTCGGGTACCACGTCAGGGCACACAACTATATCGCATCCGCATTTTTATCCTGAGATTTTTTAATGCGTCAACGATCCTCATCGATTTTTCATCGTACTTTCCCAAGGACACCTTGTTACGGCTCATCAGCATGGCTCAACGTGCGCCACCTTGTTATCGCACTTCGTGTACGGGTTCAAAGTTCACATTTCATGCATACTTTGTATTACAACTGCAATTCGCTGTAATTATGCGTTTCGGCTCGGAAACAATTTGATCGCGCCGCTGTTTTATATAATTTCACGAGACTGCCGGAGACTCGCTCGGCACTGATGAGATGATCGGCAATTAAGTCAAATTTAAGCATTTTTTTGGGTAACGAAAAAGTGTTTAAAAATGTAATTGAGAAATGTTTTTCTCCATGGTTTTCAGAAAGAATGTTTTCGTAAAGGTTCTGAGTGGGAGGGCGTTGCCGACGAAAACAAAGTACGTCCTTCGTTTTCACGAGAGATTCCGAAAGAAAATCGTGGAAGACACGAAATTACATCTTTTTCTTGCTGCAGTTGGTAGTGTACGTGACCTCGCTGGCGAAGATGGTTAGCCGCTCCTGTGTGTATATTACTCATCTCTCCGGGATCGCATTGTGGCGAACCAACTTGGCAAAAACTTTTGGTGTCTTGGTTTGCATCAGTGACGGGGATGATTTATTTATCAGACATGGAAAATGTTATTTTATGCACGAGGGAAAACGGTTGACGGGGGCCAAGACGTTGAATGCGAAATGAATGGGAAACAAAATAATTGAACACGTGAAAAAGTTTCGTCGCGGATGATAATGCAGTAATCAATCGCTGCCTCGGAGTTCCGGAACCGAGCATAAATATTTTCTTTAGCTTTCCTCGACCTCATCGCCATTAGCAAAACTTATTTATGCATCGTCAGTCAGAGAGCTCAACCCTTTTCCTCTTCCTGCATCCATCTTGCGAAAAGTTAGCCCGAGATTTTTGTACCGGCGTCTTAATTAGAACCCAAAATTCGTCCTTTTTATCGCGCTATGAAAGCGCCCCCTCGCGGCTTTTGTGCGACTAACAAAAGCCCAATAAACACGGAAGGCAGCCGTTCAAAGGATTACCCGCGTGCGCCACAAAGGCGCGTAAATTCATAAACGTGTCGTGGACCTTCTCGTGTGATAACCATGACAATAACACCGTAAAACGCCGCTCCGAGATGCGTATCAAACAATGCCGTTCGCGACTTTTTCGTTGATGAGTCCAATCATTGTCTGATCGCGTCCGAGATTGTTTGATGTTTGTTCGTTGATTAACGAGCAGGTAGACGGCTCTCGACAGTTCTTCGGAATTCTCCGATAAATGATTTTCGGTTTTTTTTTACGATGGCGTGAAAACGCGAACGGAATTGGCGTGCACGTCTTCGTGTCCTCGGCAAACTCATTTTCACATGTCAAGGGTGCTTTAGACGAAGGCCAGGTGTGTCTTTGATTCGGATGTCGTTCGGCGCGCCAAACGAGCAAGTTTTCTTAAGTTGGGAGGGTCGAGAAACAACATCGCGTGGCAGAGCCACGTTTCCGACGCTGAAATAAAGCGCTTTCGCGATAAGACCTATCCGCGCCGTTCGTACCGAGCGGCGTATGTGCCCGTTCGCGTATTTTCAAGACCACCTCCTGTCAGCGTGTGTGGTGCATTTAAACGAAACAAACAGGTAAAAAAAGGAATCAAATGAAAGATCAGTAAAGATCATCAAGTAACAAGTTTGGAACTTTTGTAAAAAAGCTTGCGGTTTTAACAAACCATTTTCTCCGTTGAAAGTAGAAAGCGCGAATAAAATGAGGCGTGCTCGTTCATGATAGAAGTCAATTTTGATGATAAAATTTTCATTACCTCTGATGAGTTAGTTTCAGATTGTTGTATTGAACGTTCAACATTTTTTTTTCACCCTTTTTTCGTTATCTTCGTGCGATAGAAAAAAAAAACTTGCAAAATAAGTCCGATGAATTAACAATGACGAACAAGTTTTTTTGTAAAGGTAAAAAGTTATAGTTGGAGTTGGAGCAGCCATATTTGTCGCTAAGCAGGGTTCCATTTTGTCACCAAGGTATAGGACCGGCGTTACAATTACAATGAAGGGACGAAACCGTCGATTGGCGGGATTCTCAGGAAAGCCAGGTGTGTATCATGAAGTCGTGACGTCATTAATCCAGCCATTGCTTTTTGGGGGAGTGAGGCCATTGTGTAGCAGGCGGGGGATGCTACGCAGCTGCTAACAAGGACGGGTTTTGCCAAACTCTGTAAGTGCCGCCGTTGCCGATGCCGTGTTCATTCGAACTTATATAGACTCTCGGGCCTATATATTTATATAATGTGGGTGCATATACAATAACACGTGGCCAATTACAGGGATTCTCCGCTCAAACAGAAATGGAGAGTCATGCACGATTGATGGCCCATGTCGATTTTTCAATCTTATTCTTTTGTTTTGACGTTTAAAAATAAACGAATACGAGTTAAATTTTTGTGTTCATTTGACATTTTTAAGGTCAATCATTTTGTGTTAACAAATTATTCCGCTTTTGAAATTGCATTAAGTATGCACTAACAAGGTAAACAACTTGGACACAGAACTGCTTTTTCCGTGTATATGAAAATGAAAATTTCCGGCCAATTTCACGTGCACTAACTTAATAAAGCAAGTGGTGCGTGCTGGCACACAAGACAAAAAGTGTGCCTGAGAGATCAATACGGTATCCGAACCTGTGCTCGATAACTCAGAATAATCGAGTTCAGTTCTTACGTTCCGTGTCTCATATAATTTTAATTACTTCCTCGCATGAACGAGGGTGAGCGAGTTGACTGGAAAACACAACCTGACAATAATAACGTAGTCGCGCTCGGGTTAATAATTACAACAGAGCGACATAAATGTTTAGCATGTGTCACGCAGCGAGTTGACGTGAAGACCAATTTTCGCTCTGGCCGTTACGAGATGGCAAACAGCACGTACACGCGTAAGAAAATCCATTGGCAAAACAAGTGGCAGTGATGGGGCGGTGAATTAATAAAGTCGCCATCGCGCTGAGGGGGTGATCCCAAAGGCGTGTATGCGTGGACGCAGATGTGTCCATGGGAAGGTACTTACAGCCCTGCAAGTACTGAGTGATTAGCGATATTTTATTTCGCATGGGAAACCGGACAGATGAGAACTAGTTGAGTGGGAGCTCAGCTCTTTTTCATTAGAGAGACCCCTGGCACTAAATCTTTCTCCTTTTCTGCTTGCTCCTAGCTTGCTTCACCTTGCGCGCCCTTCCCTAGAGCCCGAGTGTGTCGAGTCCCGTTTAATCCAGCCCTGTCATCATGGCGTTACAACCAAATGAGCGTAATCCATGTATTTAGTATATTGCACAGACTAAATGGTGATTGCGGACGTTTTCAGTTTGTTTGTTCAGAGCTCGTGGGGGCCGGCTGTTATATTGGTAAGGTGTGATTTCGCTGAATCATGGAGAAATTTGTCGGTTTTGGTTTGTTTGTTTGTCGTCGCGGGGGTGATTGCTGGAGATGGATGATTCTTTCCGCTGTATTGACACTTTTTGGTCATGATTCCACGATTAAATGACGATTCAACATCGTTCCTTTTTTCATTACCATTATCAGCTAATTTGATGTACTAACCATCAGGCACTTCAGATGTCTTCAAATTATGGTTCGAATTATTGATTGTTTATTCACGTTGATAAATAACAAAAAACAGTGGAATCAATCATTTACTTATCGATTATAGGAACGGATGAACGGCTGCGACCACCCCAATCAGGATTGACTGTCAGAAAGATGCTCGGGCGTGTGCTTTTTTTTCGCCGAACAATGGGCGTCAAATCTCGGAGCGATTAGCATTCGCTCCAGTTATAGCGTCGAGTTAATGTCGCGGGGGCCATGAAAGAGAGCTGGAAAAAGCGAAATACAGACTGAATTAAACACGAAGAACCGAGGCAGACGCTGGGACGGAAAAGAAGATGAAAATAAAGAGCGCGATGATGAAAAAGGGCAAAGGAGAACTCGACGTGATGGCCGCTTTCCTGTCGAGCGAATAAAAAATGTAGTTTTGCCCGACAACCCTTTGTGTGCGACAGAAGGGTGCTCTCTTTCGGACAAGGGCACAATGCAAAGGGCGTGTGTCTCTTGGCGTGCCCTATTTACGCAGCGACAAAATACAGTCTCCCCCTCGACAAAATATCGGCGTGGACAAGCCCCCGTTGTATTGTCGGACCCTTGAGCGACAGCTCGGCCAATCGTCGTGCGGCCGCGACGATTTTATTATGAAATGGCAAAGCCTGGGGTAGATCGGCAGAAGACCCCTGCTTTGCTTAGCAGTGCCTTCTGTGTGTACATTTACTCGCCATGCTAAAGCTCGCTTGTTGCATGTGCCTCGCTGTTCCCACTGGTCCGTCTTAAAATGGACGCATTACGTTCAATAGAGAGATATTTTGTCTGCCCAAGTTGCCGCACACTTTGCAATACAAATAGACGCTAATTTGCAGTCGTTGTTTGCAATTATAACAGGCCTGGAAGTTAATAGTTGCCTTTGACCTTCAAAAAGATTCCCTTAAATTACATTTGTTAGTTCGAATTTATTGTGAATTTTTATTTATTTTAACTCTGGTTTTGATGAAGTTTAGATTTCCATTCCAATCACAAGGTCAGAGAGTTTTTCTTTGTTATTTTGAATATTGAAAACATTGATGAATTTTTTTTCTAATTGGCACCATTGCCAAGTGGGCTTGGACCCTTTATGAATGTTCGTCACAAACGTCAAGTGCCACCAGACTTTTGACTTGTCGAATACATATCTTCTCGTTAATGTAATCTAAAAATCTACTAACGCTTTCATGTGAAGAGATCTTTTGAAACCAAAATTGGTTCGGCATTGAAAAGCTCTTGTTCAACATTGTTTAGTTATGTACGTTCACCTATTCTGTGCTGTCAAGCTTGGACATATGTCATCGTATTCTAACTATACCTCTTTGACAAGCAAAACGTATTTATAAATGCAAATAAATAATAAATATTCGAAATTAAATTCTCGAATCATAAAAATGACTATGGCTTTTATAGAGTTTTAAAATGATGAAAAAATTTGAATTAAATTGCTTTAATGAAATTGAACGTAATTGACATTTTTGTTCTCAAATTGATCGGACATATTGCACGTGGTTTTCGGCATACATGAAACTTTTTTTAAGTACCGTTTCCGCCACGCTTTTGCACGCACTCGTGTTCGCAAAAGCAATACCACGGTTTCGCATCCTCGCACACATTTGATGGTGCAAGTATATCAAAGAAAGCGTTATATATTTATCAGGAAGAATTGATCGTTGCGTGGCAGGTGCATCAACTTAGTCAGAGATAAAATGTGCCTGCTCTTTATTGAGAACCGTACCGAAACGCTTTGCGATCAATCCCAAAACAATATAAAATGAGTCAGTTAGGATTCCGCCACAGAGCATCCTAACGAAAATTCGTTCAGGGCCTCAAAAGTGCTGCTCTTAACCGGTCGATTTCAATTGCGAGTAAGTGGCGCAATTTTTGGCCATTTCGAATTTTGTAGCTTTCTGGCGAGTTGTTGCTCTTATTACACGATACAATGCACGAAAAAGAAAAACGAACAGTTGCGCCGTAAGTGCGCTGATAAGTTCGTAACGGTAATTCAAACTTATTCTCATTTCAATTTCGATTAAGATCATTTTCAAAATCAAAATACATATTGTATACGATCTCGAAATATATCCCTTAATAAGTTTCGAAAATTGTTTTTCAAGCTAGCAAATTTGGTTTGAATATTCGAAGCTTCATCAAAATTGGATGCCTGATCATTATTCGAATGAATTTCCGCTTTGCAGAGTGCGTGTTTGTTTTTGATGGATGCCGTCGTTGACGTCCTATTCGAGTTCGTTTTCCCCTGGAGTTTTTCAGTTGACGGATGACAAATCGGAAATTTTAATTGATGAATCACGGAAACGCGAGATGGATGTGAACTGGAAATACGAGTCTAGATGTGTCGTATAATAGCGCGGCTGATTAAAGGGAGGCGTCCGACGTATCGTTAATTCGTTTAGAACTTGTGCAGCGCAGACTCACACGTGAACCGATACGTCCGCTGTTAACGTATCGAAACCAACGGACAGGCATTTAATGAGTTTTGTTCGAAGGTCGTTGTTCCCGTCGTTTTCGCCGCGGACCAGACACATTCGTGATCGCTAATTGTGGAGAATTTATATTGCACAAAAGAAAATTGAACCAAATGTATTCTTATCAGAACTGTTATCACGATCTTGATGGTTACACCAACATGAAAGTCACATTCTGAACCGGTATACCCAACTGGCTCCAACAATTACAATTTATGGTTCGCAAAAAAAAACACATAATGTTTATAATAACCGAAATTGAGACAACATTTTTTCACTCGTAATGAAATAACGTCCTTTTGAATTAACTTTTGATGCTAACACAAAATCAATTTCGGCGCAGCATTTATTTCTTATTTTAATCAACGAAATAATTGTCTTTGCAATCTGACGTCGTAAAACGGCGAAAAAAAAGTGCGGGCTAATTTCAGGTCTCTGAAGAGAGCATTTATCCGTGGTCACGCACGTGGATTTTTCTTGCAGCCAATTTGTGGTAAATTGAAAGTTTGCTTTGACGAATCTTAGTCTTTAGAAGCGGACTTCTAATGACGGGTTTAATAATATACGCCGTGGATGCGTTCCGCGGACCAGCGATAAATTAGGCTGACAGCTCAATTTTTAACGAATCATTTTTACAAAATGTTGGCGCGCACACAGGATCGTGTGGGAATTGTTTCCAGCTGTCACATGACAAACGCCCGCGTCCTGCCCCTTCATTTCCTTCGCTCGTTAATCGATGGGACGAACTTGGGGGCATTCTCCGTGTTTTCGATTAAAGTTCCGCTGCTGTTAAGGTCAAACAGGCTATACACCTCGCCAGAGGATCTACCGACCAACCGACAATACGCTGGACGAGGCGTTTCGAAATTTACTTTGTAATCATCCTCGGACTGCCACATTATTAATTTCACGCGACTAGAAACTGTTTTCATTAACCTATTTTTTTTCTATACTCCTGCAAACAATACCAAACGAACAAAACTTTTCAAACCGATCAAAAATTAATAGAAAATCGGTTACGAAATTGTGTTAAATTTTCTGTTGGCAAATTGTTGATACGATTTTCTTTTTTATCAGAATAAAAGTGACATGAAAATATACGTGATCATAAATTGGATTTCAAGGTTGTTTCACTAATATGAAGAGAAGAATATTATGACGGCCATAAGCTGCCTCGGCTCTATAAAAGCACAAGCTCGGTGGTCGGATTAAGTACTTGGGCATGTGTCACCTATTCCGGTGTCGTAAAATGTACGAGGATGAGAAAATACTGGGAACTAATTCGCGCTGCGAAGGAGCTACGCCCATAATCTGCCGGCGACTTCGGTTAGGACAAACGGCTTTCTCCTTTTATCTTTGAGAAAATTCCGAGGACGATGGTATAAACACAATCTCAAACACACGTCCTGGACACGATCTCCTCGAACAATGGACGCCGATAAGGATCAGCATTTTGCATAAGTGCCCGCACTACATTGAGGTCCATTTGTCCAATATGCTATTGATGATTTAAATGATTTCGAAAGCAAGGTGTTTTGCAAATGGATGGGCGCCGTGCTTCATTGTGAAATAAATCATAGATAGAAATCGCCAAAAAATTGTACATTTTTTGGAAACTAAGTGAACTGTTCTCAGGAACCTATGTAGAAAATATCTGACGCAAGAGAGAAATTTGTTGGTTCAAAATTTTTTCAATTTCGTCAAGTTTGCAAACAGGACGAAACAAGTTTCATCCGACAAGGAGAACGTGTGAGGGGAATGAAGAAAACGAAAAGATCGTTACAGATCGGTTATAAATTTTTTCGTGGTATAAAATAAGTTGAAACCGTTCGTATTCGAAATGTTTCTAATCGCTGAGATGAAGTGCGTGAAAAGATTCAGCGGCGATACTTTCGCGTGGCGTAACGAACATTGTCGGTAGAGATTCACTTTCATCGCGCTGGGTCATAATGAGTGTGCGATATAAATCTGAATTACAGAAAAATAATGATTAATTGGGCGTTGAAAGCAATCAAGATGCGCTCACACGAAGTGATACGAGCGTTATATCGCACTGAAAAGCGTACGAGTTATTGGCCTCTGGAAAATCGCGCGGTCGTCGTTGCACATTGTAACGAGGAAGAAACGCAGAAAAAGAGAGGGGAGAGGGAGCTCATACGTCGTGCGCCATGCCCGACAAGCCGTCCGATTTTATGGGCCTCGCGCGAGAGCGAAACTTGCCGCTTTCTTGACAGCAACATTACGAGCCGTCATGGAAGAAGGGTGGGTGTACATAAGTACAAGTAGGAAGGCAGGGCGTTCGGCCGGCCATCTAGCAGTTGGTCACAGTGGTTGGGCTCTGCCGAGCATGCAATTTACATACAATGCCACTCTCCGCCATTTCCATGCGCGTCTTGCTTCGCGTTCACACGCGTCATACCATTGCAACGCGGCCTGTCACGTGCGCATGCACGCTACACACTCGCCGCGACTGCAGTTGCGCGCTCGTTGCGACTTTTTTCACGCCGTTTCCGCAGACCGCGCCGCTTTTCTCGCTAATGATGACGCTTTATTGGACGCCGTCATAATTACCTTTGCGAAGCTACAAAATCTCTTTTCCCGCCACCAGTTCAAATTGCGCACTCAAAATATCACTTGAAAATCAACTGTGCAGTAAACAATTTTTACATTTACACTTTTTTTATTGGATAAAATGAAAATTGGAACCGAATTAGAACTGGTTAATTGAGTCGATCGGTTAGTCGGTATGAATAGAAGCAAAAAGGTGGGCGGGTTGGGATAGAAATAATTCATTTTTCGTTGATACGAGGCGTGCAGAATTTGAGCAGCGACATCGGAGCAATAGCCGCGCTCGTATATAATAAGCACGTTCTGTTACAAGCTGAAAAGAAAGCCGCGAGCGCCGTAAATTATCACGCACGGCTGTGATAAAACCACCGAATAAAATTTACAGGACGTTTTACGGAGTTGGCGAGATTGGTGTCAGACGCAATCGAACGAGACACCTCGTTGCTGCGTAAGGTCAGGCCTTGCGCGGACCTCCTGTGGACAGCCGTACGGCCTGGGATATACAGCTGATTCTCGTAAAAGTCGTTTTATATACGCGCATGAAGGACAGGTGACCGTGTCGACGTTCAAAATAAAAGACTCCCAACGTCCTCTCCTCAGACCTCATGTCACATGCACGCCTTGTTCTGCGAATGAATATACCGATCATTGTTTTTGTCTTGTTGTTTTTTGTTCAATCAAATTTCTCTCTTATCCATACATTTTTCAGATGCTCCGATAAAATACCAATTTTGTTCACGTCAAACTTGCGAACAAACTTCAACCATCGAGAAACGACATGAAGTTGTAAAAAATATATAATCATTCCATAACTCGGTCAGATAGTTTAGAGAGAGAACGAAATCGACCCTTTTGTGAATAAAGGTCTCAATGAAGCCTGTATTCCTTTGAGATACCGTTTATTTCTTCCTTTGAGACGTGTCGGGTACACAAAAAATGGGTTTTTGGACACAAAATGTAAATAACACAAAGTGTAAAACGGTTTATTTAGCGTAATGGCCGGAAGCTTTGAGGTCCGTCGATTGAATGGACTTTGAAAAGTTTGTGTGCGTGTAATTTTTCAGTCCGCAATTATGGCGACAGTGCTTCTGCACGAGCAGATCTTGATAAACCGCTGGCTCTGTTACGGATACGTTAAATGACCCGCTTGGCCGGAAAAATGCGGCAAGAGAGGTGACCGTTGCCAGGATGGGTCTGACGCACGGTCATCGGGTCGACCTATGAAAGCAGATGGCCACGAGACGCACGTAATTGCTCAGCTATTGGAATCAATGCCTATGATTTTGGAGACAGGCTAGACAAATGATGGTGGCTATACTTTTCAAATTTTTTGCCGGCCACTTAAGAAACTGTGAGATGAGCGAACAAATGTCGGTTTCTCTGGAGTTCGGAGAAACGAAGAATGTGAAAAATCCGATACGATTTTTAGTCACTGCTACTAAGATATGTAACAATTTCTAATCTTGCTAATGGAAATGATTAGCGACATTCCTTGTTCATGTTTCTTAATTATTATGATTAATAAAGACTTTCTCATTTTATTCGACGGGTTCGAGAATATTGATTCCAGCTGAAAATTGAGTTCACTTTGTATCGAACGTGTATCGGTCGGACAAATTATGCCAATTTGGTGTCGTGATTGTGTAAATTACATCGTTATGTGCCAATTCTAAAAATGATTTCGCTGTAACAAGAAACGTATAACTTTAGCGTGATTGCTTTGAAAAATGATCAAACAACCGCAATCGATTGAAAAAAACAAGGAACGGAACAGAGAATTAAGAAACGTCGCAACGGGTTAAAAAATTGATATCTGATTAACAAAAGGCCGAGTGTAAGTAATATCGGCTGATATCAATAACTGAAATTATGTCGGGCCCATGGGGCCCTCGCGCGAAAGTATACGTTGCCGATGTTCGATGGCCAAAAATAAATCATCATCGATCGGCTAGGGTCACTCGGCGATCGCAATTCTCGCGCATTGTGATCGTCGCAGAGCGTCGTATTACAAGTCACGCCGGGCGACGTATAATTATGCCCAAATCGTGGTTTCGCTTTTGCACACACACGAAGACCTATATACGCACACGATCCGAGTCACGAAAATTGATCACGTACTCTGCCACACGGTCTCTGTTATTATCGGGAATAAAAGTCACCGCTACCAAGAGAAATTTCTGCGGCGACAATCTTGTCATTCTTTTCTTTCGCGTGCTCTTATTCTTTTTCGGTTTCTTCACTTAACAGGATCTCTGGCTTTGCATTTGGTTTTGGATCTGTGGTGTCTGAATACGAATAAACTTCTTCTGTAACGAAAGTTGTTTATTTTGTTTTTGTTTTGTTTTGTTTTGTTTTTTTTTTTTTGCAAATTAGGTACATCATCAATCATATAAGACTTTTGGAATATTTTATAAAATAGATGAGTTGTTTTTTTGCTGTTTGTTTTGTTTTGGAGATCCAGTTTTTGTGTACCTTAAATTTACATAAATTTGGGTACAGCGATGCACGCAAGCAAATTTGTGTGTATACATCAATGAACAAATTGGGCTACACATGTGCAGCTCGAGGAGACAGCGAGACTCATCTTTTCATTCTGCGATGTATCTTTTAGTGACGGAAGAAGCGTTCAAAAAAGGATAATGGAATCGTGCGGTTAATAATAATTTGTATGACACTAAATACGGCATCTGTGGTTGTGTCTTGAAGATGTACTGGTGTCGATTATTTTGAGAGTAGCCCGTGGGAAAAATTTGTTTGTAGCTTTAATGTCGCGTCCAATTTTTGGCAACTTTTTTACATTACTTTTTATTTTTTTATTTTAATTTCCATACGATTGTTATTTTTGATATTTAAAGGTACAAAATTATCACATTAATATTAGCAAAAATGTGTTTAATTGAAAGATAAAATTTGCAAATAAATTGCGTAATGTGAAGTATTTGTGTGCCCATGACCAGGTATTTCGTTTTTGGAAAAAGCAGGACCAGAATTTTCATGATCAAAATATTTATTTAAATGATCATTCTAATTAAGAGTAAAATTGGAATGCGTAGCATGATAGCTCGGTATTACAACAGAGTCAGGCGCTATACTTTCAGACAAATAACGTTCGAATTGTTCGAATAATTCACAGAGTGGACGAAATATCCCGGATGCATTTTATTCCGGAAATTCAGCAAAATAATCGTTGAATTCATTTTTGTTTACGCGATGTTGTTAATACGAATCAGTTTTGTTCGGAATTTCGGACTGTTTACACTTTGTGTGCAAAAATTGAATCAATAAATAAAACACAAAAAGATTCATTTTTCGGTCTCAACACTCAACCGGTTTTGCAAAAAATCGGAAAAAGAAAAACGTCGAACATAAAAGTCTACAAGCTTCACAGAACGACAATAAAAAAATTACCTTGATTAATAGATCTAAAAGTTTGCTGCCACATCTTCATTAAGATAGTTAATAAAAATGAAAGTCCGATCGTTTATTTCCTTAATGAAGTCGAGGATAAAAATGAGTAACAAATTTCATGTTGAGATTGAAAAATGTAGAGTAAACAAACGTAACAAATCATTTCTAGACCGTCATGTTTGGTCGAGTGAAATGGGATGAAGGAAATTGTGAATAACTCAAAGCCAAATTGGCTCGGACATTTTTCCCGACAAAGCAACGCAGCTATCGCGTGCGAGAGAAAGCGACGAAGATTCAGAATAAGGATGGAGAAGGCAAGGACCATTGCGGGAGAGAATGACGTTGGCGCGCGAAACCACTCTACAACTTGTGATATCAGTGCATCATCTGGATCCTGCACCGGGTTCTCTCTGATCAATTTCGCGTGTTTCATGGTTGCTTGCTATCCGGGTGCTATCTCTTACCACCTCTTACAGTTATCGGGTGCTCGCAAAGTAAAGTGTTGGATGATTACACGACTGGTGCGAATTTAGATGAATGCTACTATGTGACCCCCGACCTCCTAGACATCTGTATGATAGCCAGCATAACCATATTTGAAACCACGACACGAAAAGTAGATTTCAGTCATTTTTATCGTCTCCTTTTTTATTTCAATTCTCCATTTTAGTTTTACATCTGAGATAAAATTAAACTACCACGTTTAATTATGTTCGAGTACAGCCATGATGGTCGCATGGAAAAAAGTTAAATCTGTTTCATGGGACGGACAAAAATGACGTGCAAAATGTGAGTCGTATAAAACGGACGGCATAAAATTATAAAATAAGCGCCGGCGGCGTGTATGTTCTGGTCGGTACTTTTTGAGGCGATCGGTTTATTAGTGACACTAGCGTTGCTGATGGTGATGGGATTTGCAAGACACCTTGTATAAGATGTACGGGTAGGGCCTTTTACACCATGGCCCGTGTAAGATATCAGCTAAGAAATGGGCCCCACCATCGAGACTTTATGAGCGCTCTTGTAATTATCTCCAATAAATATCTCCGTGGCACGAGAGCGTATAGCAAAATACTTTGGCGGGTCAGGAGGTGAGTCTTCCCATACCTCCATCTATCGATCACCGCGCTTCTTTTAGTCGCGCTCGTCCCGTTCTCACTGATAAATTTATAATATTGGAGTCGCGCCTGCAGACCGCGTGCGTTTTATGACCGACGATCCTGTTTAATAAGTCGCGCGGCAACCGCACGCGAGCGTGTGTGCGATATATCACCCAGTTCAAAATCGCTCGACTTGCAGATTCAAAATCATCTCCTGCGGTTTCAACTTTCGTCAAATTATTTTATCGCTCGAGCATTTTGCCGACTCCGATCGCTACTTACGCTCGGGCAACAATTTTATTCACGCTGTAAAAATTATGTAAAGTTATGCGCCGTTTGACGGCTAAATTTTTAGCCAAACAATCCCTGCCCTGTGTCTTATTTACGGTCGGAAAAAATGGCGCGATTCACTCATTTTTTCGGTTAAACTTTCGTTGGCTTTCGTTTTGTTTTTTTTTTTCATCGCTCAAGCTAAATATTTATTATCGCGTAAAAAGTTTCTATTAATTATTCATTTGCGAGAAGAAAAAAAAATGCGCGTTCGAGGCATTTTAATGCGCTCATTATGTGTCCATTGTTTCATGCATTGTTGAGCGTGGATGTCGAAAAAATTGCGCCGTGTTATTGTCCGCGTGTACGTCATCTTCGGGCATAATGCAAGAGGGCACTTTTATTGCGAAATATTTTCGCCGTGTGTTTTCCAACTGAGCGGTGGATTTTATGAGAAATTGGATAATTTCGTATGCGGTCGCATTTTCTCCGAGCGGTTTACACATAACTCGTACGTGCGATTGCATCGAAAAACGCACCTATAACGGACTCTCGAATGATTAAACGATCTGCGACGTTAACACGAACAGTCGGCGCGGTTTGATACGAATTGCCACGCAATGATGCCCGCGTGAACCCATTAAACGAGCGGAAACGAAAAATATTGCGAAAAATTGGATTCTAAATCGGCTCTGTGCTTTTTTTACTCATCAGTCGGTGCGCTCTCTGCGTGTCGTTAAACAGAATGTATTATGCGCGCCAGATTGTTAATTACATGTACACTTGGAATTAAAATTTTCTTCTCGCCGTGCATATTAATCAATAATTTGGTTTCGCGTTAAGATCGCGCACTCGGTAATCAACATAATAAACGCGGTAAGTGGATTCAAGTGATTTCACGATATACTTCGGAAGCGTATGATAAATTGGAGGCGGCAGCACGATTTCTTATAATAGTTTCCTGACTTTTTTTCTTACGATCGTATAATTTGATTATCTCTTCTGTTTCGAGAGAAATCGGAGTTTGTTTAATTTCATCTATTGTCTCTTCTTTTGTCAAGAATTTTGGAAAAGACGCAATAGAAAAAAATTGAAACCTTGAAACGAACATCGATTCGAGGTAGTGGGAACGAGAAAAAAAATTTAATAACCCAAACAATCATTTATTGTAATAACGATTTTTCCCGTAGATTATGAATAAGATAAGCCAGCGAAATTGCAGTAATCGGATCGCATATCAACGGACTTTTAAATTGTACAAAACTAACGAAAAATTACAGGCAATTAAACTTGTTTGCGCAATTCGAACGGTGTCTTTCATTCTATTTGGAAATGCGTAAATTGTATTTTAAATCCTGTAATTATAATTTAGTGCTAGAAAAAAAAAATGAAATCGTCGTCTCTGCTCAGTTGTTTTGCGCTTCGGCCATGTATAAGTAGGCATCCATAGCAAGAGGTTATACTTGCGTTACACGCGTTGCACGCGTCGGTGCGCAGATAAGAGAAGACTTTGCGCACGCGATCAAAACTACTCGTCGTCATTGGCGCACTCGAGGTTATTTCAATTTTTTCTCCGCAATTCTCATGTTATTCAAAATTTTGAATGTTAGTGCGTGATGCCTTTTTGAACTGCGATCATCATAATAATTGAGAAAAATGGAAACCCCTTTCTGATTATTGTTATTAGAAAAACGAATCCAACATCGCACATCAATCGAAATATTTTCCTTCTTTTCTTGATCAATTCTTCTAACTCAAACAAAATTTTTACAGGTTTAAGCAAGGTCTAAGTATTCTTAGTGTTTGAAGAAAAAAGTTTGAAAACTTTTGAATTTCCTTTAATTATTTCTGCAACATTTTTAATTTGTTTTACATTTCGCAAACATGAACCTTGTCAGGGCAATACTTGTGATAGTAACTGTACACGAGAGTATCACCCTTCAAATTGCTGCGTAACATGCCGTAGCGCCACTGACTAAAAAACGCTTACTATTCTATTGCCGCGGTGAGTAACGAGCCAGGGCTCAGAGCTTCCGCAATGTACAGGCGTGAGCACGCCTGGAATAGACGCACATACATGTATGCACATCAATCCTTATGACGACCCGACGGCCCCAATCTTTTCTCTTTTCCGCCGACTTTAAAACCGCCGCCAAATCTGTACCATTTCGTACATAAACAATTTAAATGAATCATTAAAAATTCGATTTTAAAAAAAAGTATCTGCGTAATCGTTTCATCATAATGAAGCGTTTTTGCAAAAAAATCAAAATAAACTTTGTTGACTCGAAACAACTTGATAACATTATTAAATTTTATCACATAACAAGTAGGCAGGATCGTTTTTCCTGCACGCACTGAGCTGCAATGATTTCATTATGGCGGCATAATTTGTAAACACCGTTCGATATAGCGGTATTAATTTTGCAGCGTATAATGGGGTATCCCTGTGTTTTCTCACGCGTCGCGTAAAATTCGCGATAAAAAAAAAAGTCACCAGCATTTTCCTTGCGTTTCAGCGTATCGCGCTAAACGCAGTAATTAATTCGCATTTGTCTCGGATCGTTTTCGATTTTCAATTTCGCGACTCGCGTGTAATTACTGCGGCATCGCGGCTAGACAAACCCCGGCCATTATTGTCACGTCGGGCGATAAATTTTGTGCGCGGCGCATTTGTCACAGGTGAAACTTTTTTTTCCAGCTCTCTCTCTCTCGCGCACGACTCGTCGGTAATATAAATGCCAGCGTGAAATAATGCCCGTCACAATTCATAATACGCCGTCAAAATAGGCACGCGGATCTGAAAATAATTATCGCCGAGTTGAAAAGTCCCGCGTATTTATCGATCCGATAAATCAATTTTATTATCATTACGCATAAGTTTAATTAGCGACCAGCGTGGATGATTAAACGCTCGTGTTTAATATCATGCTGGCTGCGTATACGGCTCGCTATCAGCGGTGTACGTAAATGTACGCTATGCGCACACATAAACATGCATTCTGCGCAGCGGCCGCGATGCACGACGGATAGCGCTAACGAGTGACCGCTATATTAATTCCGGAATTATTCCTCGACTTTGTTGGAACCTCGCGAGGGGTCTAAAAAACGCAAGCCTGACTCTTGGTCGGATAAATAGCAATCCGGAACGGGCATCCCAGTCGGTCATCTTGTCCAGTGTATAATTTCTTTTTTTTTTTATCGCGCATCTTTGTTATTCCACTCGGCGTAGAAATTCTGCACGCACATTCGTCTTTGGAAGTAGATCTGTTTCTCGGAATGATTTCAATGATTCGCTGATTTCACGGCACGTTTTACCACCACCCGACATCTTACGAACCAGAGACACAGCCGGGGAAAATTGTGCGATAATTGGCGACATGTACATTCCAATTACATTTTCATGCTACGTTTATAATTTTCCATTAAGGCTCTCGTTAGGCATACGTTTCATAAATATTCAAAGGCACTCACTGATTTCATTGCAGAATCATTAAAATTGTCTTTTCCGCGTAAGCAGCCGAGTTTCAAATGAAAATGTATGACTGGAAAATGCGCGCTCACGGTCTTGTTAACTCATCGCGGATACGCTCGGAGACGTTTGAACGTGTCACGCACGATTCCGATGCACGCAAAAGGATGACTAAAGTGGCCGGCCTACTGAAAAATCAGTCTTGCTTGTTTGCATCCAGGTCGATGATTGCTCCCATACCTGCGTACACATGATGAACGCCGAGATTTACTTAGACCAGTCATAAAAGGGTTATGGGATACTTAGCTCGCATAACAGAATGAGGGGTCCCGAAATTCCACGCCTCTTCCAACGACGCACCCCGATTCATAACGACCCTTGGACCCATCGCTACCGAAGAAAAGAAAATGGTCCGATGCACAATTCATTCCGAATAATTTTAGTAGTTATGACAAAAATATTTTCAGACGATTTTTATGTTATTATAAAACAGAAGAAACATCCTAAAATTCACTTGCGATGGCTAGAAATTAGAGTGGAAGAAAATGATGAAAAAGCGTGGGAAATATTTGGAGTTTCTGAAAATAAGTGAAGAGCAAATTCAATGTCCAGGCGTACGAACAATGTTGCCCGACTATAATCTGGTTTTCTCCGCGACTTTCACAGTAAATAGAGGTTTAGCCTTTTTATTATTTAGTAACGTCACTTTAACTGTACTTAAATAATCGTTGGTTACAGTACTCACCTTTTGTCACCCTCTTAGACCCTGGTATTCTTTATGGATAATAAGTTTTGAACCTCATTACATGAAAGTGTCACTTTGAGAAAGCTTCTATCTTATAATTCTTGTAAAATGCTTCACAAATTTCTTCCGCCAAGTGAGAAAATGTTTTTCGAAGTAAAAACTTCGTTTTTGTTTTCAAAACTGTCAGATCTTACCGGAACTATTAATTTCTCACCCAGCAATCTTCTTTACAAATTTTATTCTTGAAAAAAAAAACTCTTACTTAAATCTCGCACACTTCATTGTAATATAAAATATAATTTAAAAGTTTATTCTACAAAATTGAGTTTCTCTCTTCACTCAAATTGAAAGCAGACTTTGTAAGCGCCTTGATCTTAACTAAGAAGATTAAAACAAAATCTTTTAAATAAAGAAAACGAAATCGAAAAGTTGAAAAAATCAATAGCAAAAATGCATTGTGAAATTGAACAATAATTCATTGGAAATCCAACGTGTTCAACTTGTGCATTTTATTTCCTATTTTTGACGGTATTTGATTTCTGAAAAAGCCAGGAACTTCTGGTTTTATGGTAGCAAAAAATTCTGATCGGAACCGCTGTTTCTGTATCTTTCAGTGAAATTAGTCGGATGATTTCCGCACTGCGGTGGTCTATTTGATAGTATTTTTTGGGGGATTGAAAACACTTTTTTTCCCCGGTCGGTTGGCCTTTGAGGAAGACACATTTTGTATAGGTAGCGGTAGGATGAATATCCCCGGTTGACATAAGACCGTTCAGAAATGTGATCCGGATTGCAGAATTATGACAGGAAGAGTTTTTGACAGTTATTTCTGAACGAAGGTCGCGTAACTGGCTCAAATCAAGTTGTAAATAATAGTTTCGAATTTAATGACACGTTCCAGGGAAAGCAAAAAACGACGCTTCATAGAAGTTTCGCCGCTTTGTTTCTGTTTGATTGGCCGGGATGGCACGAATAATTTTGGTTTTTCAGATGAAAAACAAAAAAAGGTCGTTATGCAAAGAGAAAGCACTGCGTGTACGGTATGAAAAACCCGACGGATACTGTAGCCCTAAAAGTTTTTACGACTGTCGCAGCGCCGGTGCAGTCATTTTACGTTTGGATAATGACAAAGTAAACACATAAATAGATCGTATTACTTTCAAGCGGCTCAAAATTGGTCCAATCGTTTTTATGTTTTTTGACGGCGGCAACAATTTTTCGTACCGCGCGTCATTGTACACGCGAAAGAACCATTTTTGTGTTATTTTTTTTCTTGCTTTTTTTTTTTTAGCAAACTCGTGATGGATGTTGTGTTTTCGAGTGATCAAAATATTGAGCCGTAACTGAACTTGTAACACCATACAACTTAAAATTTCCCTACTATCAATTGTTGCAGAAAATTGACAGCTGTCTAACGTTTGACGGTTATATCAAATATATGACGTATAACTCAACCGGAATTTTCAACCTTTTTGCCAGCCAATATAAACGAACAATGAAAGAAAAGTATTTCCGTGTCAATAAATTTAGAAAATTGAGGGCAATTTTACAAACATGTTAAAATGTACGCTTGTTCAAAAGCAAAGTAAGTGAGAAGCTCGATCAAAGTTTCAAGTATTACAATACCCCGGACCTTTTTCATCGAAAAAAAATCCGTTTCAAAATTCATAGCTTTAGCGTGAATTAAAAACTGAACTTTATTTTTCTTTGATCTCTACAGGTCAGTGTTTACATTCGAACAAACATGAAAAAATTTCATCAATTTTACTTATAACAATAATTCGAGTAGCATTTTCAAAGACACTTTCATTTGTCATTAAATTTCTCGCCGAATAATAAAATTGGTTTTAAAAATAGCATTTGATTAATTCGTGTCAACTACTCAGGAAATAAACAGTATCATTTTTCAGTTCCCGTTAAGAGCTACCGAAATTAATAGTTGCAGTGAGAAAAGTTTGAGTTCAATCCTAACGATATTTCTACGTGATTTCCACTGTCGACGTAAAATCAGAAGACAAATTTTTTTTTAGACACGTTTTTAGACGGTCAAGTTTGCCTCATTACCTGTTAGTTATACGACAGATCCGCGAAACAAAATTATCAGCTTTACTAGGCGAACAATATTATTACTGAAATTGACAGACAGCTGTTCGGCCAAACAAACACGTGTCGTCCTACTTTTGCGTAAAGACGTTTGAGTTACAATTTTGACGCAACGGTTATCAGTGATACGAGGAAACATGGCGTGAGCAAAAACTAACGACTAGTTTTGAAAACTGGAGTACCAGTTGAAATAAACGGTTCGAAAAAGTTCCATCCTAGAAATTCAACAGGAACGAAATTAACAAGAGAAAGAAAGAAGAAATCACGTTTTTATTTATAAATTTGACTTTTGGTTTCCAATGGCACAATACCAGCGGCTCGAAAATTTCACGATTGTAAAAGTCTAGTTCTTTCTTTTTTTTTCGATTGTCTACAATTTTCATAGCCGAGTGACGTAACAACTCGTTCATCACGTAAATCCAAAGCCAACATTTATAGAAGCCACAGTGAAATAAAAAAGTTGAACCCGAAAGGGAGAAAAAAAGGTGGAAGAATAAAAAACGAAATAATAATTTTACGGCCGTTGTCTGATGAATCGTTTGTAACTGCGTGATCCGTCGTGCCACTTTCTCAATAGTGGACACTTTGTCCCGCTGATGATCGTGACTTTTACATTGGACAACGAAACGATCGGAGGCGAGGTTTACCCTAGGACAGATTCGGGTCGCGTTTTACAATCGCGCGTCGGCAGTATAACGTGCACCTGTAACGAGGAATGGTTCGCGTGATGCATACTTTTTTATGAACTCAGCACCTTCCGTGACACAGAGAATAACCCTTCCACGAAACCAACTACTCTCGTCTCTCCAGGTACTCGTAAAGCGATTGCATTTTTTATGACTTGTTCGCCACGACCGATTAGCGAGAGTCGGAATCAAGAAATGCCAGGCTCATCTTGGCGGCCGTATTGTCGGGCAAAAACAATGCCTATAATCGGACGTGCCCGTTTCTTTCAGCGGCCTTGCCCATCCAAACCTAATACAATTTAGAAAAATTCAATTTTTTCCCTCCGTCTCGTTTTTACTCCTTTTTTTTTCGTTCGCCGATTTCTTGCACGTCGCCTTATGCAATCGATCCGTCGTTTTATCAAATTTCCTCCGATTTTATCGACAAGCAGGAGTTATTATCGCTTTTTGCGGTTCGATTCTTTGTTCAAAGTATGAATTATCGTTTGCTTTCAAATAACCCGAATATGATTTTATCATCTGGCGGTCGTTATGAAATGTCTTAGGGACAGAAAATTGGATCTTGGAGCGGCGTAGTTTTGAAGCGAATAACGTCCGAGTCGTCGAATGACCGCTTGACATTCCACTCGAGCAATAAATAATGCGATTAATAAACCGTACTGTCGATACGCTGGTCCGAGAACTCGTTTAACGACGCGATAAAACCGGGTGACAAGTGTCAACCCGGCGGAGCCACACTTATAAACTGGTTTCGAACGAACAATGAAATCCACACGTCCCCGACGATTTCGTCTCACGGTCGTATTTCAGAGATCTATGATTTGTGTTCGATCGCCAGTTTGCTAAGGCTTTTATCTAAATGTATTTCTAATGACGTGAGACCCAGCGTCCACACTCGAATGCCGATTCGAAAACGATTCCGAAAAATGTTCATCACGCTCGAAGTGTGCCTGAAATTTGTACATAATGACTTTTTGGAAGATTATTAACATATGTCTGTTTTGATATCGATCAGAATTCGAACATGCTCGATTGTATCTTAATCTAATTTGAACTCATTTGTAGACCGAGGATGGAGACAATGTTACAAATTGAATACATGAAAACAGGTGCTTAGCAAAACAATGTCGAAAAATATTTCTGAACGGGTTCGAATGTATTCAATTTCGTGAGTTATGAAGTTGTCAACTTTGAGCAAAAAATTTGCGCCTACAAAAGAAAGATAGACATGAGAAGTGAAACGATAAACAACTCGTGGGTAAAAAATGTGTTTTCAATTTATGAAGTCATATAAAACTCGAGTGACACGTTTATGCGAGATCGATCCAGGAGACAACACGTTTCCAATTGCAAAAATGATTTATTTTCTTACACTTGTATTTACATAGTAAGAAATAATGACAATGGCTTGCGGCCGGCTGTCGTAAAAAATCCGCGCCATTTGAATTGGTAATGCACAACTTGAGTAACAACGGAGTCAAATCACGCGCGCGGCCTTATCGTGAAATCCGAAATCGATATTTTTCTTACGCTGTCAACGGACGCTAACAAAGAGAGGACGCAAGATGGATACATTGTTTGGCAGGGGAATTGCGCCTGGCCAGTGATTCATTATTTCGGTGGCCCTTCGCGTTTAATCCTGCCCGCGATCATCTGCTTCTCTCACTTTCGCCTATCTTCTTCTCTTTCGTTTTCATCCATAATACGCAAAAGATGAAAACGAGGGCAGTGGGCGTTAAATTTGAAAATCTCTTCGAGTCCAACCCCGTGCAATTATTTTCGTAATTTCGAAATTGCTCTGATTAGCAGATTAAACTTGGATCTTTTATCCTTCTGTAACAATAAAAAGTCTAATATTCCAATTAGGATTAAAAAGTTTGAATTCTTGTGAATTTTAATTTTCTTCTTTTTTTAATTTTGGTTGGGATGGGAGAAACTGTCAAACATCAGACGGAGACACTCGATAAGGCTAGGTGGCACCCACAAATGGGATTACAAGCAGGGTACCCGCTGTGTAACCGCACTTCAAACGCGGCTTTACCCTACCGGAATTGACAATTGATAAAATTGATACAGTACAGTGCCACGTGTGCGTGAAATATGTCGCCTCGGGGTTTGACCAGTCCAATTCCATTTTACGCATTACAACTCGGATGTTCAAAATGTAAAAGGTAATTGGATTCATTATCCACTCGTTCGGATGCTAATTCACATTTCTGCGTACTTTAATCAAGCCAAACGAAAATCATCATTCTGATCTAAAGTTAAAAATATTAAGCTTCACATGATTTACCGTTTTGATTATTGCAGCTCAATTATTTTCCAAAAACACGCGTAACATGTAATTTTGAAAAAAAAATGTAACTGAAGTGGGATAACGAAGTGCAAAAAGATGGCAGAAAATGAATTTGGCCGGCAAAAGCAGATACACGAAAGTCGAAGAAAATGAAGACTGGCAAAAAGGATGGCTCGTCAGAGCTTGCTGGCGAATTCGATTTGTCAGACAATTTGGCTTGCGACAAAATTTAAATCGCAAAGCGTATTTCGCTATGAGGGTTGATAGAATTCGTTTGGCCGCAGTGAAATGCTGAGCGGAGAGCTTCAAATGTCCTTTGCCGCGCGATCGGCAAAGTGGATTCGTATGATACGCGATAAAGCGCGTAGGGTGAATCCGAAATTTCCTAACGTGACGTGCAGGTACACGTAATACCATTTTTGACATGTTCCAACACTTTGTTTTAACAGTCCAAAATTTTCGATCTGTCTTTTGTCTACCTTTTGCCACGAGTCAAAAGAAACCGCTTATATTGCGGCATAATAAAAATAATAGCTTTCATTCAGCCTGTCCGTTTGACGGTAATTTTTTCTAAAACTCTTTTTTTTCCCAATGCGCTCTCGTTCCAAATTGTTTCACCACTCGTTTTTTGCAACTTCCACAGAAACATTTTACGACTAATAAAACCTATTATTTGTCCATGACGAAATTCAAATTTGTGTAGAAAATGTAAACATTTTAATTACATCTTTATGACTTTCGGCCGTAAAAGATCCGGAAACTTGTCACATTAATAGATTGAAAAACTCGTTCAGCCTTTTCTCAAAGAAAGGGAAAAAATTTTAACGGTCACTATTTCTTCGGATAACGTAAACCTGAATTTTTGCTCTATTTTCAAATGCGCTCCGAATAACGAACAGATGTCTTTGTTTTTGGATCCAAAAATAACCGCGGCCCTGCTATATACACTCAACTTGCGACTATTGTTGGGTGCTAATTTAAAAAATTCACGTAAGCTCTATACTGGGAGGAATTCCACACGCTTGCTTGTTGTTACGTAACGTCAGCTCCAGCGTCCCTATTCTTTTCGGTCTGGCGCTTCGCGAAACGGCCGGTTGACAGTTGACATCACTTTGACACCTCGGCGCATTGTGCCATTGTACGGATCCGCGTGAGCATGCTACGGATGCCATTGTTGGAGCGTCGTGACGCCGCTCTCTCTCTCTTTCTCGCAGCCGTGCTGCCTCTCACTCACTCTCTGAATCCGCGTGTCATCTCCCGCATGTCTGGCACGGGACATACCCGAGAATATGAATTATTTAGTGAAGCGTCGCGCCGCAAGTATAATTTTTCAATGTTCCTCGCCAGTGTTTCCCGAAGAGAAATGTTTACAGTTGTAAAATAAAGATTTGTAGGGCTTGGAAAAAAGAATGTTGACAAATTGAAATAGCCTGAGAAAGAAATGAGAAATCGTTTTTTTGTCATCGAGAACTCATCTATAATGTGTTTTTTTAGTTTTTTTTTGTCGATTGAAAAAAAAAAAATTACCCGATGATTCAGAAACATCAACAACGGTTCCGACAAAAGAGATAATTTCATGAAATTTTCATGGACCATCATGACGCGTTAAAGGAGGTCAATTGAGTTTGGCTGACGCAGTGCTTTTATTGTCCCGCGAGAGGATAACTCAAATTATTACCCAGAAATGTAAACAGAGCATATTCGAGGCTGCGAAGCGACACTGCTCACACGAAGAAGCGCGTGACGGAGGGGATCGAACGTCTTACGCTGAACATACAGAGATGTGAAATTTTTCACGGTAACAATCGGGTTGCTGCGGAATATTCATATCGGATTGATCGAGGGACGGCGGTAGCTCGGCGTGGTCGCAGAGTTGCTTTCGGAGTGTGGAAGCGTGACGAGGTGCAGAGTCATCTCTTGCGGTCCAAGTCTCTTGTGGGATGGATATGCTGGCGCGCGTATTAGCATGACAAAGAGACGCTGGGACGCCTTCAGCGCGCTTCTGCTTACACACCGAGAGGGCTGCTGCCTCGCTCAATTCAAATGTGATGGGCGTACGCTATGCTAATATTCTGATCCACCGGCGTTAATGCATTATCAAACGCGACGAGATGCGCCTGATGTGTATCTATCGTCTGCCTAGCCTTCTCCACCTCCTCGTCTACGTACGTATGTGAACACGCGAAATTACACAACAATCCCATCGCGTGGGGTTGACGTCTCTGTTGCCGCCTTGTCAGACGTTATCTGTCATAATTGTTTCCAGCCGATTCATTTTCTCTCCACAATTTTAGAATTCAAAAGCGTTTCCTTCTTTTTGCAATGCGAAGAATTTAAAAGTATAGAGGGCTTCTAGTTATGTGACGCATTTTGAAATTCTAATTGTGTACAATCTTTTGATATTTATATCGTTTGCCACGGGGGGTACTCCATTACAAAGCGATTACAAACTGGTTTTCGCTCCGAGGATAAACAATCGCGGTGTTTCCTATTTATTAATCCTAAATGTAACAATTAATAGCAAAGATATAGAGAGACAGTAAATAAATGCGCGTGATATGTTTTGAACCATTGCGTTGCACTTTGTCATTATGTTTATCTTGGTACGAAGATTTATTAATCGCATACATTAAAAACAATATGACTCATGAGAAGTATCAAAGCGAGATAAAAAGAATTATTTCGCAATAATAACGTGTTCTCGGTTATTAAACCGTGGCTGCAAGCTGCGGCTCTCGAACATCGCAGCCAGTCTCGGAGAACGTATGTTCACATGAATTTTTCATGCTATTTATGTACAAGTTTTATATTTTTCGGATTATGTTTTACGACGGCGATGGGTGGAATTCAGAATTTTTGACGACATTAAATTCGTGACACATGACAGGGTTATTACTTTCGAGCCGACTCTTTTTTTTTTCCTCCACGAGACCTCATATTGTCATGCTAAAACAGACAATCATTCCCCAAGACTTCTATTAATCCGAGAGACGAGAGATGAAGTCAAATAGATTTGCATTTGGATAGCCATCGTTGCAACCAGAGCCCAGTCATTGAATTTAACGAGTCGATATTTGAATTTATTACATCGATTGAAAACAAAAAATAGATAGAAAAAAAACTATCCATTATTGAGATCTGCAACAATTTCTTCAGTGTTTTTATATCATGTTCAAAAATTTGACAAAACGAATATGAATCGAGCAAATTGGGAATTAGTCAGAGTAAGGATAAAAAGTGGGAAATAAAATGGGTCGTGGAGCCTGGCCGGTGTGGGTTGTAAAATGGTGATTTGTCGATTCTCGCGGGGTGATATTGTCCTTGGGAGTTACGAGAAGCGATAGTGAAGGATGGAGCGGGCATGCGGTGTGCGATAAGATGAAGTTGGCTCGCGTATGCGCATGCATGGAGCGGCCGTGTTGCGATAATGGCGTGGCATTGGAACAAAGTCGTGACTGTGGAGCGTTGTGATCTTCACGATCGCAATTAATGGCGCCGCGATATCGTGGGATAAATGTCCCCGCGAAGATTGCGCGTTCATTTGCATAAAACAGGCTCGCGCTACGGGTGAGTTCGCTTTCCGCGGAACCGGCGTCCGTTTGGTGTCGTTAACCGGTCGAGATTATATTATTAACGAGCGATATATTGCCTCTGTAATAAAACGTAATTTGCATTCGCGTTATAGCTTTATAAAGCCGGCCCGAACGTATTGCACGCCCGTTTGCGTTATTAACGGACTGCGCTCGCTTTTATGATTCATCCCGGTCGAACTGTATGTTTCTATTGTGCATATGCTCGAGCGCGTTACATTTCGCTGTTACCTATATATAATTATCATTCGATCATCACCAATCCATTCTAATCCCTGCATGATAATTATCGCATAATTAATACTCAATGATCAAAGATTATTCGCCATTAACTGATTACAATTCATTATTTTCCAACGAATTGTTCATTCAAAGTGTTCTATCAAAAACTGTTGACTTTTCATTCCGAAAACAAACAGTGTTTTGTACACGATCAATGTCAGCAGATGAACACGTCAAGACTTTTGTCGTGTTGAAGAAGGATGGCGTGGATTTGCATACAAGGCGTCGCATCGAATGACGATAATGCATCCTTGCAGATGGACACGGATAATTACTTGGATGTTAATGATAGTCTGACCTCGTGCTGCAAGTGCATGCCCGTTGGTATTAACGTCGCGACCTTCGATCTATCGATCTATCGCCAGGCGACTCTGCCTATGCCTCGCGATCGCGCCGGTATATGCGAAACTGTGTCCATATTATCGCTGATAGGTTCGTGTCGCTGTTGCATGACTGACAAAAATACTAGCCGGCGTATTTACGACACTTTCGAAATTCCTTTTTCAGCACGAGCGCTTATTTGGCATTTAATAAACCATGTTGGTTGTTATTATGTAAGATAATTGTGCATTTTATGCGCACATTAGGTGCAGAAAGCTAACACAGCTTACATTGTTAATGGGAATCCAGGACGATCTGGGTTGCAGTCGAAACATTTCGGCGCGCTGTTTTCTGATGACATTACGTTTATAAATTTTATCCCGGCAAAAAGCTAGAACAGCGTCGTTAGAAACACTGGACGTTTTTATTCCGTTTGACTTGTTTAAGGTAACGACTACGTAAATTGATGCTTAAGTCGTTGGCTCGTAAATCCAAAAGGCACAGTGTAATTTTCAAATGCCACCATTTGTTCCCTTAATTTTGTGACAAAAAAGCAAACGTACGCGCTGGTATGTCAAAAAATGATCGGCGTCATTTTTTGCTTATTACAAATCGGCTGGTTTGAATACATAAATAATTTCATAAGAGAATGAACACGACCGCGCGAAATTAAATTTCACCTTCAATTACCGGATTTCCGTCTCTGCTGATTTTCTTGCGCTGCGGGCAGAAGAAATGTCCCGTTCTGGGGGACTTTTATGACAACGCGAATATACTTAATGACCCGCTAGAGCGCGGGTTATAATTAAGCAAGTTTCGTAAATGAAATGTGCAATTAGATCCGCGCAGTCAAGTTTCGCCGTCGTATTTACGAGCGCGGACAATTTTTTTGCGCCCCGTTCGTTGAATATTTAGCCGCAAACCGACGGGTCGTGATTGCGCGGGGGAAAAAAAAGAGCGACTGTTATTTGAACGACGTGAATTCCAAGGCATCGAGGTCGCCGACGATCCTGCAGGGCGTCGCGCAAAATTATCGTAATTTGCATAATGGTCACGAGGTTTTGCATCTCTAATTCGAGCATACATCCGTGTGTCTCTGACGTGAGACCGACGAGTCACGTAAGTATCCACGTGCGCCGTAATCAGGATTGTAAAACTGCAGCCAACTACTGTCGGCTACTGTGCGCCATTGACGTGTATAACGCTTATTGCTATTGAAGTTCCGCAATTTCCACAATTTAATATCCAACCTATATCATTACGTGGATACTAAAAAAAAAAACGCGAGTTCGACCAAACGTCGCACGGTAAACATTCACTCAATGACATTGGAATAGTAATTTTCGTTCGCGTCCATCAATCAGCTTGACGAACAGCTGATAATCGCGCATCTGGACATGTCGTTTAGATAGCTGGGATTTACATTTTCAAAAGTTCTTAATCTTTGATGACATTATACATTTTTATTCCCCGGTTAAAATAACAGATTCAAAGAAAAATACGAAATTGACTGTTACGTAATGTTGTTGATTGTGTCACGCTCGGTTCTAATGTGACCTGAAGTGAAAAGTTATTACCCAGATAACTGTAAAGATAGTTTGATTTTGCCAAGTTTATAACATAGTAGAATGAAATTTATAGGTTTTAATGAACATATTAGAAAAGTGGCATGTGACTAACAATGTGATTTCTTACATCTTGATTGAATCACTTTTTATTTCGTTTTCATAGAGTTATCGTAACGCAAGTAATACAACCGAGATCGTGATAAATCGTTGCATTTTTATGTAAGGTCAAGGAATACGACGTTATTCTGCGATCGATTTTGTCGGTTACAAGAAAGTGTTTATAATGTACTATCACGAGAAGGTCGGTCATTCCTCGAGGTTTTGTTCGCTCGCACTTCACATATACAAAAGTCGCTGTTCGCTTCGTGTGTAAGATTGTCTGAGCGGGATTTGTGCATAAATAAAACGGAGGCAACCGAGTGTAGGTGTGTCTGAGACGAAGACATCGGGCCTCGGGTGAATTCCCGAGTACAAGTATACATTTGCTCGCTGAGAAAATTTTGCTGCGAAAAAAATTCGGTGCGTTTCGTTATTTGGTATGATTAATTTTCGTTGTTTATAATGAATGATAATAAAAAAAACCGGCTCAATTAATTACAATGACACACAATTTTGATTCCTCACATTCACTTCTGTTTATGCAACTATCGGATTGATTTTCATTCTTTCTTACTTTTCAATTCGAGCTGATCGTTCATTCATTTTGGAATGAATAAGTAAATATTAATTGACAAGTAATTAATGATTTGAAGTTCGAACCATCAATTGAATCTCAAGTTGACAGAGAAGTTTTACAATTAGCGAGCGGGTGTGATCGGTTCTGTAATCGTTCAATTTTAGATCCCGGTCAAGGTTGAAATAACAGATAAAAGCATTAGGGCTCTGTGTCACTTGACGCTCGTCTTTGTCGATGATTTTTCACGCCATTCTCTCGCGCTATCGCGGCTATTCAATCTAAAAGATTCCCAATGACGACGGCTCCTTTCTGACAGCTAGTAAAAGTGTAACCTCACGATGGATGGAGTATAGTCTCCCATTACCGCGCCGCGGTAATGGGAGAATGCTTAAAGACAACGTCACTAATAATTACAAGTTGTTCGAGCACCTATGCCGATCCAAAGAAAGACGACGCTTTTCCCAGCGCCTACTTCTGTCTTCCAAGCGGTAAATGACAAATCGTGCATAAATTAAGCGTTCAGAATCAGAAAGAAAAGTATCTGGAAATCCTCACTGGAATGTACTTACTGGGAAATAATTTTCCTCTTTGAATTTTGTGCACACAAATCAGCGTACTTAGAATGAGACCTGTATTAGCGTCACTACTCACCTGAAATCAAAAAAATTTCATTCATTGAGTGAATAGAAAAAAATCGGTTCTAGCTGAGAAAGTTGACTTTAAAAGTTAGTAGGGTAAAATTGTGGCAGTGTAGGTGTTACGTAATATTTTTCGGTTTACAGCTAGATTGTCATGTGGAGTTTTGTTGAAAATGTTTATAACTGTGGACTAATTTATTGTTTGAAAAAAGTAATAAACCATGGAGTTACGTGATTTAAGGGTTGGCAGCCTTGACAATTTTCACTTGAACGCGCTCAAGAATTATGGTTTGACGAATTTCATTTTTTATGTTCTTTTTGAAACGTAAAAGTAACGCTTTCGAAAAAAAATTGCTCTGCTGATTGATCGGTGTGATTCAACAAAGGCAAATCCTCTTTTCCGTGCTCGACAATTGCGACACAACACTTGTGATTTCATAAAAACGTAACTTTTAGAGGTACAATTTGGTAAATGGGCGTGACAAAGTTACCTGCTGGGTTGGCCGAATTGGCACTTGTCGCACAATGTGGATGGCAGTTTGTGGTCAGGGGACACGAAGGACTCCCAACAATGGCATTCTCAATGTCGCAGTTATTATATTATTGTTGAGTTAGACCCGGCTCAGGTTCAGCTTTACCTGAACACGTGATGGGTTGACAGTTTTCAATTCATTCGATTCGATTCGAACCGATGATACAGCTTACTTCAAATTTATCGAATCAAAATGCACGTGACGACATCGCGTCATTGTACTCAACAGGATTACCTTGGGAGTCAGAAAGTGGCGTTAATTTTTTTGAATTTTTAAACACTTTTTCGAGGCAAATAATTTTAGTAAAGCTCGACGAGCTTCGATTTTAAAGATCGATTGACCAAGGAGTAATTTGTAACTCGAATTATGAGGCTCGATTTTATCTCTGAGATCGTATCAGAAAGTCAAATATTTTTATTTTGTTGAAAGACAAATTACGTGACTCATCGGAGTCGAGTAGATTTTATCGAAATTCTAGTATAGAATTTAGGCGGTAGCAATTCGTAAGATCTTGTAAATCTTAATTGGAAGTCCCATTAAAACGTAAATTATTTTCTCACGCAAACATGTCACAATAACAGTCATTCTGGTTCGGAACAAATAACCAATAGATTGTAAATAAGATTCAAGTATTTTTAAACAATTTTAAAATTTTAATATAATTTTTTTAAGTTAGGTGATTCACAGCCGATTTCATCATTGTCAACCGCGGGTTTTGTTTTTTCTGCCTTTCATAATTTCGAGCTACGTATGCTAGTCAGGAAATAATCGCCGAGTGTGCATTACATTCATACACAAAAATAGCGGTGCCTCAATTATACACACGTTTCGTGCACTTCGCCTCGTTAGCGAAACAAAAAGTGGCGCTCTTTCTCCGGCAGGTTTTGTGGATTTTGGATGGCCAGTCGCGCTTCGTCAGAGAACATTCGAACCCCTTCGATAATGTCCGAACGTATCCGAATAAAAAGAAACAAAAAAGATGGCAAACAATGCGGAGAAAAAAAAACTGGCAACAGCGAACGGAGGAAATGCCGAGTTCGCCAGTAATGGTCTACTGGAAAATTAAGCAGAACGTCCGCGAAGGTACTCGGAGCTCTATACTTACATCCAAACGGACAATTAACGACCCACAAATTCCATTAGTAAAACTACACGAGACAAAAACGCGATTACAAGTCACGATGACAAAAAGTCGGGTCCCATCAGGAGTCGTCGCGATTGATTAGAACTGCAAAATCAATTTCGATGCCTCGGCGCTTTTTGCATACATGTTTCTCGTTACGCATCATCAGTGCGCAAGATTTCTGTACGTTATTTCTGTCCGGCGTTCTTGTACACCACTTTTGCTAATAGACTTGCGGCCGAATCCTGAGAATTTTCTTTCCGCACATGCACAAACCCCGAGCCACCCACTTTTGCGGATATTTTCAAACGTTTGATACGTTGAATTAAAATTTTGATAAGTTTTTGAGGTTTGTGAATTGTGCGTGCAATTATCAAAACAATTTTGCCTGCACGTGTTTGTTTTCAATTTACTTTCGAACGTGTGTCACAAATAACGTCTCTCGCATTACACGATCATGATAATAATTCAAGCCCGGCGACGTTGTTTCAAAACACCTCGCACATTTTCTCCTCGCAATCCCGTCGTGCCACGAACCGTTTTTTTTTTTGCATCGAATCGAATTCCCCGTCATAATTGGACGCTGCAGCATGCTTGCGAACGCGAGGATATATAACTGGCAACTATAACGATTCCTATAAAAAGGATACTATGTCACATGGGCCCGCGGTAATTTAAATCTCATTATATTCGGCTGCGGCTTGCGGTTTTGATACACAGTGGTTTTCAACTGCAGCGCGTCACATTTCGCGCACCACGCTGTCGAGTGAAAATTCTTATTAAGATGATAAATTTACCGCAACGATATCAACGAAACAACTACATTTTTTTTCCGTCCACAAGGCGCAAGAACCGACGCAATCGCAGGAAAAACTAGTTGCAGATTTCATTAAACCGATATGCTCGATGAATTGAAATAAGAAGCTTCGAGTTGAAACGCGGTGCGTTGCAAATAAATCGTGCGTTGCCGGAGCTTAGTCAACGTCGTGACGAAACGCGCAATGAGCCCATGCAGCGACCGTGACAGCGTTGTCGTTTGGCATGAGAAACGCTGCCGGACAATGGCGTCCCTCGCTCATGCTATTGCCAATCAGCAAGATGAACGTGCGAGCTTTGTAAAAGACAAAATAAATTACCCGGCCCGTCATTTGCTCGAGGATGCTTGCAAATTATTCCGTGCGATTCGCGCGCGCGCAAATAAGACGAGCTGAAATGCGCGGAATTTCGGCAAACAAAAATGAGAGCCCATCATCCGATAATTGAGATTTTTCGACAACTCAATCCGGAGACGATTACAAATTGTAATCCGGCCGACGATCGTGTTGACGCGAATTAATGGTTTGACGTTGTACTCGTTCGTGGAGCAACGAGATTGGCTCACCCTCGGAGAAATCTGCCCAACTTTTGCCCTTTTTTTCGGCTCGATTCGAGCTTCCTCTTGACAGTTGTCGCGAACCTTTATTAGACTCCAGCCCCTCAAGGAACTAGGGTGATTTTTTTTTCATAGCTTGACATCCGAGTCGACCCACTTGTTGCTCGCCTTTTCGTGGCGGTGCGACATAAATGACAAATATAAGGTAAAGAGCTGTTCCGTGGCTGCGAGACAGTTTGATCATTCAAGTGTTATTGAATGAGGGGATGTTACACAAAGATAAGCAAAAGGGAATCCGGAAATCGGATTTTTTTCGTCGTACCATAAACGATAGGGTTCGAAAATAATCGAGCCGAAACAATTTTCTGATAAATTAAATTGTTTTTTTATTCGAAATGCTAATCATTTTCTTCGTACTTTGGGAGTTACGAATGGACACACTTCGAACATGCGATCAATAACATTCTAACTAGTCTTTTACACGTGAAACTTTCTTTTTCAATTTTCCACTCGCACGAACGTTTTACACGCCGTGGAATGTTTGCACCCATCAAACTATACACATCTCATCGAATTATCAAAAGCGAAATTCAACCGTTCATTTTCTTCCGGCTTCCAGATAAATTGTCGATGAACTAGATACCTAGGCTCAACCTTAACCTTAATTCAATTCACCTTGCAAATCATTGTAGATTTGTTCTGTTCTGTAAGTTTTTTAAGTGAAAAATCAAATCCAAATTCAGGTCCGTGTTTAAACGAATTCTAAGTTAGCACCAGAACACATAATTAAAATCTATATACCGATAAGAAATTTCTGGAAAAAATCGATACATCGTTAATATAAATTTGTAATAATTCCTTACATCGAGTGTCAGAAACAATTATTGCAACGTGACTTTTTGTGACATTTAACTTGACGTAATAAAATTCGATGCAATTGCAGTTTTGAAGTAATTTAACCAAGCGACGATAAAAGTAAAGGATGAAAAAAATAGCATAACTGCACAACTAGAGAGTTTCGGGATGAAACAATGATCGTGTTCAAAGTTAGTAGTCAACTTTCGTTTCGATTTGATGCTTGGCCGACCACAGCGATGTTAGACGCAAAGTCGCAAAGGATTGGTGCATACGGGCCAAGACATCGGAGCTACGCGAAGACGAGGCATCGTAATAGCAAGTAAGGCCGCAAGAAGGCATCGGCCCGGCGAAACTTGGCTGAATCCTTTGGTCGACCGCGAGTCAAACTATACCAACCGAGGATCTAGCGACCTCGCTTAGCTCGCTTTACGCCCTTTGCCGTTGCCTTTAGGGCTGCTGCCGCGATTATGTTGCAAATTTAATCATCTGCATACTTGCCGATTACACGGGCCGCTGATCACAGAGGTCGTCGGTACGCCCTTTGGCGCGTTGCGTGCATTCGCAAACCCCGCGAGTACGCGCGCATTTCGTTTATCGTCGATGGACACGCTGCGTTCGACAATTATCACAAGGCATCCAGCATTTGTGTTAACTCGCTTTTTACATTTCAGTCGTTTCATTAATCCAGCGAGCATAAAAAATTAAGTACAATCAAGTTACAGTTAATAAAACCCACTCACATTTCGAACTCGAATTTCATCGTGGAAAGGTAAATTGAAAACGATCATTTGAATATTATCATCAAATTGATATTCACTAAGCAAACGCTGGAACTGAAAAGTCTGTAATAAAAAAAAAGTATCATTTTGAAAGTGATGAATCTTGATTGCCGACTACAGAGCGCGCAATTAAAGCTTGTATGCAGAGTAAATGAAAGCGGAAAGAATGTAAAAAAAAGCAAACATCAGTGCGTCCCGTGTCATTCTGATTTGACGCGCGACGTTTCAAAGTGACACGTGTCCCATGCCCTGCATGGGAAACATTTCGATGGAATAACAGCCCGCGGGTCTTTCATGCTCGATCCGACAGTTACAATGTCCAAAAGCATCCTGAATAATTGGTTTTTACTTGATGTTCAACGCAAAATCACAAGCACCGCAATCCCTTTTTCCATCAGGCTGATTTTACGATATTCTACTGGATCAAAGATTTGCGAATTAATTGAACGCGTTCAAGGGATTCTTCGTCCCGTTGTTAGTTTTCTTCGACATCCAATTAGGGGGCGCGTCCGACAATATCAACGGCACCGTAATGAAAAGTAAATTTGTACAAGAATTTGAGATTGTGCGTTAATAAAATTACGTGACCGATGACTGTATGAAAAATATGAAGCTCGAAATGACAGGCTGGACGGTGACAGTTGTAAGAAAAGGTGATTCTGTGGTTTCCTGGGAGACACCGGACAAAAAATTGTCCGACTGACGTTCTCCGAATATTTTTTTCTCTCAGCTGAATCGGTGAGTTTACTCATGCTCGATTTAACCGAAAGATTAAATGAATCAGACAGAGTAAAGTGGCTGATTATGCTAGAGCTTTCAGTCGTCTAAATGAACACGTGATTAAAAATCAGTTTACACGACAACTTTTTCTCGTTTAAATCGATCAAAATTTGGTTGTATAAACTGATAATTACAATAATCGTGCAAACTGATCGGTCATTTCAGATTACTTTCACCGGAAAATGAACATGTCAAAAAAATCAGATAAAAATGTGCAAACATCAGTTGTTCATTTTGCGTAACATAAATTACGTTTGCAAATTGTTAAATAACAATGTCGATGCTAAGTGAATTTACAGTGTCTTTGAACAAAAAGCGTCCGTGGAAGTTTGAATCTGTTCTTGCCAGCGGCTCTTTTTGAATGTCTCTTACAATATGGCAAAAAATGTGTTTCGAATGTTGTCTTCAACAATGGAAAGAAGAATAAGCTTCTCGTTTCATAATCGAGTAAGCATCGGATATCACGATTGTCGAGAAAGTGCAACAGAACGCAAACTGAACGAGCGCGTGTCTTTAAAGAGAGCGCGATCGGCAAAGTTTACGTGAGCCGAGCGACAAAAGACAGAGGGAGTGTTGCGCTCGCCGGCAGCCCCAAGCTAGGATGATACAAAATATTAATATTGCGTCCCTCATAACTCATGGGCGGCTGAGCGCGTTATGCACGCTCCACGGCATCGCCAGAGTCCCGGGGGATAAGCGGGATACGGATGTCTTTGTGCGCAAAGGCCCGAGGTTGGGCCAAACAGGGCCCCCATTGTGTCCTGCGAATCACGCGGACCAAGCCATGTGTTTTGTCGCAGATGAATGCACATCCACGGGCCCATTATGCTGACATATCTCGTCAAAAATATTGTGATTGGCCGACTTGATGGATATGACCGTACCTGGCCATTTCATCGATTCGAGAAAAAAAAACTCTAGGACAATGCCAAACTCTTCTTCGGGCACATTTTTTGTACCGATTTTATTATGAAAAATGACGCATACAAAATAATGCACCTTGACAGCCGCGATCCCCATAATAACCCCGTCGAGTTTTCTCCTCGAATCGAGTTTTATTTGTCTTGGTCCTTTCCTATTTCCTTTCGTTCTGACGAATATCTCTATTGAACATTTTCACTCGCTAGGAATCTTTATGCCCGAGCCATAATGTGAGTTTAATATCGAACATTCTGACAAATTTGCTCTGGCAGCTTGAAAAATTGTGTACCCAAAGATTCAGCGAATTTAAAAGCTTCAAAAAAAAACGTCTAACATTAGCGAAAGAAAAATGCCAGACAAAAAATCTACTTTCATAATTGCGTCAATTGGGCAGCCGACACTCAGCCGGCCAATTATTTGACTCAAACAATAAAGTTTAATGATTTTCTGTGAATTGTCGAAATCGGTCACTGCAGAAAAACTTGGTCATTTTTGGTCGCCGAGGATAAAAGAGAGCAGAGCCAAATCGGACCACCTGAGTTCGAGGCGTTTCGCAAGCGGATACGCCGCAGTTGGCGCTCGGACGCCTCGCGGCTTCGTGGCATTTTGCGAGGTGGTCAGGCCTCTAAACGGTCTCACGAACAGTCGAAAGAAACAAGGGTGGCGGATCCAGATGTTACACACTCGACTGTTCGCGAGAACTGCTCCAAAAAGTTCGGACTTTCTTCTCGCCGGGCGTGCTACATCGAAGTCAATTGCTGGGCGGAATTTCGCCGCGTCAATGCAATTGTGTCACGGGCTTCACGCGTGCGAAGCACGCTACAATGCAGCGCTCAACTTTCGGCTAGCCACAAGTCATTGCAGACCTTCCGTTGGCACGGCGAAATACCGCAACAATAATAAGCAAAACCACGGAAGCGGCGCTGCAAAGCCGTCGCTCGAGTTCAGTGCCAGAGGGCGCGCTCGAAATTGCACATTGACACGCGGCAATTGCTTTGAAAGGGGCCATGTGTGCATGTGGATTATCAATTCGTGCGATGCGTCTGGCGACATTGTTTCTCTTCGGCGTATCCAATTTTAGTATTTCGTAGATACGCTGCTAAATATAATTCGCATATCTTACTCGCTCCTACAGTTTGGTCGAAAACTTATATGTTTCGAATATTCACTTGGTTGATCGAGATACGTTAGAATTCATTCTTTTGACAAAGCAAACTTCGGCCCGTACTTTAATCAGTTTACTTTTTTTCAAGGCTCTTTCAGAGCGCATTTTCGAACGCGGAAATGTTGAAGCATCATCTAAACTAATTGTTGACAGCAGGACAATGGGGTTCCCAAATATAATAATAACTTGCCTGCTGTTGCTGAGCGCTTTGTCGACAAGAAAAAAAAACTAGGAGATATAAAAGCGCGAGAAAGGACCGAGACGGAAGACTCCATGACGTTTTTACCTGCTCGTGAAAAATCGCTTGCGTGCGATTCACTGTCGCTGCCTGGCGCTTCTTTCATCACTCTCGTAAAACAAGGAACCGTGAATGATGCGCAGCTCCGTCCAACTGTCGTTTAATCATCTTTAAAATCGATTTTTAACGTTATTAGCCGTGGAGGCACGCCATTGATACTTATTGACTATTTTCTACCGGAATGAAATTTGTGTCGATACATGCGCATCATTGTTTTTCAAAGGAAGCCACGAAAAGCAATTACCGTACACTTCAAACTCAAGAGGGAAACGCCGGACGAGGACAAAAACTGTACAAAAAGACTCGAGTGCTCGTTTTGCCATGGGCTTTATTCATTGAAATATTCTAGCTTAGTTCAACGATGTTTGCTTAGCTCAGCGACGAAAAACTGCTCGATGTAATTTACCGTAAATTATACACTGTTTTACACATCAATAGTGCCATAATAAAATCTATATAATATTGTGTAAGAAATAAAATGGTTGAATTCCTACGACAGTAACCGTTTCGATCGAATTTTCCGCTTGGAAGGTGTATTTCGTTGTTATAAAATGTGTGATTAATCATGAAATCGTGATGACTGATTAGGAGTTGATCAAAACTAGGATGACGAGTCGAAGTAAAACTCAAAGTTCAACAAAAGTAATCGGTCACTTGTCTTGTCGGTTTTTTTTGTTTTGGATAAAAAGTGTGGCGTCATTTGTGAACAAATAAGTTGAATGTACCCCACTGTGAAAAGACAATGGTTCGTGGCGCCGGCAGAAAAAGATGAGCAATCGGCGATGACACAGTGGAGAAAAAACTATACCTTTCTATGTGGCAATAAGTAATTTTCATCAATCGCGGCGTGCGGCAACCCCTGAGCTATAAAGGCGTGGCCAGTCACACCTTTTACAAGAAGGGCGCAAGATTTTTTACCCGATCGGACAGTCATTCTACGTGCATTGTTTTTGCATGAAAAACACCGTGTCATCGCGATCGTTGGTTGCAGCAATAATTCGAGAAAAAGACCTTCTTGACAAGAAATTTAAAAAGAATGCCGCTGCACTTCACGCTTTCTATACCAATGACTCGTGTCGCGACACAAACGAAGCGCCATCGAGCCCCCACGAAGCAGCCCTTCAATATTTTACGCTTCTTCTAGATGAAATTTGTAACGTCCATGGTTTGTTTTTTACTTTCTGGTAATTAGTCAACTTGTCATTTTTCATGTTCGGATACTGTTTCGACTGTCATTGTTTTCTAGATGAGTATCTTTCAAATTTGTCGATCCTCGAAATTACACAAACATGACTGATAAATACTGAATCCAAAATTACATTCACAAGTCATTTTTTTCTTTAGTCATTTATCTAAAAACAAATACAGTAATATCTTTTCGGATACAAAATACTTAATGATTAGTAAAAAATGTTATTTGAAAAAAAACTAACATTGTAATTTATAAAAACGTATTTTTGTTGAAATAATCATGTATCGTTTGGTATTATCATGTGGTTTGCGACTCTCATCTTAACAATTGAAATATTCATGTCATAATTTATTGCAAATAATTTTTTTGTCCGAGACTTTCGACAAAATTATATATCCACCCAGGGTGACACAGCATACGTATAATGATTGGTTTCTGAGTCACATTCCGGCACGCAAGCCCGCCAGGCGACACTTTGGATAACCAGCGGTTGCTCAAAGATTTTATGTCAAATGACCACCTGATGAATTCTGTCAAAAAAATGTTACAAAAAAACCGTCCACTGTGCACTGAGAGGTTGGACTCAAACAAAGATGCGACAGTTTTTCGAAAAATATGTTATTTTTCGGCAATAAATGCAAATTGCACTGCTGCAAGGTATTGCAAATTTTATATTGCATTTAATATTTATATATTCGTCAGCAGGGGACCGTTGTGTTTAAGAATATGATATTATGAATAATTGAATATACAATAATTATATAAAAACATTTCAGCATGAACTTTAACTGGAATCTCTTAATTTTTTTCAACTTTCAATTCGGTTATGTAATTTATTGATGATGAAATTGTTCAGTTAAAGATGTCTAGAAATTATAAAACATTTTTTTGCTTCTAAGTAGATTTTGTTAAAAGATTGTTTGTAAGTATTAATAAACAATGCAAGATTGGACGGACAAAAATGTGATGTCCTTTTAATAATTGTTGTTGATTTATAGAAAGGTAGTGAAACATCATTTTAAACAACTGGACAAAAACAAATGACGTGTTTGGTGAAGTTGTTTGAGAGGCGGCATTTGTTGGTTCGTGACATGAATATTACAAATGTCAACAAGTAGAATGAATGACAGCGGCGTTAACAATAAGTAGAGAAGAAAGGGTGCGGTTGCCAACAGTCGCGAGCGTCAGTCATTTGGCTGCTCGCATTCACTGCTCTCTCGAATGGGGTAATTATTGCGAGCTCGTACAGAAAGGACGAGTGTCAAGGACAAAGGGCGGTGTTCCTTTTACGGCACAAGTTGGCTTAGTTTTGCGCAGCAGCAAATGGTCGCTCACATAATGTGAGTACACGACGCGACGTCGCGGATGCTTTGTTCGCGCTCGCGTTCATCTATTTATGATGTAATTCAATCCACCTGACGTTTTAACAGTGTTTCTAAATAATCCCACGCGAACATGCGTTGTCCCGAGGGTGAAAGAAAAGTCAGCCTCGTCAGCAGCGAATCTGTTCAACATTTAGTATTTGCTTGAAACGCGAGAGGAGTGGCTGCGTCCGGCTTTTGTAGTAGCTAAAGTTTGCTCAATGGTCAGTCGTCCGCATTCCACCGTTGTATGCATAATATGGCCGAATGGTCTTTTTGTGAACCCAGCAATATTATTCTGAGACGGACATAGCGTGCGGCTATACATGTGCTCATTTATACGACTGACATCCATGAATATTGTCTTCGCAGTTGTACGTCTGCAATGACAGGGCTTGCGGCAGGTCTCGCTGCAGTAACATTAACCCAAACGGGAAGTGTATTTGCAAGACTCAACTTTTCAGGAGGTGCCTCCGGACAACCGTGTATCCACACAAACAACCGACCATCCAAATCTTCCCTCTTCTTGCACATCTCTCATACTTTTCTAATTTACCATTTTCTTTTCGTTTGTTTTTCTATTACAGAATTTGCTTCAGTAAAATTTTACTGAAGCAAATTCTGACCTACTTTTGTTCGATGAGATTCGAATTGAAAGATTTAATTTTCACTCGAGCGACTTTTTTCATAGAGTAAGAAGTATAGAAACATTGTCTAAAGACGGTTTGTAAATAACAAGTCATGTTTTCGATTACACACGGGATTACACAAGCACAATAATAATTGTTGATGAAAATCAATTCACATTTTTGTAACGTACCGCATCATTATTTAATAATTTTCTGCTTATCAATTTTGAGTCAGGATATATTTTGGGCGACAGCGTCATCCCAGTCTCTTATTCGAATTTTATTTATGTCATGTTTGTAATTCGTACGTCAATTACGAGGCAATCGGTCCTCAATTTCAGCGTGCAATCTTCGTGATTCTGTGTAATTGAATCTGTGATGACCAAGAAACATTCTTATAGCTCGCTACACGAGACAAGAAAAGGTGGACAAGTTGAGTCCTGGGACTTGGAAAGCGTGGGCGGAGCAGGGCACGCATAGCTCCCGGCCTCTTGGCTCATTTCTTTTTTTGTTTACTCGTCGTCTCATCTCTTGATCCCTTCCTTTCTACTGCTCAATTGTGTCTCTTCTCTTGCTTCTTATTTTCACCTTCTCTCTGTCTGCGTTTGATTTGCACACGCTCTTCGTCATCCACTCTGATCATAAGAATCCGACAAGACGAAGGCAATACTTGATTCCACGTTAATCCCACTTCGCGGCCAGCAAAGTATAAATGAACCGACTCCAAGTGATACTACATTTATTTTATTCTCGATGATATAGATGACGAAGAACTTAATCGTTATACCTCTCGCTTCGATATCGTTTTCCATAGACTATCATTGGGTGGTAATATAAACGACACCCGCAAAAAAAAGTTTAAACAAGAAAATGTAGGGATCAGAAAATCAGAGTTACGTAAAGTAATTTTTATCTCGTCCACTTGTTATGAGATAAAGCTGAATTTCCATTAAAATTATTATTACTAACGGTTGTCATGGAAGGGTCCATATTGTAGGATAAGTTTTTTTCATTGGAGCTCATCAGATTTTGCTGGTAGATAGCCGGGCAATTCGGTACGGTACGAAGAAATTCATGTTTCTTGTTGTATCAGATCGCTCGTTATTGGATCGATGAAAAACGAATAGAAATGCGAAAATCGATTAACAGTCGAGAGAGTTGATATTTTAGCGGATATCACTTGGCAACATCTTAATGGAGACCAATGAAAATTGACTGGTCTGGTAGTCGAGACTATGCAAAAAGGAAAAGTCATTAAGGTTGCACAATGCTTCTAATAATCGAATCAATCGGCGCTGTCGTTATCCGTGGTTGCGCTCGATTCCCATCGCACGGGTCACGCAAATTAGCTGCTGCCGATCCGGCTCGGAAGACCGACTGTCCGCGGTCAAACGCTGGATTGCGCGACGGAATCATAAAATTGTGAAAATCACGACAACGCCGAGCATCACGCCAGCGGCAATTCGTGGCGGGCCCCCCGAGGATCTGACGTAATCGAAGCTTAGTTCGAGCCTCGAGCAAATCAGCCGTGGCAAACATCAGATCTCAGATTAAACAACACTCGAGTCCTTCTGCTCGATAATTACCCAGGCCAGGTAATTGCCGCAATCCGGGAACAGCCCGCAGTTACCACGATAATTTAACGAACGGCGATTTCGACTCAGATTGCAGGGGTAAAAGTTACCTGCTTACATGGGCCAAATGCTTCACCAAAGTTGGAATTGGTTTGAGAGAGAAATTGAGCGCGACGATACCGGGTACCGATTGTACAACAGTCATTCGATCGATGGCCCATGTGTAACATGCACGCATCATGTACAGTAGATCGCTGGGCCAAGAATATTAACCCTAGTCGGTGCCATCAGAGACGTTAATCTAGCCGACCAATTAAACTTGCTGATTGTCGATCAACGATTGATTGCCTAATTTTCTCTAACCAAAATTATAAGTACTGCATCCAACACGTTTATACTATCGTCTTTCCTGTGAATCCAATCCAGTTTCTAATTATCCATGCTGTGCTACATAACATCAATATTTGCAATCGAATATTTAGCACAATGTAACTTGGGTGTGCATGTCTTACCAATAAGAAGTAAACTAAGTTATCTAATTTACAAACTTCAAGTAATTTACATGATTTTGCACTAGAATTAAATACTCAGTGAATTCTCGGTAATTAAGCAAATAAATAAGTAAAACAGTTTAGTATTTAAAATTTGGACGATGAAAATGATTAATTTTATTATTTTTTTTACGTAGTAATATTTGCCCTCAAATAAACTACAATGTTGTGATACTTTAGAGGAGTCCTCACTAAGAAGTAGTCTTGAGGTAGGTATTTTTTGAAGTCCTACGCCGATGTACAGTATTCGTGATGGTACATACGGTTCGAAGACATTATTTTCTGAATCTGCTTGGTCATCGATTCGTAATTAAAACTTCTCCAGTGGGACTACAGCTCTGATGTCGATGTCATTATTTTGAACTGCGTGGCAAGGCGCCAGAATCCTGTATCTCATTCTTAAAGTAAATTATAACACGCCAATCATAATCGCACTGTGTTCCCAGTGTCTCACAGCTCATACGAAATTGCTTATTTAAAAATTACGAACTAACAAAAGTCCTTTAATAACTGTAAAAGTTCATTTATTCATTTTTATTTGACTTGTCAAAAGACCTAAATTTGTCAACATTTTGTTGCTTAATTGCGGTGATAATCTGGTTCTAAGAACGATTATCCAATATAGTATTCATTTAAAAAACAAGTCTAGAGGCTTTTATTAAAAACGTGAAAAAGGCTGAAAAAAGGCGCGCGTCTATAAGAAGATGGGCGGAATGCCGGCCACATTTTATTTACGACCACTGGGACAGTTTTTAATTTGTTCTCCCTTCGGCAAGAAGGAAGAGGCTGTAGTGTAACGTTGAAAGTTTGAACCCAACCATCGGGTTCGGATAAAATGTGAGTTCCCTATTATTTTTATTCTCGTGGTCTTTAAAAAGTTTCAGTCCTGTTATAGTTGTTAGGACCTGAGGAGAGGCGTTTCTGCGGTCTTTCGACCGAGGGCGGGCTCCAGCGCTAATAAATCCTTAATTATAATTGCGCGAACGCGTGACACGAATAATTCCCTGATTTAATTATTGCTGTCGATTATTACTTAACATCGATATATAATCATTTGCAAACTTCAAGATTTCCAATTCAGATTGACAGATAATTCTGACACAGTATATTTGCAGTGATAATTTCATTGTTAACACGCACAATGACACGAACTTTTTTACAAGCCAAACATTTGAATACAAACTCAAAAATCTAACGAAACACGTTTTTGGAATTGTTTTGATTGAAATTAAATGTTTTTTCGAATTATTGAAAAAACATAATTAAAAACGTTATCAGAGATTAGTCGGATTGTAAAGTTAGTAAATATTTAAATTCCGACTAGATCACTCCGATTTGTTCTGTTTTATCATTACAGTAAGGACTTTGGATCTGTTCAAATGTCTCGACGCGGTTGCACGGTTAATTACGGTCAGAGGGGCCACGATCAGAAATAATTATAATAATTAAGAAGCGTACGCCTCCCAACCAGCTGAAAAGGTTGGACGAAGCGACAGATGAACGATGTTTTTTCCTATCAGGGTGCTTAAACGAAACTGAGGTAATATAAAGCAGAGCGTGAGACTCTGTTTTCTAAATAAAAAAAACTCGAGGTGAGACAATTTTTGCGATTCCGCCACTACTATCGACTACGTTGATCATCTCGAGATTATTCATTTTTGCAGACTTCGAAGCTTATGAAAGTCGAACAAAACCCATGTCGCTCGAAAAACACGATATTTGTTGTCGTTATAAAGCATGCATTGTCATCGATTCGTTTTTGGCGTCAATTTTGTTTCAACCACCGGTGTTATTGGCTTGGAATAAGTGCCGTTTATCAAGTGGGGGTAAAAAGACCTGCGGGGGTCCAAGGCCTCTGTCATCTTGGAGCGACTAATGGTCGCCTCACGCTGCTTCATTATATTTTCTAAATGTAAATTCGTACACGGTCTTCGGCTTGGCATAGGGCGCCTGCAGCCTCTTTCGTTCTCTGTTCTTCTCCGTCCTCCCTTAGAAACATATAAAACTTGGTGCCGCGGTGTGGCGGGTTCGGACCGCGGGCAGAGTCGCGCATCACTGATTGCAGGCGACAGTTTATGGTCCAGCCTAGTCTTCGAGACCAATTAGACCCTCGGCTTCCCAGAATAGTTCACTCATTTGTCTTACCGTGCTTTTGTTTATACATTCATCCCTCTCGGATTGTTCGCCATCGTCTCAACATGCATAACTTCGTGTGGCCACTTTTTTTATACTTACCTCATAATTCACAGTCATCTTTTGCGTACGAGAATTTATTTAACGGTTGATACTTTTGTTACGAATTATAAGTTTTTTATCGTCCGACCGCAGGTTGATTCGAAAGGTTGGTTCGAGCTCCATCGGTCTTCTTAACTGGACGTAATGTGCCTACTCGAATCTAATTAGCTGCACGATTTCCCTGCGATTGGTATGCGACGAACAAATGAGTTTGAATTGAGTAGCGATTGGAAAGTTATTGATACTCTGCGATGAATCATCATCGGCATTAAATTATCGACTGTCGAGAAAGATGTAATGTGAAAATCGAATACACACGCTGCGATGCAGCATGCATGCCACGGCTAATAATAAAGTCAACGCAGAAACATGCCACGGCGGCCATCGCTCTTGGACAATTTGTGGAAACGTTTGTCTCTCATGCGTACGCGATCTGCCCAATTAGCCTGCAACGTTTTCGTTATTTTGTTTTTGCCCACGAGTAATCGAGCACGATTATCGCGATCACATTTTTCCTTCGCTCTCGGTGATGCGGTTCTGATTCCTGGACGAACAAGAAACTGGTATTCCATTACGGACAATCTGTTGTCGTTCGTTTTTTTTACGTGTCATCACGCTGGGAATCTTGACGCCGTTTCATGAGTGGTAAGATTATTCGCGGATGCTGTGTATCGATTCCCATCGTTCCCGCAGGTGGCATCCCCGAGCAAAACGTAATAAGATTCTTATGCGACAGGAAATTACGAGATCGCGCATCTCGCAGCGCCGGACAACGTCACGGTCATTATCGGCCTCTGGTCTTTTTATAGGAGGCTCGATGGATCATCCGTTGGCGAGGCATTGTTTCGAGAAAATTACACTTTCGAAACTGCGTATAATATAGTGAGACGGCATAGCCGGACAGGACCGGCTGGCCATCGGGCCCTATTCGTTTTTACTGTGGGGCACAAAAACACACATGTACACCCAAGGTGCCGAAGGGAAAAGAAAAGCCGAGGAGGCGGACCGGGTCCTGAAGATGAACACTCGGTTAATGGGATCGTGCCGGATTGACCGGCTTACGAGGCCCTGCCTTACTCTACATCAGCGTCATACTTTAGTACCCTTCAGTTAAGGTCAGACTTATTGCCATCTGGGTTTGGAATTTGTAATACTTCATGTAGCAAAATATCATGTGACTCAAAAATAACATGGTTGATTTTTTTAAATTAATTTTTTTTTCCTGATACAATCATTTTAACGTGTCTTTTGCACAAATTTATTCATTAATAGCCATGCGTGTTGAATAAAATCGCACGTGTGGTTTCACGATTATTATTTTGAGAATCAATTTACTTTGTGTATAATGTATTCTTTTGCGATTTGACACACTCAAATTGGAAAACGTGTGACTAATTTGAATGGTAATAAAATTTACTCGAAATCTCATTGTTATTCTACTATACGATCGGTCTGCGAACAAGATTTAGTTCGATTTCAAGGTTCATCAGAAATTTGTTGACCGATTAAAAAAACTGTAAACTTTGTATTCAAAATTCACAATTTAGAAACCTCATATAAAAAATTAGATTTAGATTAGAATCAAACTGAAAATTAGTTTGATTAGAGTCTACTTCAATTTCATTTGAACACAATTTTGTCTCCAAAGCTGGCAGAAAGCTTTTTGTCAAATCGTAAGGCTTATAATTTAAAGAAAATCAGAGATCAAAGAAAGGGTTAGTTTAAAATATTTTCGTTCGATGACGGAAAACGACAAAAGCCGCGAGCAACGTACGCACAATTCATCAACTGAATTGCTAAGATGACAAACCAGCAATTGGCCAACTTATTATTAGTTATTGATAGCTTATTTATTCAAATGAATGCAGATTACTGTATTGGCTTTTCAATGCACAACCAGTTAGCGCGCGCAATGAATTGCTACTGGGCGTGCGCGCTCTGCTATACCCGGTGCTTCGTTCTCGGTAATGCCAGCGTACTATATCGTACGATACTTTATCGCTCTTTAACTCTGTTTGCACTTTTAATCATTATCCGGCGTATCCTAATTTAAATCATCGTAACGATTGTGCGCTCACATCGGCACTCTGATGAAAGAGGCTAACGCGTCAGAATTAATTCATTAGGCGTTTGTAAACTATGAAAAAATTGCCGGTCCGAGGCGATCGATTCAAATGAGTTGTAAATTATGACAACCCGTGTACTTCAATGACCCAGGTGCCAATTTCGGGATAATTTTCGCATCCTCGAAAAAAAAATCAATTAAGAGCAATTTACGGTACAATTAGCGGCGCAAAATTACACGTTCGAATTCGTATGGGAAGAGAGTTATATCGTGACGCTTAGGTTGATTGGCAGTGTGATTTAGCCGAGTGCAAAAAAAGCGTTAATTCTCGTAAAATATGACGTCGGGGATAGTTCAAGGTCCGCGCTATTTTGAAATGTCTTAAGGTCATTCCATCAAGTCGCCCTGAAAAACGCCGGACCCCGACGTCGGACGCGTCAAAATTCAAAGCCGGGACTGGTTAGTTTTGATTTATCTCTAAACATATATATGGTCTCGAGCGTCTCCCCTTTCATTTGATCTGAGCGTTCGGAGTCTCGAGCGTTTCTTTTTGGCTTTCGTGTTAGCTCTGAAACGATCGCTGGTGCGATGCAGCTCCCGCGATGATAAAGCCCGATCGTCCAGCAACGATCAAATGACAAATGTGCTGTTTTCAGTCAACCTCAGCTTCGCTCGAGTTTGATGGAGCAACATTAGTTTGTGACAGAGAAGCGAGCCTTAACAAAGGCTGTTGTGACTTCCACGAGGTGAAACGGAGGATCCGTCATCCGACAGGTTGGCGCAGTATTGTCCGCTAAGAAGATATTGCCCCCTTCGTTGAAGAATTATGGTGCCGCGGGTTAGAACGCCCCTTACGACTATCCGTCGTTTACTTCGGCAATTCGAAAAAGACGAGGACCGCCCCCTCATTCGCATATATGTCTGCAGCTCCGAGACCACTCGGAAATTACATGGGCCAGTGTCCGACCAAGAGGCATCAATTTTAATGGCACCGAAATTGTGTCTCGATACACGTACGTTGTGATGTCTCCCGCACCAGTGTGTGTGTGAGAAGGTCCTGACAACCTTCGTCGTACCTTCGAACCTATTTAACTCATCTCCAAATTACATTCATTCGAATTCATTGCTTTGTGTAATTCGTCTTCTTAATTTGAATAACCCTTTTGGTTTACAATTGTTTCTCAAGCCTGACTTACTTTGTAAAAATTATTCAAAATTATTCAAAATTATTGATCATTATTATTAGAAATTATTTAAAATTATTTGAAAACATTTTTTGTGCATTTTAAAAAAAGTTGGTTGCAGATAAACTGGGCTGTTGATTAGCTAATCTGTGAAACAATAATCATTTCATGCGAAGTCGTCGATTACGCATTTTCGCGGGTTGCGTCAAGATGCAGCTAATTAGTGAGACATAAATGATAATGGGTGACATGTGGTTGATGACAAGTTGCCAGTAAAGCTAGAACGACATGCTGTTAGTTTTGTCTCGCGGGATAACCTCAGCTGATAAACCTTGCCTTTTAATCCGCCTGTTTTTAATCCGTGTTGATTCCTGCACGACAGAATCAGTGACAACGCTTGAGTTTCATAGTTACGCACGCGTGTCGGCCTTTTGTCCGGCCAGTCGCGATAGCCGAGCTGCTTACGCAAGCATACCAGCTTCATTGACAATGCCAAGACAGAGAATTCTCTGTCATTAATGATTATAAATCTGAGTATGCGACATAAAGTATGTTTATCTACAACGCAATAAAGTACTTAGCTTTCAGATGCAGTGTGACTTTGTGACCCCGGACGATTGATTCCCACCTACCAGATTGGTCACATGCGTCACAGAGCCGGACGTTCATGTTAAAATTTCTCTGTGATAACCTGGCCTATTACTGAGAAATAATTATTTGCGATTTTTGATTTGACATTATCATCGCTTGAATGGAATCGTAATTGTTGATTCATGACTTTGAATTGTTCATTAACAACTGCTTACAATTATTCTGCACAAATTAAAATAGGTTGGCAATTTTTGCACTCTTAGAATAGATAAGGACGGTTCAACGAACGAAAACATATTTTGCTGGATAATTGAAAGTCTAACAATAAACATGTCGTAATTAGTTTAGTTATTAGTTTTCAAATTCGATTGGACGGAAAAATGAGTCAGCAAAAAATGGAATTCGCCAATTGTCGCGCACATTGTCTGAGCGGCGAGTCGGCCAAAGTGATACACAATTGTCTCGACTAACCGGCGAGGCTGCGTAGAAACGGGCCCGACAACTCATCAATATGGAGTAGCCGAGTGTCCAATCCCACAGCAGCCCTCAGGCAGCCTTCGTGAAGGTTACGAGGCGGTCTTCGGACTGTCATTCTTTGATTGGCTTTTATAGAGCGGGCCATCGTCTTTGTTTCTTTCTTTTGCTCTCTCCTTTTTATAATCTACCCGCGTCCCGAGAGACAGCCAGTTCTGCTGGCCTTTTTAGTCGCATCTTGTTTGTCGTAAGTATCAACCGCGTGCAAATGGGTACCAGGAAACCATTGATTCTCGACCAACCAGCGACACACTGCTCCCAAGCTTCAAAATAACAAAGAATATTAAAATTTGTCCGACTAATCAAAATCAAATTATACTTATTACAACGGTCCAATCTCGAGTTTCATTCCTGAGATATGTCTGGCATTTTTTAATGACACGTTACAATAGTGGCAAAACTCGGAGCCGACTTTTTCGCTGGAAACAAAGTTGCAAAAACGAGTTGCGACACCAGGGGTCCTGTGTCGTCCATCAGAAAGAAGTCATCATAAAAATTGTCACCGGAGGGGCCATTGTCGCGCCGTTGCTGCTTCGACTCGACCTAATGTTACCTGTTCCTTTATTTTCAACCGACTCCGCGGTTCCGTGTAATCACATTGTACGCACGACGCACGAGATAAGGATCGTCGCTGTTGGAAACATTTTGATATCAATTTATGCGTTTGTGTTTCTACACGTTAGGTGTCGTATGATTTAAAGGGCTTTTGTAAGACTCGTGGGTGGAAAAAACCATTTCAACCTTTCGTATGACTCAAGTAACTTTGTGAAACTCAAGCTTGTGTTCCATATCCTTTATTTACGATGTTCTTTGTGTCAGACACGTTGTTTTGAAAAAAGACAAACACAGAAATCTAACGAAAAGGTATTTTTAATTAAACTACTAGTTAACTACTAACTTTTGAGTGACTAAAAAATAGGATCAATAGATCATCCGAACAAATGGAGCATAATGTTGAAACACTATCGAAAACAGAAAAGACGTTTACGACGACAAGACAACTAATGACGACACAAGAATGATCCAGCCCCATGTGGTTGGCCTGGTCGGCTCGATTAAAAAAGAATCGAGGTCGAGTGGGTCAGTTAGGATTTGCGGGCGTTCGTCACCCCCTGGTGACATTTCTTATTCTTCTTAGCACACTATTAGCTTGACAAAGCAGCCGCCCCCGCGGGGCGTCCGGTCGATATTCGTATGAGTCGCATTTTCAACTGCTTTCCCAACACCATGATTAGGGAAAATCGCCACGTGCTTTAATTGAGGTGTATGTAAATACTTTGTCGACACACGAATACAAGCGCACTTTAATCGCTAGATAGCATCGCGTGACGGAACGTTTTTTATTATGACAAATTACTTTGTAAGTGCATTTTTGTAATTGCTTGGGTTTGAATTGAAAGATCCCAATCTCTTGCATTCGACTAACAAATCGATAGTAAACAAATCAACAGTGATGAATACAAACATTCTCTCTCTTCCACATTGGACACGTTGAAACAGAAATAAAAGTTGTAAAATGAATGGGCTCGTTATGTATTAGAGAAGTGATTAAAAGAGTGATGAAATTTTAATATCGCCTTGACGACAACTTCCTGGATGCTATAACAAACGCCATTATCGAGTTTATTACCGTTGCGATGACTGCTATTGATATTATTACCACCATGTGCGTCGTTATTGCAAAGTTTTTGACATTGTATCGAGCAATCTGGATGGCACGGGTGGAATCCACGGTGGTCCTTATATTATGGCGAACCTAACTCTCCGATTCGTTCATCGGCATAATAACACACGCGCAACGCATCGCCTCCAGCGCGACGAGCAAAAACCCTGATTCTTCTCGAGTACACACGCTGAGTTTGTTAGCTGCGACCATTTCAATTTTGCCGCAGAGAAACGATAATGTTTACAATTATGCGGATCAATGAGCTATAGTGCTATTTATGGCTCTATCAGTACGATTTTGCCACTGCGATTGCGTAATTAATCAACCCTTTTTTTTTAATTTTATTGCTTTTATTCAAAGCTCAAACATTATATCACAACATAAATCTAGTATTCGATTTAATTTTCGTTTGAATTTGAATTGAAAATTGGTGAAATTGTAAAATTAGTATATTACGTGTACTTGCGAGCGACCATCAGGAGTCAATTTGAAACGTAGAATAAACATGTGGTTGGAATTAACATACGGTAATTAACGGAGTGCGAGTCCATTAGCGGAAGACAGTCTGGGGACCGGGCCTAGTGATTGTTGGTAAGTGGCCATAATTTCGCGGCAAGTTTACCCCGCGCACGTGCTAATAAAGTCGTTTGCCTGGTTGTTTGCGTACGTGCCCTAAGAAGTCAGGCAACAATGAAGATATGAGATCCGTCCGATTCGAACTTCCGAGTATGCACACTGAGACAAAGAGAAATGCCTTTGTTCAATGGTCGTCGTGCTAATCTAGAACTGCCGAGAACTGTATCTTTTACTAATGGTATGCTAATTAAACAAGGTCAGGCTTCCGAAAAAAAAACGGACCTTTGTACTCGAACGTTATAATCATTCGTCCAAATCGTTATCTGTGTTCGACATTGAAAAGCACTGTTAATTTAGAGCTCAATAATTTCAGACAGTTGGAAATAATAAATACTAGTTGAACGAATTCGATATTTCTAATACTGTGCAATTTGTCAGAAATTGTAAAAGAGCAACTTTGATAAACAGTGGATATTTTTTTTTCGACCGGTTACGTTTGACTGTGATTTCATGGCAATTTTTCCGACACGTTTTATGCGATGCAAATGACAGGTGTACCACAACGAGTAATAATAAATAATTGCAACGGTCGTTGCATTATTATGCGTCAACGATTAATGTCAGCGACGGATTAACATAATGCTCGAGTGTGCATATAAAACTATAAGTGCTGAAAATCGTTTGGTTCACAATAACCATTATTTTCAGCTCGCAAAAGTTGTTATGAGCATTGCACGATTATGTCTCGGAGGATTAATATGGTTTTTGTACGCACACGATTTCTGTGAATGTCTCATTCAAAATTGCGACTTTGCTGACGTTCTACGAGGATAAAAAGAATACTGTCGCAGTAAAGAAGCAAAAAAATTGCCATTTCGCAGAAACGGCCGGGAATAATCGCGACATTATGTGCGACTGATGATATCAAAACTGAGAAATGTCATTCAAATTTAAAATATCGTATCCATCATGACAATTTTCCTGAACGGTGACGTATGGTCGTTCCTTTTTTTTTTTTTGAAATGCAAAAAAAACGTTAATCGATTATAGTCAACTCGTTAATCATCAAATTTCGCGTAAATGAATTTGTAATTGACCGGCGCGTCAGAAATTGAAAAATCTCAAATCGTGTGCCACTTATTTGTGAGTTATAAGCGATAATGAGATTCAAAAAGAAATTCATGCATGAATATTGTAGGCGCTTGTATGCTTGGGATGTAAATTAAAATACGGTCCGGGCACATTAAAGGACGATCCGTGTACCTTAAAAAAATACATACACATCAGGAGACATACGATGACAAGAGTGATAGATAATGAGTGATGTGTATTTGTGAGTAATTTCTCTTATCTTGCAGAAACACATGTTCGGCATTTGCGTGCCTTGAATTGCGAGTATCCGGTAGTAAATCGTTCACTTTTTTTTGAGAACAAGGGTTAAAACTCAAGTGATTATCGCGATAATTGAGTTACAATTAATATAAATTCGTTAAAACAACACAACAATTAAAATATGCATACCTTATTGAAAACAATGAAATTTTAATATTTTTCAAAATTATCAAAATGATTTTATCAAAAAATTTTGATAATATCTAAAATATCATAAGAATAAACATTTGTATTAAAACTGTAAACAAGACGATATGAAAATAATGGCTCGTACAAGTGTTGAAGCAGTGTGGGTGTTTTCTTTGCAAACATAAAAGTACGGTCGTTGGCAGTGATAGGGCATGAAATGTGACTGCAAAACAAGACGGCCACTGTGCGCTGCCAGCCATCCGTTCGTCCGCATGTCCGTGTCTCCTGCTTTTTGTCATTGGCTCGCTGACGGCAGTACCGAGCATGAAATAAAGAACTGGAAAACAAGATATCAAACCAACTGGGCAACCCTTTCCACAAATGACGCCGGAGCCCGAAAAATGCTCCGCCTTTTTTATATACCCTCGGCTTTTTATCTTTCACGTTTGTCCGTGATGTAATTATAACACACAAAGAGATTTATTATTTTAATTTTGCTTCCAAAAACCTCGCGGTTCATTATACAAACGATTTCACAAAAGCGAGCTTTAATCTCGATGTGTGCAAAATAATCTGACGTTAAAAAATTAAAAAAAAAGGAAAGAGAAAGGCTCACTTTGTCGAAACATTAATTTTCAAAAACATGATTTACCCGACTGTTAACCAAGTTTGTTCACTAAATTTAAGCCGCGCAATGTCTATGCTCTTAATTATTCACAATTGTTTTTAAACCCGGGTTATGTTCGGACCGCAATTTTCGAAACATAATTATTGCGTCGCGTTTTCACGCGCGATTTGCACCCTGTAATCTCTGAAACATTATTGACGCGTTCGATAAAATGTTTTCAACGATCGGACCGAAAATTTATTCACGTTTAAATGTATATTTCTAGTATTCCGCACTTTGCTGACGCCAACCACCGCGGCCTTTGTTTACGTCCATGGTATTAATTTTCGATCAATGATTAATTTTCATTCAACTTTCAATAAACGATGAATTCAAAACCCATTCGTTCGAGGAAGTATTTTGTTTGAATCACTTTATAAAAGTGTTTTTTATTTTTTTTTTCGCAAAGTTGACAGATTAGTTAGAATGAAATGATAACTTTATAAATAAAAACGATTATTCTGTTCAACTGTGATAATGTTTGTGTTGTAATTAGGCTCATCTTGGCGTAATTTACTGGCATGAACGACTGCGAACACCCCTGGGGCCGACAAACAGCGCATAACTAACCTCACGCACGCTTCACGCATTGACGTGACTGCACACTGCTTTCATTCATTCTGATTTCACTCCTGGTCCATGTATGATTTCATGTACGTCCAAGCATATCTTCTGAGTGCATGTTTGCTACTAACAATTGTTTTTCACTTCTCAAAATGAAATTTCAGTCTCAAAATTACAACTATGTTTTTGAACTACTTTTAATAATGCAACTTAGTCGCAATCGCAAAAAAAAGTATCTGAAAAATTAACTGAAAAGGAAACGGATAGTGAATATGGATGAACAAACAATTGATTTCGATGGAGGACAAAAAATGGTCTCCAAAACATTTCCACAGTGGAAATTATTCGAGTCGCAGAGCTCGGTTGTGATTGATGGACAAAGTCATTAACGATAATGCGTCTCTGCACCGAGAGTAATCTGGTGCGAAGAATAAAATTTGTTACGATTATGTGAATCCATAATTATCTATTCTGTTTAACGGCCAGCGAACAAGCGAACACATGTTAGGTTTTGAAAAAACAAAAAACAAAAGCGACAAGAGCGTGTTTGTATTGATAAATGGCACGGATCGATTTATATTCGTCGACAAAACAAAGTACGTCTTTGTGAGCGCGATGTGTCTCTGATTTCATTTGATTTGTGTTTCGCAAAAAAAGTCGCATGGCCGAGATTAGAGTGTCGTGCGTGTATCAGGCTTGAACTTTTATCAAGGACGTAAATGATATTTTCCAAGTAGGTTGAAAAGTGTCGAAGAGGCAATAATAATTAATGTTCAGCGATAGTCGAGTTGTAGCTCGACTTGTAGTTGGAGTTAATCGACTGACACAGACTGATCGATGTCATAGGCCGGTTGTCTCCGCGATAACCTTCCGCGTGACATCTATCGGACACGCCGCGTTTATCGAACTTGAGCGAACATTGCCATATGCACCTCGAGGTCTCTCTCTACCAACTTCTTATCGCTCGATAAATGCATACTATCGTCATAATTGTCTTCTCTAATTGACTCTTACGCTAAATAACAATTTTACTCGTGTTTATTATTCTTGTATAATTCAATCTTTCAAAGATAACTTTTTCATTTTCGAACAACCTTAAAACAATTTTTCTCAGTTCATTTTCAAAGCAAAGTGAAGTCACAAAAATCGGTGAACATATTGAGAATTACGTACCATTTTTCCATCTGTGAATGAGATATTTTCATTTGAGGCAAAAATGTGCCGGTTGGAGGGATGAAAAATTAACTGCTCAAGTTTCACAGAAAGAAGGAAAGAAACGGCTGGCACGTTTTAATATTCACAGAGAAAAAGAGAAGTTATGGGAGGCGGTAATGAAACAGCTTTGATGCAGCGCGCGTCGACTGTTGATCTCCTTGTAGTCTTTTATGAGGAAGCGACTTGTATTCTATTAAACGCGGGTGTTACGATGTCGTCGCGTCGACGCACGTATCCCGTGAGGATCAACCCTTTAGCGAGCCCGCATAATCCACGACCCCGTAGAGACCCGTACCAAATTAGAGAGCCCTTTCTAATCCGCCATTTTTCCGTCGTCGCCAGCACATGATTTAGAACAAAATTATTAGACACCGAATCCAATAATGCAGACCACGAAATTCAGCCTCCGACTAAATTGAGATCAAATATAAAATGTGTCGTCAAAAAGTCAAGTGCAGACTTATCAGGTTTATAAAAAAACATCAGATTCGTAAATGAAACTGTTATCGACGTTCGAAGTTGTTTTCCAAATGAAATTGATTAATCATTTCGTAAGATGTCGTGCCTCTTCTGGGAGTGCGACTATCAGAATCGCAATCTCTCAGCTCTGACAATCTGGTCGCCCTCGTGTCCAGGCGAACGGCGAATCACGATAGCTCATTTTCCGTCAAACTTATCTATCCCACAAATATATATTAATGCAAGTGATATATCGGCGCGCTCGCGAGGGACAAAACCTTAAATATTGGATAAGTTCGTCCACACTCGACCCACTGGGACCGAATCTTCGGTTGATGGATGGTCCGGCGCTGACTGTCATAATAACTCGGAGTATATACTTTCCATTTGCCCGCTTGCATGAAAAGAACTGGCTTTGCAAAATTCGATATTTATTAAAAGGCTTCTTCTTGGTATCGACAGTTTGAGATGGTTATGATCTTTGAGTTCCACTTCACACGCATCCAATTTACAAAAACCATTGGTGGGCATTGTTTGAAAAGCAATTATCGTGGCCAATTTCTAATTGCTAATGACGCGGAACGCGATACTTATCAATTATCTTGATATCTCGACGTGCCGTTCGGTGCAAGTGAAATTTGCATAAAAAACTTGAACGCTTTCGCAATTGAATCTAGTACGATGCGACGGGCACGAGCTGAATGATGCCACCCGCACAGCGGGACGCTCTATCGAGAATAAGATTGCATGTCCTCGAGACGTACAAGTGCGTCGAAGTGATGCAAACATCGAGCTTTGGCAATATCTTATTAACTTCGTTTTATTTCGCTTGCAATAAAACTTGGCCTGCTAATAGTTTTGTTACGTTGAATTATGATTTTTTGTCAAAAAGAAAAGTGAAAATGATGAAAAATTTTTTAGTCAGTCATACTTTATTGAACCATTAGCAAATTGGTCGTTGCAGTGTTGGCAAAAGAGCCCTTTTAGCATTGGTTTAGTGAACCGTCATAAAAAACATAATCAAAATGGATAAAAGGATGAGAAAAAAATGGTAATTAGAGCGGGTGTATTAGTCTCGGGACAGGCGTCATATTGTTATGGTTATCCAAGGGGCTAAGCTTAAGCAGCGCGTTTACGTTTCAGGTTGTCCCGTCTTCGTTTTTCCGGGGCGGATCGTAAAACTGCTCGTGAAAAAGGCTCGAAGGCAACGCGGCGCATGCAAACTGGCGTTAATGGTCCGGATGGCTTTTGTTGTTTTTAATTAACCCTTTCTTCTGAGCAAAGGAATCGCGGAGTGAAATACTTCGCGCCCTCTTTTTCGACAGGGTCCCACGAGAGATGTAAATACGCGCCAATCGCACCTCAGAGACGAAGACGGCTTGGCACGGCACTCGGACAATTACGGTCTTGTTCAATTATCCGACGTAGTGCACCGCTGCGCTCTTTCCCGTTGGCTCCTTTTTTTTTCGTTGTTTCACTTTTTGTACCATTATTAATTATATATTCCGTTTAGTCACGAAGTTAAACGTAATTGGTGGGTTACGCGTATTTCAGGGTGATTATTTATTATTGATGAGCGCGGTGCGCCTTCAAATGACCGTTCGACGTTTTTGAGCCACGTTACGAATGTGTACAAATTACGCTGAGATACGTTATTGTAAATGCAATCCGAACGTGAGATTGATGTCGAAGTTTCCAAGGAAGTTCGGCAAACATTTTTTTGTAATTATGTGTTTTAGCGACGATTCATTTTAATTCCGTTTAAAAATTATGAGCCCACTTGGTCGGAACAGTGAATTATAGTGTAATCGGTTCCTAGTAGAATCATCCGAGATCTCGAAGTTGTAAATTGACTGGATTGATCGCGTGATTTTGAAGGTCGATCGAGTTTAAATTGTAAACGGTTTAAATTGTGACTAAGCAAAATTCTTGTACTTGACAGAGTTTCCTAATTTCTACATTGTATCGTGCGAAACTAAATCGGTCGTAATTGAAGATGAAAACTGAAAAAATTGGCGTTGATTAAACATCTTTGACGTGCATTACAATCCGCAAAGACGTCGCTTCGCTTGACACACGTGTTCGGCATGATTTAAGCGCTCGGCATTTTTGACATTCCTATTAATTGGCGTGAAACGTGTAAATTACAAATCGCCTCGCCGGTGAGTTGTGCAATTCCCGAGACGCGAACACGATGCCAGGGACACACACATGGTGCACGTTATTTGCGTCAGTGATGACACGTCACGAGCCTGAAGCAAATCTTGACACGTTTCAAACGGTCAAAGAAGCGTACAAGAAGGGGTTATTCGTCGGCGCTTTGTCGTGGTCACGCCGGCTGTCAATCATCTGCAGAAAAAGCCGGCGACACATTAAAATCTTTCCCGAATTTCTCCTCCTACAACTACATTTTAATTTTAAATCTTATACTTCGATCAATAAATTTGATTTTTAAATTCTTTAATTTTTAAAACCGTAAATTATCCTGAAAGCAAAAAGTCTAACGGAATGTTTTGATCGACTTTTTTATTCTTTGTCATTGAATTGATATGGGAATTTTATTTAGTCCTACCTGAGTGATCTTAAGACATTAGAAAAAATAATAAACATTTTGGTTTGATAAAAAATACGATGTCTGATTGATTTGATTGAATACGTGTTATGAGACAGTTTGGTCAAAGAGGAAAGATGTCTTGCAAGTTAATGAGATGTGTTTATAAATGTGAAATGTCAAAATGGAGACGAATCACGCGGACATCAAGCAGTATCGTTGAAAATAAGAATTAATGTCCAGCAAGTGCGAGATGAGTGTCTCGTCGAAAAGCCAAAGGAATGAGGAGACGAGAGATTGATCTGTGCGATTAATCAATGTAAATGGTTCTGGAGGGACTAGTCGATAAATTACGCGAATGGACAACGAGAAGAAAAAAATTATCGTCCATAAAGGTCGAGGCGAGAGGACCTATCGATTTTTGCCTCGCGCCTGTTGGACGTAAAAACTCATGTACACGCCTTCCAGAATTATTAGACTAGAGTCAGGTCAAAATAAAGTGTCAAAAATGAGCCATTTTTTCCCTCCCAATCACAAGATTAGTTTGAATAAAGATGTCATAGAATCAAGTGTTGACAACATACAAAAAATTAAAAAAATTTAAAAAAAATTTTAATCAGCGTTGCAATTTAATCAACGTTGCGAAAATTCAGTTTTGAGGGGACTAAGTATAATAAAAATAAATGTATTTCGAGCATCATCGTACATGAAAGGCAAAAAGGAGAAAAGTCGAGTAGTTGACAGAGTGAGCAAGTTATCAAAAGGGAGAAGCTGATAAGAAGCCGAGGTCAAACAAGCAGAGTGTTAATCAAAAATCTCGCCTCTCGTTCATTCCAGCTCGAGTCATTTCTCGTATTCCGTTTATTCCGTCGCTCACGACAAGAGACAAATAACTGCTCGTTGGTTAACAGCTTGGATCGAGGATCCGGGGTTTTGGTACATTAATCTGTATCAGCCGACGCCATCAATATTTAATCGTAATCCGGCAAATTGCCGTGTGTCTATATACTGCCAATCCCGTGTAGATCTTGACGGACTGCGAATGCCGATACAAGTTATCCAATCATGTGTACACCTATGTTCAAATACGACGAGCATTAATTTTTATGAATCACTGTACGAGTACGCCAGTGCTGATTTGGAAACAGAGATTTGTTCTACTCCTAGTCTTGTTTTAGTCTTAGTCCCTTGACAATCTTTTGCAAAATAGTGTCACGGAAATTTTCAGCGTTGCCTTACTCGTATCAGAGCGAATACCGAGATTTTTCAATTAACGGATAAAAGCTCATCAATAGGTTTATTAATTAACAGGATGAAAGAAGGCAAAATCAACAGAACGCGATTCGCAGATGAAATTAATCACTCGTAATTTCTGCATTGGAATCGAGACAGTCAATGATCGATCAAATTCGTTGAAGACTTTGTGAAAGCCCAAAAAGGGTAAGGTCACAGTTTTTCATTTACGAACGTCACTCTTTTAAGTAGAAAAAACTCTTAATAAGACGAGCCAAGATAAATTGATACATTAATATCTCGTGTATGATTCATGGTGTCGCGGATCGTGGGATCAAGCGAGGGACTCTCCTGGTGCATTCAGTAGGGAGCGTGATATATAGTCATTAGCACTGGTTTTGTGTTAGAACAAATAGTCCGCGAGACAGTCAGTCCATAAAAAACATTCACCGTAGATATCAACTTTTTAATCAACTTCTGCTACCTCTTACTATTATAAAAATTTATATCACTTTTTTTGTATCCCATTTATTGCCCATGTTCAATGCAGTGCTAATAAAAATAATTTATAAGAATAATTTTTTATTTTTAATTTTTTATTTTTAGTTTTTTGAGCCATCTCGGATGAACTAAACAAATGACTTTTGTTTTCGTGAAGAGTTGATCTGAACCCATTGTGATTTATGGGATAGAAGGGGATGATACTCAAAACGATACCACTTATTCGTCAAAAGATGGCCCGCGGCTTCTTATGTTGTGCTCACCTTATTCGTATACGTTTGCTTTACAGCTGTCGCTGTCGCAGATGGAAGCGCAGATGTCAGACTGTATGTGCAATCCCGACGATGCGCGTTGTGCTGTCTACAACCTTTTACTGCATGGGCGATACCCGCGAGAAGCACGTAAATTACCGACTATGACGATGCGCTACTACCAAATATACTCGCAACAATCAATTTCGTAAGCCTTTTCATCTTAATGACAGTATAAAATGTCACCACTCAAAAATGATTAATTGGTGCTTAAGAGCCAACCTGCGTAGTATTATGTCATCTACATAACAAAAAAGAACCCGACTTCAAAAAACGTGTAGAATAAAAATTTGGTGAAAAAGAATGTAATGTAGGTCAGCGCGGTTTATTTTCGCTAAAATGAGCGTTTCGATGGTATTGATTCGCAGAACTATCATTCAATCAGCGCAGTTCATAGGCTATAAAAAAGGAGTCACGAAATCAATCGGCCTGATGAATAACAGCAACGCTCACGCATTTCGGATTAAATTAGTGTTGGACTGAAGAGCCGGCAAAAAAATTTAGCAAGTCGCTGGCATTAAAAGATGCTCCTTATTATCCGGGCGGTCGTAATAATTGGCTTTCGCGGTGCGGCCAGCTAAGACGGGTTTTGCGATCAATACTCTCTCCGGGCACATTAAAAAACTGTAAAGTCGATCGGCGTGTATACACGCAGCTTGAACTCCGAGGCGACTAATTACAGTGACCGCTACAATTGGGCATTTCATAAATTGATCGGTGTCTTAACCCAATTTAATCGACTTTTTCGTTTTCACGGGCGCGTACATCGGTTTGCACAGCGGGTGATGAACAACACGCGCGATCTTCCTATAATTAAACGCCGATCAGGCGCAATTTCAGTCGCTAATATTAGAGTCTTAGTTACACTTTGTAGCCAACAAATAGCGCCAATTAACGTTCAGTATCGGAAAATTCCGTTGTTTAAATGCAAAAACATTGAGTATTCCATGCAAACTACTACTTTAAAATTATCCTTTAATTGCAAACAAAATTTACATCTGCTTCGAAAATTCTTCTCTGCAAAACAATGAAAAATGAAGTTCAACATCGATTTTCTGCAAACGTTGCAATTTTTGACAAAAAATAATTTTCTAAACATTGTTGATAAGGTTGTTTTCGATAAGGTTGGACACCTGAAAATGTCTTGCTGCAAAGTTGTAGCAAGCATAATGAACTGGTAATTACGGTACGAAAGCAAGTATGGAAGTAGAAAGTATCGACAAGGCGATCGTACAGAGTTTTGCAGAGGTTCGCAAAGTAGGCACGGTCCGTCCCGAGGCGATGTATAAATAAAGCGTGTAAAGCACGTGTAGTGGAAGGACCTAGACATTCGTGAACGAAAGAGCAACTGACGCAAGGGCCAAATGAAAAATGCCGAGGAGAACGATCAATGTAAATATATTCATGATATGGGGTGGACGGGCGCGCGGTTCGCTGGGGGCTACGCGAGTATATGTTTATATTTTCGTGTCTGACACTTTATGCGCCGCTTAGAAAGGGACGAATCTGGACGCGAGGTGACAGTCGACTGATGCATCATTCATTCTTTGGCAGCTCGTTACAATTTAAAAGGCCCAGCTTTTTTTCACCCACATCTCTTCTCCAGTTCCATCAAAATGAAAAATGTTACTCCCGACCAAATTATCAGCGGACGATAAACTTGTTCATAAAATCCGATCCAAAACATATCCTCAGATTGAAACTTTCATCCCCTCTCGACTTGACTTTGGTGTGAATAAAAATTCAAATCAAGCGCAAAGCCAGACGTGTTATAAAAAAGTCTCTCTAAACTATAGATCTTGGTATCAATTTATTGCTCGTTCTCTCTCACGGCCTCGGCGCGAACGAATGGGCAAAGCGACGATTGCATATATTTCGTGTCAGCGTAATTGTCTTCGTTAGAAATAATGTGACGGCGTTAAGAGAGCCCGGGATAAAGTGCTCTCGCGTATGGAATATAATTTTCGAATGATAAAACACAATGTTGCGTCGTAGCGTGCGTTTTTCGTGCGCAATGAATTGTACATCGAAACACCTTATACGCGGCGCACTCGATCACAGCGACCCCCCGGTGCACGTATACTCAGACGTATATCAAACACACACGACGGGGCCGGCTACGTGTACCGATCGCGCTTAAAATTCCGCCTGCTTGACCTGCGATAGATTGGAGGCGGCACGAAATACATATCAATTTCATCCCGGTGTCCCTCGGGAGCGGCGCCTGCCGCCCGTTACACGCCTCGTTGCATTTTTTTCGATCGCTTTATTCTCGCCCCTCCAACTGACCATGATTATGCTGATGGCTATTAAACGCCCGCGCTCTACATTTTCTCTCTCGCAAACTCTCCGAAGTGTCGTTGACTGTTTCGCGATCCCCGGGTTTTAACCGAGGATGGGAGGAACGAAAAATGTAGATGAAACCAAAATGTTACGTTCGGCTTTATCAAACCCGGTATGAGTTAAGCTCTTGTATCAACGGCGCAAAAGTCGAATGGCCAATCGGCTCTATACGTTTTCAAACTTACGATCGCATAAAGTCCAAGGTCTTATGATCGGCTACGTGGGGGATGGCACTGGTCATCGTCGGCAAATTGAATCCCGTCCCACGGGACGCGTTTCTGTATTTCAGCGTGATGCATGCCGACACGCATACACAAAATGCAAATCTGATCTAGGTAATACAAATTGCCCTACTGAAATATTTTTTTTATCATTCATATCCCGCAAGAAAAGAACTATAAATTGTCAATTGTTTTGGCTAGCTTTGTCATTCGCATTTGACACCCTTTTAACATCACCTTTTTTCAAACTTAACCATGGGTATCAAAAATCAAAAGTGAACCGAACACAAACATATGAAAGTGAATTTTGAACTTACCATGTGACACCCATCCGTGATGACATTTGTCGCAGCAACGCAGATATCTTTTGCCCGGAGTGAAGGAGTCGCACGAACACCCGTTCGCTGTGCATTTAATAGACTGTAAATCAAAAATAAATACATTTAATAACTGCCTTAATCATCTTATTTCGACATTTTAGTTTTTTGACTATCGTTTGTTTTTTATTCACTGTTCTTTTTTTTCTGACATTTCTAAATTCTCTGATTTTATCGGAAAGCAGACGTGAAAAGTATACCTTCCGTAAACATTATTAATTTTCGCTCACCGATACTATGTTATAATTTAAAAGACAATTTTCAAGTATACACGCAAAAACGCTGCGAAAAGCAAACAGTCGTTTTTCGGCAGGGGTTGCTACGGCCGTTACACCGTGCTATGCTAATATCAAGACAAATGAAGCGATGCGTGAAGACAACCCCTAGTCATGTGTCTTTATAGAGATAATTTTCTTATGCCAGCGTGCAATTTTCGAAGACCTTAGGCTTAGCGGCAATATTGCGAAAATTGCACGCCATGAAATGAGAAAGCGATGAAGATAAAGAAGGCGCGAGGAAGCTTGTATTTGCATCTAAGCCAATTGAATTATAAATTGGTTCAAATGACATATTGAAAAACGTGTTGAAACTTTTGAACAATGAAAAAGGTAAATAATTTTTCGAGAAGGGGAAAAATTTATAGTCGGTAAAAATTTATCCTCATAAGATCGATAAGTGACTCGGTACTATTTTTTATGGTCCGATTGATACATTTATATCCCACCACCCAAGATGCTGTGAAGTTTTTATGAGTCACAAATATATTTATAACGTCATAATGCAGCCTCGCACAAAACTTGATAACTTTATACCGCAAGCGACGTTCTGGCTAAGGTCGCACAGGTGTATAAACCATTGACAACGTGGTTCGCAGCCATAATGAGTAAAATCCGGCTTCTATAGCGCGTTTAATCAATAGCCTGCGGTTGTGTTATTTAGTAATTAAAAATATTTCCTCAAAGCCGAATGACAGCTGGGCCAGCTGGAATCCATAATTCATATCGAAATGTTTACTTTCTCTTTATCGGCTGGCAGATCTGCTACTTCGGGGTTAATTGGATGTGACACAAAAAAGGCCAATAGGTGCAATGTAAGCAAACATATAATAAAGCCGGTTGCAAAATTTCGCAAAATGCACCGACAACAAACTGCTGTTTAAATGATCGTACATCATTGAAAATGATATCCAAATGTTTCTCCGACTGAATTATTCACAATTTTCAATTATTATGCAGAAAACAAATTTTAATAAACGAACACATTTTCGATAAATATAAATAAAGTTAAATACTTGGACATGTAGTAAATTTTCGATTCGGTTCAAAACTTGTTTACACAGACAAAAATATTTAGTTATACGAATATATTAGTTCCAAAGATTTGACTACGAAATTTATTAACGAACGACGAGAAAAAGTTGGAAATTGAATAGGCGCATTTGTCACTCAGCAAAGTGTAATCTGACCGCAATGCACTTGGTTATCAACAATATAGAAGTATAAACTCGGGTGCGTTATAAACATGACTAATCTGGCGTCCAGTAATGCAACGATAATAGAGCCAGTACTTGTTCATCGTTGCAAATTAATTTGACTGGCTCGCATTAGAACTTGAAGTATAAATCATCGTGCGTGTGTACACCCGCAAACTCCAAAGCTTATTAATGAGTTCGAGGATTTGTGTTTATCTGCCCGCTTGCCGAATCAATTTTGCCGCGCACTATCGCAGCCCGTTTACAGTCAACTTTTTCAAACTAATAATGCAAATCGCGTCAATGATTTTGTCCAAAAAACAAACATTCAGCGTACCCTCGGTATGCTCATAAAATTTAATTGAACAGTTAGTGTATAAGTAAGCGGCTTTTCGAATGCCATGAATTTTACGGCCAATGATTGATTTGCAGCGGAATAAACGCATTTAAATGTTCGTTTAATGATATTGGTTTTCAAAGTATAACGCAATTTTTTATCATTTTCCCACAAATTGAGTGAAAAGTGAACATTAATTTCGAGAACAGATCAAATATTACAAATGTGCGCGAACGAATTTAATTTTGTACAGATGGAAATTGATCAAAACTTAATATACGTATCCAATTTTAATTCAAATTAAATGTTCACTTTCGACGGGCGCCAATTCGGCTTCGCGCGCACGGGATTTGATTTATCTTCGCCATAAGCTGCGAAGCGCGCTGTCAAAATAAACGAAACGCTAACAGTCATCGGTTTAGCATATTGTCGCAACGGCGATAACAATTTGCGTGATAAATATCGGCCGTGTGCGGCGTCGTTCAAATGTAGCGGAATTAACTGCTTAGCCTGAAAGCATCTCAGCGAAGTGTGCAATGATAAAGGGGGGGCCCGGGTATTGCGCGTAATACGTATGCGAAAGAGGCGCCCGCAGAATAACTCTCACGTGTCGCTTCCGCAAAAAAGGACGACCGCGGCATAAAAATAACGTGGGGGCAGCGACGATAAATATGTCCGCAGGCGACAAAATATCGCGGAGTTCGCCGGGTCCTCGGCAGGGGACAACTGCGCCGCTGACGGACGGCACCCGCAGGACTACTAAGTCACGCTTTATGCTAAGTCAAATCGGACGATCGTTTCTTTGCACACCCTTTTCAAAAATAACGTCACCTCCATTTTTTGTTGCCTCCGAGGTATAAAATACCCAAATTAGCTTCGTCTTTTAGTAATACATTATTTCGTCTCGCTTCGAATATTTCAACTCGAGATTTTTTTTTTCATTTTTCAACCGAAATTGCACTACAAAAATTCTTATCAAATTATTCTATTACTTTTAAACTGAACTAAAATTGTACCGTATCAACAGTTGTAATGATTTTAAAATCGATGAAATATTCATTTTCGGTGATTAAAAATGGTTGGGTGAAATACGTGAAAATGTAAAGTTGACTCGACACTGTAGAGTAGATTAAAATATCGCAATGGTCCTGTACCTTGCAGCGTGTAGCAAATACTCTCCCCCCACGCTGGTTATTTAATTTAAAGAAAAGGATAGCTTTCACGGTTCCGACACTGACTGGCGCACCGCACAGTGATGCATACAAACGAACTCGGGCGAAGGGCCGCGTATTGTTTCGCCCTGACTTTCGTCGCATTAAAAAAATCTCCAACGCGTGGCCGAAACCTCGAAAATCCCAAAGGCGACTGGTGTCTCACGATAGGGCTGTTAACCGACATTGAACCCATGTCGGATTAACTCTGTTCATTTTCGTGCTCTGTTTCGCTGCTTTTTTTATGACATGTGTTGGGTCACGCCAATTTTCTTTAATCTCTGATAACACATGTTGATTCGTTATTAAAAAGGCATGATTAATACAATTTATGACGTCAGTTTAAAATTTCTGTGGTTTAAAATTAGACAAGTTTAGATAGTATCAAACTATTGAATTTTGTAATTGAATCATCGGTTCGTTTTTGGATTTAATAAAGTAAAAAGTTAAATAAAGAAAAATGTTTTTCGTAAAGCACGTACGAGGGGTTAATTTGCGATCGGGTCACAAACCCATGATCGATCGCTATTGTCTAGTTGTCGGCGTTTCAGGGTAATAGCCACACCTTGCGAGTAAGCCTGTCGATCGAGGCGTCGTGCAAACAAAAACGAACCATAATAGCTTTTAATGGAAGATGAAGAAGGCCGGTTGTTCGGTCGAGTTTTACACTCGAGCGGTTGAATATATCAGTCATTACAAAGCGCGATCGCCATCGTGCAAATGAAGTGACACACGCGACCAACCGTCTCAGACCTCCCAAGATTTGCATTCGTCCCGACGCCAGATGTTGATGGTTCCTTGACACGGGACAATCGCTTTTCATTCGGAGTAAGTGCCTTCCATGGCAAATAGACCAAAGGGGTTATTCCAATAAAGAAGGCTTTCTCGAAATCGCCCGACTAATCACAGTTATTAGCGACCAACACTTTTGACAATTGCGTTCCTTTCGAAATTCGGTTTATTGTCTACGATTTTTATTTTCATCGTATGAATGATAAAATGAACCGAACCATTCGTTGACTTTCGGAGAAGTCAATTTTTGAGAACGAATTATAAGTGTTTCGTTTGTTTATGGATGTTTTAAAGAGAATAGAACTCGAAAATAACCTTTGGTTTTGAGTTAGATTTACAAAACGTTGTTTAGTGTCTAAGTCAGGGTTATAATCTATGAGGAGGTACAGTCAACAATTGAAATTTCGAGGCGCGGTTGTGTATTTGCTATAAATTCATTACATCAAACACCGCTAAACACGCTGACAAACCGCTGCCGTACAATTATTTAATCTGGCACGGCCTATAATGTAACGATAATAACAGATTGGCGTTGGACAGTGTTATGATTTGAATATGATTAACTATTTATAATGAGGTTCATTCTACAGTTATAACGCTGTGCAAACAAATGTCAAGTTGCAAAAGGCTTTCAGTGAAAAAAAAGATTCAGAGAAGAAAGAAAAACACGAAACACTAATTATGGAAACAAAAACGACCATAAATAAAGAAATGACATTTGAAATAACTTTTCGCAAAAATTTCAACTCATTAGACGGCCTGTATGCAAACTGATTTACGGAATTAACCATGCGTTAAGGAAGAAATATTTTTTCTAATGATAATCGCGAAACTAAGCGTGTCGTAGCGGAGGTAATACGTCCTGGACTCTATTACTTGTATCTTGAAAGAAAAATGGCAAGGCCGAGTAAAGGGGTGGACGGCTTAGCAACGTGAATTATGGTTACTGAACTCGGCTCTGTATAGCACTAAAGCTTATATATGTTACATGCTCGTATCGTACGCACAATCACAAAGAAGGTACCTGGCGCTGTAGATTCAGAAATTGCAAACTATCATTAACACAACTATGAAATATTTGACAAATGTCTTCTAATCGTATCACATTCTCCATCTCAAGTCATTCCTATGTTTTTTTAAACTTTCATACAAAAGTTAAAAATGAATGTAAAAGTTAAAAATGTTACTTTGAATTTTTAACGATTGTTTATTTTTTTGTAAGAATTTTAATTAAAATAATAATTAAATTAAAAATAATCGTTGCAGTTAATTCATGAAAATTGTGGTGGGAGAAAAATTGTTTAGCATGTAATGATTGTGAACTGGCGTGAGAGTACACGTTGATTTGGTGTACAAGGTACAAATACACAGAGATCGGTGAAGAAAAAAGGGGCAATCGCACCCCACAGTCCTTTCGGCACATAGCACAGCATATGATGCCAATCCAGTCGCGTTTCTCTCAAGTCGATGTGTGATATATCGGCTCGTAAAAATCTTGAGGAATACAGTATCTCTGTTGGATCTCGACCGAAGGTCGGCGTCACCGAAAGAGTCTTCTTGCCGAAGGTAAAGACGAAATTTCGCCATACGAGAGGGACCGTATGAGCGTATATCATGTGAGCGCACGCGCAGCCTGAGATCCCTTCTTGCGTCGCGATATGAGTTCTTGCTGAGAGGTGCGAACATCGTTAACAAGTCTCGTATTTTACAATATAATGTTCCTCGTCGTTTCTGAATGGAACACGAAAGAAGGGATCGTTCCCAAATCGTATTGCTCATCAGCAACCTAACTCTTGTACAGTCTATCCATTAACTAACTGAAGGTTTATTTACTAACAATATCAAATAAATTAATGTATTGGATACAATTGTAGTAAGTGAGTTTGCAAAAATTTGGAGAACAATTTTTTTAGTGAACGGTTTGCAAAAAAAAATCGTAAAAAGTAATTGAAAATAATTAAAATTAGGCGTTATCTAGACCTTAGCCGTTTTTGTATTCTTGTATTGGCTGAATTGGTATCACACATTTCTTCATGCTTTGCATTTTACATTTTCTTGTTCATGATTGGAAGTTGAAAGTTTTTAGAAATACAGTAAACAACTGACAGTTGGTGACAGTCGTTTGGTTATGGCGACTGCTCTAAAACTTTGGCTAAAAGTTTACTAAGTGTCCATGATATGGTGGCGCTAGCTTCTGGACTTTCGAACCGTTTGAATATTTGAAAAAATGTATGAGAATCTTTGATTAAGAACAAAAATTCGAATGGTTCGAATTCAGAATGACAAGCGCCTTCACACCATTGACGTTTCATGAAGTTAGCCATATTTTTTTGGTGCAGTCACCTTTACTTGTTTTTGGCGTAAAAAAAATCGTAAAACGGGACACATTGACTTGTTGAAGTAAACAAAAACTGTTATTTGCAGATTATTAAAAAAGTATATTCAACTGATACTTGGAAAATCATGAATTTTTCGACTAAAATATTTCCAGCCTATCGCGAGTTGACCTGACTATCTTGATGATTGCGGCTGATTAGTAAAATGACCAAAATTTCAACAGTCTGAAGGAAATATTAATCAAACAGTATTACAAATTAATTTCTCAATGATTCATTCATGAATAAACGATTGATCCCTCGTTAAAAAAGTGCTGCGAAGTTAGAGTCACTCCATCAGATGCTTATATTCAGGTTCGACGAGTCGGTTGATACAGCTGAAGTGACCGTCGAATAAACTGGGCTCAAAAAAAATGCACATCATCACGTGTGCAACTCATACAAACGTTTTGAAAATGTAAAGTAACGAGTGTGCAGAGTTCTTCATATCCAAAAGCTTCAATTAGAGCGTATTTTTCTTTCGGCATGAGTGAAAGTTTTTGCTCGGACGTTGGTACACACGAAGCTTTCTCACATACAGGAACCGCGAAGCGAGCAAAGCAAGAGGGCGAATAAGGATTTCACGAATCCGGTCGTCGGTTCGGTTCATTTTCCACAAGTGCTTCCGGATATTCTCAGCACGCTGCTACGGTCAGGAAGTTAAGTTGAGTAGAAAGATGGGAGAGGTATAGACGGCAAAGGGTTTGCTGTCCGTGCAGCGGCTAGAGCGAGTTCGGTCGCTTGTCGGGGTGGAACGCGAGCAGGAGCAAATGGCAGAGAAAGAGAAGGAGAAAATGGAAGAGGTGGACGGAAAGGGAGGGTGCACACTTACCCCACAGCTAGTGTATTGATCCGGAGGCGGCGGCGCTGGCGCTGGCAGCGCCGGCGGTGGCGGTCATCCGACCGCTAATTAAATGCCAATCGACGATCCCCTTCCCTCGACTGCGCTCCGATCTTCGCCGGTCCGCCCCCGCGCGCCCTCGCTCCATCGTCATCTCCAAATATGTGCGTTTGTGCGTCACAGTCATTTACACTCGCTGCGTTTCATATATTTCATACCGAATAACTCCATCCACGAATAACCCTCTGAAAAGCTTCTTCTGCTGCGTTGCTATCGATGACGCGAATCCAAATATTCGAATTCCGATTATTCGATGTTATTTACCGCACCCTCACTCGATGACCTTACGAGTTATATTAGTTTCCAATTGACCCACCCACCGCAATATTTATTTTCAATCTCCCAAGGAATTTCAATAGCCCAATTATGGGACTTTTTTTTTCTCCTGAGCCTTTTGTATTACTTTTTAATAGTTTTTTTTTTTCGGCTGAAAAAAGCGATGACATGGGCGATATGACGAGTTCCCATGTCCCAGACGCGCGACGACAACGGAATGTGAGAAAAAACACAAGCTTGTGCCGAAAAAAAAAGTAAGGTTGTGAGATTGCTGAAAGTTGGACGAGTCACCCCTTCATCGAGGGATACGAAGAAACGCCGGTTGATTGACTTCCCTTGGGACTACACTTTAGGAAGACCACAGCTGATCCCTCTTAGCTATCTTAACCTTCGACCCTTTTGTACAAGGCAAACTCTACCGGACGTGACCGGTATACTATCGCTTACATTCCTATCATTCTGATGGATACTATCAATCCCAACCTAATAACAGATTCTTCATTGGCAGTTCAAAAATCGTAAGCAGGGTTGGGAGGAAAAAATTGACATCCAAAGTATGACCTTTTAATCAGAGACTTACAATGGTATCATTCGATTTTGTTTATCGAAGAGTGAAAAAAAATGTTGAAAGGGATAAATGTTGTGTTTAGGATGTTGATTGGCGGTCATGCACCCCTCTCTGGGCGCAGGGCGGTGTTAATTGGTGCGGAAGTAATTAAGAGATGGCCACCCTATCCTCACCTTTCCCTTGCACGCCCACGACTTTCTCCACCTCCAGCAACATTCTACGGCTAACGAGCAAACGCTGGTGCTCCGGGAGATGATTAATAACGAGGCACTCTCGAAAAGCGTACCACGAAGCCTGTCGAAGGGTAGTTGATAAAAGTTTTCGTCGCTTCGCTTAGCCACTCATCGATCGGGCTTTGCAAACCCTTGGATATAATTTTTCTATAATCCAGCCATGTTCATTAATGCCACTCATTACGTTTCAATCTCGCCTTTGCGATTTCCTTTTCTCGAGTAACCAAAAATTCGTTGAATTTTTCGTTAGCAACTGATCAAGGAGTTGGTTCGAATCGGGTCATTCATCAAGTACACGAGGGTCGACGAAAATAATCATGCTCTTGGGGGCAACTATTATTTTTTTCTCGTATTTCTAGTTTCATATTTTGTGCCTTGCATATCAGCAGGCTCTTTAACAAGGTGTATCAATCTCCCAGGCTATCCGACAGCGCGATCAGCCAGACAGGGAGGATGGATCGCGGCTCGTCATTACAGTCAAGTCCAGGGAGGTCACACCTGGCGCCCCCAGCTACGACCCTGACGCCATTTGCCTCCTCTTTCGAGTTAATGGCGCGGCAGATGCGGATCATACCGCTGTTCTTCCGAATCTTCATAAATATCCGGATCGATATTGCTCTTCCCGCGAGCTCTCGCATACGATCAAAAACGCCTCGATATTACACTATAATAACCGATCCGGCGCAAAATCTTCAAAAACGATATTGGCTTGTGAAGTTTATGCAGAACAGTGTCAAAGAAATGACGTCTAATTGGATGATAAATTTGTCGCCTGCTTTTGTTTTTCTAACCTAAATTACGATTGACGATGTCAGTTATGAGTTTTTATGAAAGATGAGTTATTTCAATTATTCGTAATTGTTTGTTGGCCCTGGAGCTTTCGATGTGATTTTCGTCGAGCTGGTGCTCTAACGAATTACAAGCACATATTCATCGGATTATCCAGATACACGTATTACCAAGCGGAATTTAATAACGATTCGATATGAATGAATTACGCACCAGACATATCGGCAATGATCGTTTCAACGTCGTTTCAAGACTTTTGATGACTCTCTAGTTGGTACGTCCAAAAATTTTTCAACTGTAAAAAAAATTCAATCAAAAGAAAAATACATTTTCTTGTCATTATCCACAATTCTTAATTTGTTTCCAATAGTTTTTGAATTCTTCAAAATCTGCAAAACTCTTCTGTAGTAATTGAATGGTAACTTGAAATTGCGTTCAGTGGGAAAACTATGGCATTCAAGATTCCAACGTGGCAAACTCATGACCAAACAAAAAGTATCGTGATCAATTTTCATTAATTGAGAGGGCCAAAAAAGTTTGCTGCTTGGTTAACTACTGCTGACGGTTCAATTTTTTTGGCCGTGCAATGTTGTCGCTAAGTTGACGCGATTGCTAAGAAAAAAAGCATCAATCCGCAAAAAAGCTATTGGTTTCGAAGCCGTGACAAACGGCTTCCGATCGAAAAAGAAGTGCGCGTGTGTTGCCTGCGTTTCTCTTTCCCAAGCAATAGAAAAGACCAAAGTTGCGATCGATCGCGGAAAAACTTTTGCCCGCTCCTTTTTTTTTATCACGAACTGAATATGTACATCGGTTGGAAGTGCATTGGCCTTGGATTCCCGCCAATAGATTAATAGTTCCAGAGTGATGATCAAACTTTTGTACGCACACAGTGCCTTGTGAAAATGACGAGACACTATTCATGAATGTCAAGATGAAATAAAATCACTTAATTCCGATCGATTCATTCCGTTGAAAGCAGAAGAAAGAGAAAAGTCGTGGAAAGAAAAAATGAACTTGTCATAACAGCGAGAGATTATCGGGCCGAATTTATACCGCTGACAAAATAACTGGATTAAAAAGCGGTGTTTATTATTTCTGAGACGGTAAACACGGGAGAGGCATAAGTAAGAGGCGACGCTTACGTAGCAAACGTCAAAACATTGGTGAATTATGAGTGTGCATAACACGGAAGATCAATTTCCCAGGTCTCGGAATAAGATAGACGCAGAGAGGATGGGGACAGCGCGATCCCAGCGAGCTGCTTCGCATTGTTAAGAGCTCGTAATAGATTATGCATTAAACGCGCAACAGAATAGAGAGATAGAGAGTAACAATGGAACAGCCACTTCCAGCTCCCTCAGGGATTCCGTCGTTCGTCATCTTTCGTTCTTCTGTCCCACTCGCTCACCCTTGCCTTACTGAGAGATCTCGCTCGGGATTATTGTTGCTTGACAATTTTCGTCGCAAATTCTATCACAGGCCGATGAAAAAAGTCGATGATACTTTGATCCGGGATTGGTACGATAACTTTAATGACCACTCAAGGAGGGATGATGACGGTAAACGCTCGACGATTATAGAGACCAAATGGAAGATTTATCAAGTTCTCGAACTCTTCTGGCTTCGAAAAGTATTATCAATTTTGGTTTGGTCTTTATGGGTCTCTGCTTGAGCGCATTTTTTTGTCGTACCTCCACGCCTTTCTTAACTGATTACTGACCGTTCGGCGCCGCGCGAATGAAGCATCAAAATAATGCATGTAATCTGCTTCTCTCTTACAAAATCGTTTGACCCCGTATGCTCGAGAATCCACGGTATTTGTAACATCCACTCGGTGTCCTAAAAATATCAATTTGCCATTAACTTCGAAACCTATCACATTTCAGTCGAAAATCCATTTTTGAAACTTACTAAAATTTTTGTTATTTTATTTTTAATTTAATCTTTCCATTTATTCGTTTTCAATGTTTGTAAAATAAATGCAAGAACGTAAAAATAATATTGAAATAAAATTAACTGATTTTGAATGATAAATTCAAAATCAGGAACGAGAGTCTCTAAGACAAACTTGCCAGAATATTTGTCACCCCCTATAGTCAACCTTTACTTGTGCACAAGTATAACACAAGTCTAACCCTAATATTAACGAAACCTCGAAGCCGATGAACAAAGTCGCGCGATTACAAGGATTGTTTTAAGACGAGCAAGACGTGCCTTTGACCGTGAGACACGAACGTGTAATTTCATTATTACGGTTAATCTGTTGACATTAGAACGCAACTCGTCCGAAATTGTTGGCCTGAGCGAAACACGACGTTCCATTATGTCCAAACGGTTTAGGCTAGTCGAGTCGGTCTAGGTCAATTTTTGAAAAAAACCAAACGAGAAAGAAGAACTGAGGATGCGAAGAAATAAACTGTTCGGAGCCAAATTGTGAATGTCCAGAACTCTAATTTCATCTCACCAAAGCGAGGTAGCCCCAGCCCTCGGCAATTGCCAGCCGATTAAACCGACGAATGACCGCGATTATTTATTTATTGCTTTTTTTCTTGCAAGTCTATAGCGTCTCGTGACTGCTAAAAAATTGGCGCCATCAGATTTGCATCTTTAATGTCCACCTAGGTTCGGCCTCCCTGCAAGGATGCGACGCTGGGAAGGTGTTTTCAGATTTCGTTTGAAGATGATTGTCGCTACTTAATGTGTCCAATTTTGTGCCAAACCGCCGTCAGGATTTCGCAAGCTTGTCGAGCGGCGTTCCTCTACGAGCGTGTCATTCTGTAAGATCGCCGCCGTCACTCATCCGGATCCTCTCGAGACACACGGCTTGAGTGAATAGCCGGCATTGTGGCCGGCGTGGGTTTTTATTGCCAAGGCGTGTTGCGTCACACTTGTCACTCAACCTTACGACGCAGCATCATTGTCGTTTTTCGAGATAATGATTGACCGCAATCGAGATACGACCTTGGCGTAATTAACGCGCTTGATGCTCCGAGAGCCTATCGCACCACACGCGACAGGTAAACGTGCCTTTTCGTCGTTCTAATGCCCTTCACTCTCTCAAGGCAATAAGCACTTTATCAACGTCATTTTGTCCTATAAACGATTCTCCACTGAACAGGACAATGGTCCTGTCACACTTGACGAGACTTGGCGACTAGACCAACTCAAAAGGTCCATTTTCATAATGACATTTCGGTTCTCGATTGTAACCCGAATCGAGCTGAGACATTTCTCATCAGGTGCTATTGACATTTCCAAATCAATCAAAAGAAATTGAACGTTGTTTGTTCAGAGGTGGAAATCTTGAATCACAGGTTCTAGCCATTTTTGGGTGTTGTATAACAATTGATAATGGTTAAACAATTTGATATTTGATTAATTTTTCGAAAGAATTAGTACTCCGGATTAGAGTGAAATTATTCATCAGAAAGTTTGCCTTCAAAATAGAATGCCATTCATTTGTAATGGTTCTGTGATGAAAAGAAAATTGTAGGTCACATAAAGTTTGTCAACAAAAACCAGATCAATGTTTCTTTTTCAAATACAATTTCATTTCATTGTCTCCTTTTTATAAACACCATATTTCTACTTATCACGTGTCAAGTCAACCGAGATCTGTCGGGCCTTCGTCCGAAACGTGTCGTTTGAAAACATTTGATTCCATTTATTATCAGCCTTATGTTTCCTCGTGAAGAATGTTTTCGGAGAATCTGTTGGTTGATTGATTGGACCTGGATTGATGTTCTGGTGTCTCTCCTCGAAATCGTGACCAGCCCCAGAGATATAGGATAAAGTTTGCAACCTCGGAAATGATTACAATGCTGCGAGTAGGCGGATAAGTTGGTGCAACGTGTCGTGCGTGAAAAAAAAGACGATGATTCGTGCCAGGATGACTGCGAACAAGGAAAGCCGCAAATTACAGACGGTGGTACTGTTTTGCAAGCGCCGGTTCGGCGACACGGTTTGATAAGATGTCGCCATTGGCGCAATGTGCCACGCGAAAAATAAACCCGCGAATAAAATTAATAATCTAGACGCAGCGGGCGCGGATAACCTGCAATTTCTTCATTGAGTGCGGCTAAAAAATGTGGTTTCATCTGGCGTTAATTGCTAGCTGGTACAAGCCATCAACTTAACCACGCAAATAAGAATATTTAAGTCAAAGCTGCTATGAATATTGTTTTACGGAATTGTAATTACACTTGAATGTTATCATTATCATCATTATAATGATACCTTAAGCTATTAGTGTTAACTTTGTTAGAATAATTGTACTGTGTGTATTTTTAAATCTCTAAACGTGACCGTTTGTACGTTTTCCTTTTTTACAAAACCATCTAAAATGAATCTAAATTATCAACTTTTTCGAACGCGAGATAAAATTGCTCACGTTTGAAATAAACATGAAAGTTGAAAGTCTCTTGTAAACAAAAATGTACGAGATTAAACGTCAGTGAAAACATAGGCTAAACTCAGACTAACTAAAATTGTTAATTCATTATTCACCGGCAATGAGTGACAGACTGAATTAATTTCACATGTAACGAATAAAACTGAGTAGTTCGAATGAGTCGTTTATTGAAGCGAGCAAGTTAGCGCTTATTTTAAATCCAATTTTAAAGGCCAGGAGATTCCGCCGTTTCAATACAGTAGCGTTTAACATGGGACTTGTCGTCTCATGTTCAAAGCGTTTATCAGTCGTATCTTTGATTTAAATTGGGCTACTTTACGTCGCGATTTGTTCTGAAATTGCGGTAGTCGTGATCGGCCGTGGAGAAAAAATGTCGGGATAACAAGTAGAAATGACACGAAATACGAGTTAAACGTGTTACTTCACGATAGGTTTTATCTTAGGACGATCAGTCCCGTGGACGGTTGCGCACCTGTGTCGACAAAGCGTGTAGAATGCACGTGTGAGATAAACCGAGGCGAGGTGTGCACTCGTTAAAGCTGGAACGGACCACAACGATAGTCTCTCTCAAATTACGCGATTAGTCTCCGGTTGACGCTAAGTGTTTTTAAACGTTTCAAAAATGCTGAAGGACAGTTCGGCGGATAAAAGTGTTAGTCACGTTGATACAGAAAATGTTTATGCAACCAATTGGTCGGGTATCTTATTAGCGCGCAGACACGGAAGTGTAGCAGATTTTATAATCGTCATAAAACGTGTATGACGCTGTGACAACTCTAGAATACGACTTTCCCACGAGTAACAGTACTATTTAATTATTCATTAACTGTGACTGTCGTTTGAAATGTTGCCAGCAACGAAAATTGTTTATAAAGTCAAAAGTAATATACGACGTGAAAGAATTGCGAACTCTTTTTTAATAACTCGGAACCGGTCACTTATCAGATGGCAATAAATCTTTTCATACAACGAGCTTTTATGGCAGAAGCGGCAAGTTTGTTATTAGTCGAGTGACTATTTTTGCAGTCTTTGGTGAAAATGTCTTTTTGAAAAGGGGGGTTGGAGGTCGAGAGCGATAGGAGAGCAAGGTAGCAGAGAGACATCGGGTAAAGTACAGATCGTGGCTCTCGGCGACCGGTTGCCAGGCAACGCGCTAATTAGCTCAGCCGACTCTTTGGAGTGGATACTCAACAGTACTTGGCAATCTCACTGTCTTGCTCTCGCTCTAATTTCATCCTCTCGTTTCGGTATCCAACTTCTCCGTCTCTCTCTCGTGCTCTCTTTCTCTCTCTACTGTATGACCTCTTGACCGTAGTGACAACCTGTCATTCGGCCATCGTTCTGTTATTTGAGTCATTCAAACATCATCGTCATAAACAGAGTAAAATAATCATAGTTTAGTCGTGATTATGCATGATACATAGTTATTTTATTTATAACTAAAAATGAACAAATCTTATCTCTTAAATAAATGATATTTTTCGTTAAAGACAAATTGTTATTCAAAAAAAGTAGATTAACAAGCTAACAACGATGTTTAAAGAACATATTTTCATAAAAAAACATAACTCTTGTTTACTGGTGTAAGAGAGAATAATTGTCAAAATAGTGTACAATCCTGACAATTTATTAAACCATGTTGCACACAGTGTATAGTGCACACGAAGAAATCCTTATATTGCAGGCTGTTTGGTGTGGTCATCAACTAAGCAGATATGCTGATCTAACGTCTTGTTTGCTTTATAAACATGATTGCTTTTACAAAGGAACTTCGTATATTGCCGGACTAAAGGATTTAAAGGGCTTTCAGTTAACATCGCGCGGTCATCTTTGCAGTTTACTTGCTACGTATAAATTTCAATGAGAATTCTCCTTCTCAAGACAATTTGAGAACTACCAAAAGTTCGCTTTTTGTCAAACTTAAAAACGAACCTAATAACAATATAAATTCCAATCAATTCAGTTTAACTAATAAAATCACTAAAATGACTCAAATCACTCAAATTTTTTGTCATCAAATTGTCAAGTTAATTTAGTTTTTGTTTTCTAGATAGTAACTCGTAAATGAACCGAGTCTTTATTTAGAGCTATGAAAGGATAAATATCATGTCGGGAAACTGACTTCGAGTGGGGTCTTCTTTTGCAGCTACGCCAGAATAAATAAATACGCGAATATTCTTTTCATCATCAAAGTCACGAGTTACTTCTTTCACATCAAATCTAGTTAACGACGGCTGTCGGTCGGATTGTCGTGTTCTATTCGCCGTTGTCACCCCCTCTCTGTCTGTAACCCACGGCTTTCGACGAACACGGTTCTTGGGTCACAGACGATGTTGTTTTAAAGGCGTAAAATGACAATGAAAGGTGACGATGCAGGTTGCAAATAATGGACAAGCCCTCGTGGAAAATCACGGCCCGTCTATGTGAAGCTGCTTGCATCGTACTATTTATGAGGATTCACAACCACGACTCTTGTACAAGGCATATTTACAATCGTGATTTAGTCTTCACTCCGTTGACACGTGATGCTCATGATTTATAAATATCCAGGAGAAATTTCGTTACCTCAATTTATTTAAATTCGTTTTTTAGATATTAGACGATGTTAAAACTTGCGAAATCTTCAGCGCAACTTAATCTCTGCTTTCTTTAACGAATAGAACATTTTGACGTTGACTGTAAGTTCGGAGAAGTTTTGCGCACACGTTCAGCCGCAATCAATCAAACCGAAATCGCAGAGCAAATTTGTGGACAATATTTACTTGGTCGCAGTGCCGTCACCGCATATTATCACTCGTTCTGTTGTTTTACTGACTTTGATATGCATACAAGGCGTATCTGAAGTACGATTATAGAATGAAATATGTTTGCAGAATGCTTAACACATAGGAGTTTCTGATTATAATTCACGCAGTAATTAATTAATTTGATTCGATCTCCGGCTACTAAAATATATTTAAACTGATCAGAATCGCTTTTGTAGTGTTAAATTATTGTCAGATTACATTAATATTTGTATTTTTCACCTCTTCATGTTATCGCACAAGAGGTTAATTAAAAAAGTTGGATCGTAGTGTCGCGAATGATAAGAAACAGGATTATGGAGCAAAAATAGTGGTATGAAACGCAACAATAATTAATCAGTCTCAACATGTTTCGCCGCTACATGGTAGACTGATGTAATGAAAGCGCTAAAACAGTGTTATCTATCGCAACCGCCCAAACAACGTTCGAAACAAAAAAAATTTCGTCGGCAAAGTTGCTGGGGTGAGTTGCCCGTAGCTTTTGACAAAAAGGTTGTAACATTGGACGGGAGTACTTTTATGAGAACAGTTGTCTCGTTGTAATTTGACCTTTGTCATTCAACTTTCAATGACTCTTAAATGTGGACGCTTGAGTGATGTCAAAACATGTCGTCCTTCTAATGGGTTCTCGCGTATTCATGTTTCCGAATAAAGAAACTGTTTGTTTATCGTAGAATTCAATTTTCAAGGCTACTGAAGAGATGTCACACTTTTCCATTCTTCTATCCGATTCAGAGGCGAATAGTCAAGTCATCGTATATTGTCGTAAAGCGTCGATAATTGTATTATTATAAGAGAGTCAAGATAAACATTCGTTGACATTTCTATTTTCGAGAAGCATTTGTGTCGGAATCACGCCGGCGACGTAAAATTGATTTTCACCGCTTCTATGTTTGCTTTTCAGATTATGCATATAGCTTTTAACAAAATAATCAAACGAAAAAATTTGACACTTGCAATAATTCTTCATTCATATTTTTTTCAATTGTTTATTTAACATTTTTGATTTTGAATTTAATATGATTCTCTATGAACTGACTGTCGCATTGGCTTTTCAAAATCGAATAATAAATGATTAACTATTTTTTGGAATGTTCGAAAAAACGATATTTATTCTTTTCTCGTCCTAGAAGCACGAGTGAATTATTACAGTGACATTCGGGAAATTGCTTATTACAAATAAACGTTCCAGAACATGAAATAACGGAACTGAAGAGTTATTTCGTTCAGATGAGCGCCATTATCATAAATGAACACGAGATTTGCATACGTAAACTCTGTGGATGTGTAAATTGAATTTTCGCTCTGGTGCAAGTCCACAGGGACGCGTGTCAACAAGTGATGCGGCAGTGTCATAAAGCAGGAAATTTATTGTCGATCATAACCAGATGATTGTCGTTTAACATACCAATTACGAACAAAGTTGCAGGACACGAAAGCAACGATTTACAGTGATGATCGGTTGCTGGGCGCCATGGTTGATTTCATTTTCATAGAGTAGCATCAGTGATCCCCTCTGATTGAGATATCCGCATTCAACGAGCGCGCGATGAATAATAATGGCCGCTATGAAAGCCACCGAGAACGCCGTTGACGTTCATTACATGCCTACAAAGTATGTGCACAAGCATTTTTATCACTCCCGTGCAATTCATGAATCGTATCAGGTTTTGTTTTTACGTTCATTAATATACGATGCGAAAATTCTTTCGCGAAATCAAAGATCATTAGGAAATCGCCAGTCTTTGAACTTGATTTTAAGCTGCAATCATTGGTTATAAACAAGGTCTAATAGCTGCAACAAGGAGCCCCATTTCACGGTGTAACGGTTCTAGATGAATATCAGACGCTATTCCGAATAAGTGGATCTGCTGATTCATGAAACCCCCGCTTGGCTAATCTTAGTGCTTTTGATAAACTGATTTTATTAGTAATACCGGAACTGACAAAACACACTTTAGTTGTCATTCAAATTTGTACCAACGTGTTGAAACGGTAATTTGAGATATTTACAATTATAGATTACAGGAATTATTTAGATTTACGTTTACATTATTCCAGTTGCATAATTTGCAATCATAAATTGGATGAAACCTTTATTTCGTTATTTTTAGAGTCCCTGCTATTATTAGTGTTTTTGTTATTTTCTTCATTTTTGATATTTTTGTTATTTTCTCGACTCTTTGTTATTTTTGTTATTTTTGAATTGCGGTAAATCATGTCTCAAATCGCCGAATTGCGGTAATTTGTTATTTTTGTTATTTTACTCATCAAATCGAATTTTGTAAGTCACAAAAATTTTGGATCGCGTTACGTTGTGACTTTTGGAAATGTCGAATTGCGGTAAATCTAAATTTAACGTAATCATTACAAAAGATATTCGTAATTCGTTTAAAGGTCGAACAAGATCAAAGGATATTTTCTCAGACAGAAAATAAATTATTGGGACAATAACATGCGTGACTCATCTATCTCCAAGCACAATACCGAAATACTAATGAGTAACGTCGGTAAACAAAGTCGGAAACTAGTGCATTTTGCAACAAACAACTCATTATCGAACGTATAAACAGTGTCGCGTGTGTGTGTAAGGCAACAAACAAATACGTCAATACAGAAAAGACAGCAGCAAGAAAGCCAGCACACACGAATTGGCGGCGCGAAAATTATCTGAAGCGCACAGCTGCCTTCTCCCACACGGGTCCTCGAGCCACAAAACAAAGTATCAAAGCGGCCACAATACTCGCTTGCGTGATCACCACGTATGGCATGTTAATACACAATGAGTATTTAAGAACGCAATGTCGTGCAAACCCTATACGAATCACGTGTTGGCCCAGCCAGCAGCTTTCTAATTTGCCGTAGAATTTATTAATAACTTGCGCCGAAATTGATGACGTGCTAATTGCTCGGGCTGATAACGTTCGCTTTTTCGAAGCAGCGTTACGACACCCATGTCGGCAAACAGCCAGCTCGTGATCTTGTATCAACAAACCGCGGAATTAGACAAAAAGCCAAGCCGCTGAATTTTCTCGGATGAAACTAAGGAATCGTGCGTGCCATTAGAACAAACATTTGGACACCGCTACCAGAATTTGGCCAAGCCCGGTTGCGAGTGCTAATTGTCGCGGTAAGATCCTCGGTAAAGGACGCATCTGATTTCGTCTAAGGGATTGGACAAACAGACGCGGAACTCGGTTGAATGCAAACAAAGCACGTTTCTACAAAGAGGCTATCATTAGCACGTTCGAATTAGCTGACTTCAGAATTGCAGTTTTCAGTTCCACCCTGAGTCGAAATTTCGGTTTTATTTAATACCGTTCAGGGCTTGGAAATTTTTTTCACCCAATTTAGTACGTCCTTAAGACTGTTTTTGTCGTCGGATAGTTTTTATAATTTTAAGTCCTGTTTAGCCCCTCTTTACAAAATCTTCTTAGGTTGCTATTATACTTGCGATTGTGTTCTCCCTTCATCTTTCAAAATGGTTTCAATGACTTGAAAAAGTTGTCTAAAATTTAATGATTTTATTTATAAATCGACCAATAAAAAATTTGTTAATGTTGAATGGGAATATTCATCAGCGTATCCCCAGAAATTATTTGTTTGACGAATGATATTTTGTGCACGACAGGGAGTTTGGAGAAAATGTATAAAGGCGAAGAGGTCGAATTAGTTTTGCCCCGAAAGGCTCGTAACGACAAAGAAATCATCCACCACGGCGATGAATATTCAAGACAGTCGGGCATTTGCATTTATTAAAACAACATGGCGAACCCTTTGCTCATGAAGGCGCCTCGCATAATTGCCACCTTGATATCCGTGCATGTCTCTATTTTTACGACAAATATGCTGAAGACACTTGGAAGAGTATGCATTTCGGTTCGTTTGACTTTCATTTTCCGGTCGCATAAATAACAGAATATTTCGTGGCGATTCGCTATAGTTATCTGATTCACTATACCTATATATAGTTAGTCCATCCTTACATGTCCATTAGAACGTAACAATAGATATATTTTGATATTCACGCAATTGAAAAAAAGTAACTAGAATTTTTCAACCAAGGCTAATATTTTTTAAAAAAATTTTACATTTCAGAAAATTATCATAATCATTGCAAACCGTCAGAGACACGAGAGAAAATGTTCCTCCGCTATAAAAGGTGTTCTATTTTAACGCAGCTTACATTGAGGAGTTACAATTAATTACAAGCAATTATCATAATTAATAATAATTTATTATCAGTAATAATAGACGTCGGGATGTTATGACGTGTTTAGGTAAACCGATGTTAGATAATTGTGCCCTGTGAATCACCGGATAAGCTTGTGGGCAAAATTAAATTGCTATTCCGTTTTGCCGTACGCAAAGTAATGAAATAGACTAGCGAGTGGCATCGGCTAAAAAACAAAAGTATCAGAGGATGACATGATTTACGCGATACGATGCGTACGGCACTCGATTCCTTAGTAATTATCCAGCTTAGGTGAGCGGACCGAGTCAAGTTGCCCAGGTGCTCGAGTACTTCTAATTACGAACAAGAGCACTAAACTGCAATTAACGAGCCTTGCAGCTACACCAACTTGTCTTTTTGCTGTTGCCTACGATCATTTCTTGCAGGCGTGCTCGTCTTATTCCGCCATCCTCGATGTCTTTATATAACATCTACAACTCTTCCGAGATTTTCAAAAACGATTAAAAAGTGATTAAATAATTATTGCTACATCAAAAATTAATGTCTTTCGTTTCAAACTTCTGACACTGACGACAATGTCGGCTGGATCATAGAGTTACAGAGCACACTAAACTTTTTAACCTGGCTTATACTACTTTTCGTTTGAACTTTTTTATCTATCAACATTTCTATAACCCCTGATTAAGTCGTGCCCTAATCAGGGTTTTAGTTTTTTCATTGGAGACACATTTCTATCAAAGTTTTATGATTCAGATCTGAATGATTAGTACAAAAGAATAAGTCTAACTCAAGGAAAGAAATTTGAAAAAAAAAGCATTGTCAGATTCTATCCGAGGATGATCGAGCTATCTCCTGCTGGCTTGGTCACACAATTCACACAAATATCTATTTACTGATTAAAGATGACGCAAGTTCCAGGAATAACCTTAATGGCACGACGTGGGGCGATGGATTCCGCGTACCGTGTACGCAACGGCTGGCCAGCACCAGCACACGGTACTACGTGTCACGCGGGTAAAAGTGACTATGCACCGCGCGTCTTTCAAAGTTCCCGCGCGTCCGCGATTACGATCTCGTAATTATTGTCAGATGGTAGCTGCGCTCCCACGTACATGTTCGAGCTGCATTCAAAACGGAATATGACATTTCTTAGACGCAGACAATGTTTGATCGAACAGTTGATTAGCAGATCCAAGTGATATGAAATTAAAAACAAGATGCCTGGAATAACTTGCATTGTGAGGTGTAAATGAGCTTGTCAATAATTAATAAGGTGGCGCGACTTTCAACCTGCGATGAATAATTGTTGCAGTGACCAACAAAAGCGACGACATGTCGAATGACAAATCGAAACTTTGATTTGAATTGTGTTGATTCAGGTCAAGTTGAAATTAATTCATAATGAAAAGGCAATGAAAAGGATATTGATCAGAAGTTTGAAATTTGAAAGGGTTTCTGTGTACAAAATTGAGAAACGAGCGGTTTCCGTCGAACTACATCGTGCACGTACAAAGTCGATTTCACACGATCGAACGTAACAAAAACATTTCTCTCGGACGTTTATGCAGAAGAACGTATGGAGAGAAACATTTATAATATACAACTCCAAAGATGTGTACACAATGAGTGACCCTTTTTACTCTCATTGATAATGGATGTTAAATAAGCAGCGCAACACCTGTTCTGCGTGTGTTGTGAGAAATATTTATTACCGTTGCTGATTGATCTCAATAAATAAGCCATTAATCGAAGCAACGTTTCATTATTTTTGTAGGAGAATTTCAGAGGCGCGGTTTGACGTACAAAAAACAATGTAGAAATGAATCAAACCGGGCGCAAAGGGGGCAAAATAGAAACGAGTGGCGTAGAAGAGCGCGCGCGATAAAGCGTCGAATTGCTCGGCGATCTCATGGGAATGTGTATCTGCATATCCTGTGGCTGGGGCAGGCGAGGCCCGTGCACTCTTGCCGCTTTTTTCTCATCTTGGCGTTGAAATGCCAAGAAAGCGCACAATAGACAATACCACGGTCCGTGCAAAACGACGTGGCACAATTAAGTGGATCGTTCTCGGTTGCACCGAACCGACCGGTACTGGCGAAACACCTACGCGGCCCCTCGGCGATTTCGCGTTCCTCTTAACAAGAGAGAACAGAGAGGGAGATGGACGCTGTACCTCTTAACTCAGGGGTGTGGTTCGCCATTCATTAGAAAACGTACATTCGTTGCGAGGGATCCTTTGAGAACAACCGATCGTCGATCAGCAGAAACCGTTTAGCGATAGCTCGCCACGCCAATATCATCCACTTTGCGGCAAATCTCGCTACAGATATGCACGCCTGCAGAAAGTCCAGGCCTGTCTTTTGTAGTTACTTGCGCAATCACTCGTTCGTATTATTCGCATTATTGTTGTGCGCAAGTGCGTGCGCCAACAAGGCTTGGTCCGCCGGTGCCAATATCACGATAATCCAAGTCGCGTGGGAAATCGACGGATTTCCCGTGTACTTTTCAGTGAGTCGCGCATTTTTTCGCTCGGATGCGACTCGATTGTCTGATCGCGGATTGTTTCAGCGCGCCAGTTATTTGTGGCAATTGGCCAGCGTGTCTACAAACACCGTTTCTGCAAATATTAATTAATGTATTTCACTCCGCCGTGGAATTGTATGCTTGTACGCGATATGACATGTGTTCTCGACTTTTTTCATAACAAATAATTGATGTATGATGTGTTACAAAATCATAACTCAAGTTTCTCAACGTAAAATGTCAGAGATTAGAACAAAGTGTAATCTGTTTACTGTACCGATCATTCAGATTTATCATTACGACGAAATTCTTGTGAGAAAGAGTAAATAAATTTACCTCCATTTTTGTAACGATAAAAATAATTTGTAAAGCAAAAATAATGATTATTGTAGTGGCCTGAGATTATTCAAAACTCTATCATTAGTAGGATGCCAGCATTGATTGCGTATTTGATAATTTATGAACAGCAATTAACAATATTGTGGCACAATTTGCATTCATTCTATTCGGATTATTTATGCTCGCGCATTATTTGCTCGATCAATTAAACGTTGGCAAGAAGAAACGGTTGGAGAAAAAGGTTGATTCTTTATTGAATTCACTTGTCGATACGGCTTAAGAAGTGTCTCTCGATATTGTGATATCGCGAACAAAAGCTCTCGAAAGCCCGTCTTATTGACTTATTGACTTTTAAGACTCGAAGCGCTGTGCACACAAATTGTGTCAGTCCCTTTCGATAAGCGAAGGGTACCCGGCTCATTTCTCTATCACAATGTTATCGAGCAATCGAACAACACTCCAATTACAAAGGCGAATAGTTGGCCGACGTCGCGAACTCGATTCATTAAAACTGCCGGAATTATCTGGCCGCGAGTCTCGAACAAACAAATGGCAAGTGACTGGGACGAAAAAAATATCAAAACGATGTTACGAGCGAGATTGAATTCGACGAAAACTTGTTAACACGGTATCTTTTATCGGCGAAAATTACATCACCCGAAGAAAGTCATATTTCTCATGGAAAGCAAAAGTGAACGTTCGAAGCGATGACGAGGGAGAAAAAGGGGCGATAGCAATGGCGCATTTTTATGTCGTCGCCTTACGTGTGATGCCACGAAGAAACGTCATGAAAAGTACGATCATTTTGTTATCGCAAATCTCACACGAAGCTCGACCGGGGCCGACCGATCGCGATAAGCCGCGATTTAGACTCCGCAATGACGATTTCGTGGCGCTCAAGCCACGTTTCCGGTCGCGTTTTCATGCACCGACGAAAAGAGATAACCACCCGAGCCTCGTAGTTAATCTGCGTCTTAACGACGATGAGCGTGTTATCGCGTGTGTGCGCACGGGCGACTATTTTTAACAGCCCAACGGTACTTCTTGTCGCGGTCGTGTCGCACGCTATTTTATGTAAATCCCGTGTAATCGGGCACATGAACTCCAATAACTTCATTACCGAGACTAATTACTGCAAATTAGCATGACTAATTGGTATCGTCAATCTCTTGATCGCGATTTCATCAATGATACAACTTTCCCCCATCGCAGAAACAGTGCCCACGTACCTGCTTCGAACAAGATATGTGAATAACAAATGCCTCGACACTAACGATTTTTATGCAACTTAAAACAATCACACGACTTAAGTACATTCAAGTTTCAACAATCGTACGATCGTTTAATTGATTCCTATTGATAATTATTCACTTAATTGATCAGAACAATTTTTACAAAGCTTCAAAATCTGACGATTTATTCGTTCGTTGCATTTTGTTATCCTTATTTTGGATAATAGTTTTGTCCAACTAAATCCGAAACGATCGGTTGAAGACAACAATTTTCTAATAATATTTTATAAAAGAGAATTATTCGGCACTAAATTTCCCCTCGACAATATAATGCCTACTCTCAGAGGAGAAAAAAAGGTCGTTTCTTTGTTTCCTAAATGATATAATGAATTGACTCGCAATACAAAGGTTAAGAGCTGCCAATTTTTCGCCCTCGTTCAATTCCTGGTTTCGCGAAACAGTATCGCTGTATCGATTGCAGCGGACGATCGGCATCGTAAAAATGATGCTGACAAGGCAGCATTGTTCGCATCAACAATGTGTTTTCTTAAGTACAATTACCCGTTGCTTCACGTAGCTGCATTTACGTGGCCGTAGCTCGATTAAAAGGTAAGAGTAGCTAGACGCGCACGTACTCTGCTCGCCGATACAGTCACGACCCACTAATGAATGATTATTTTACATTTAGCCCTGCGGAAGCTCTTGCATAATTTCGTACTAAAGTCGTGGTGTCAAATTTGACACTCTAAACAAAAATTATTCAATAAATTTTAATCGCAATTTTAGTGAATAAATTAACGATTTGATGAGGATTGATAACGATTTGATTGAAATTTTTTTAATTTCTTAAGATTTGAATTGTTATGATTCTGTTGAAAAATTGGGCCGGAGGTTTAATCAGATGAAAATTTGCGCTCCTAACGAATACGATTTGTATCGTTGCGGTATGCAAATTTGCGATCCTAGTGTGTCAACGACTTTGCGAGCGTGAAGCCCGGTGCTCTGTCGCGCAGAATAATTATATGCGAGAGGTTTGTCTTTGAATAACGGCAGTGGGAAACCGCGTTCCCATCGTTGCAATAAATCACCCGTTCAAATCGCGAAGAGACAAAAGAATTAGCTGCGCGATGGCGCTACTTTTGTTTAGATACTGCATCGACAGCGAACTTGTCTTTTGAAATTAATGCACATGGAAAAACGAAGGTGGAGTTGGGAATGTAATTATTTTAATTTGGGAAAATACATAACAACACACGTATTACAAGATTACTACATTTTATACTACACAATAGTTGTAGAAGAATAAAAAAAAATACAAAACTATCATTGTTGAACAAAAACTTTGCAACTAAAAAATCTTTGAAAAACGGCTCTTCCCATTGCCTAAAGATCCCCTATTATTGAATAACGCACAAGTTCTATTATTAAATAAAATCAAGATAACGATAGTACACGTTACAATTTAATTCATTGCGTCAGGTCTACGAAAACTGTGAACTATCTTTTCTCGATCTTTACCCAGACCTCTCATCATAAATTTAAATTCATAAACTCTTCCACCAATTCCCTCTCTTATACACTTCGAGCTGAAAATTCAATTTAAGCGGCGAAGGTAGAAAAAATTTGGACTATAATAACAAACGACGGGTCGATCCTGTCTGATCCGGCTATCGCGAATCAAGGTAGGTTATGGTCGTTGCAAGGGTGGCATTGGCTCAGTCACGAAGAACTCTGGCTATCCATAAGCAACATCTGCTGCGTTAATTATTTTACAGATTTAGTAGATCGTTATGGCTTGTAAAATTACGTCCAATTTCACGCCCTCAAACCGACTGCATCCCCGCCAACCAAAGGACGCTCGTCTATTTGCGCAATCGGTCCGAGGATACTCTCGACCGAAGGATATTGGGCATCCTTGCTGCTAAATTAATGGCCTGTTGTTTATGGCTCCGGACACGCAACAACGTGCGTCGCTGGTTCGCGTAAATATCGTCTCTGCGATCCCATTATGGTTACGCACAAACTGTCATTACTCGTATTTTATTGCTGTTACGATTCGATTTTGATAGTTGCAACTTATCGCTTCTTTCGACGATGACGCGCATTTGTAGCAGCTCGGCACCAAGGACTTGATGCGATCAGAAAGTGATAGCCGGCGTACTTGTACGCTCGATCGTTTTCAATTAATTCGTCGCGTGCGTTCGCGTTAAGTCGGTGCGTCTATTATTCCCACGATTTCTCCGTCTATTACCGCGATTGATTAATCGGCGTGGCATGATTAAGCGCCGGTCCAATCGGTGTTGAGAAAATAACAAACAGGTTTTCGTCTGGCGCATAATGCTAAATGCAAGTGTTGACTAAATAGCCGTGCCTATTTTATATCCCTGGAGTCATAATTGTTTGATTGCGCGTATACGAATGTAGCCGAGGGGCGGCTGATCTTTAGTTCCATTCCACGCCGGTTGATTGACGTGAACAAAAATTGCGATGTTGATGCAAAATAATGAGAAAGGTGTCTACTGTATCAATACGGAGATCGAGCGTCGCTGGGCCGAGATATCGTTTCTTGGAAATAATTAAGGACGGTGATAAAGTGTCTTGAGCTAATGAAACGTCGTTGTGTGATGCCGTGAAGGGATCCCTTGTGCTGGGCGGCGACATCCAACGCACGCCGAAAGACTTATTAGTACTCTCACTCGTAAAACTCAGTTCTGATTATAAAAAACGAGCTCCAAGATGCGATGATCATTAAGCCCCGTTGTCTGTTACACGAGATGATGTTTCGTCCAGTGTAAATACTCCCAATGTTAAAACCTTTAAACGCCAAACAAATTGAATTCGAAATCGCATTACAAAACCATTTGCTAACAATTTTAATATCTTCTGCTCTTTGAAATCGTCATCGATTAATTTGAAAATGAAACTGTCATTAAATGACAATAATTTTTTATAAAAAAACATTGTCTTAAACATAATCTTAAGAAAAAAATTTATTGCAAGTCAATCGATGAAAAATCAATTTCGAAGTGTTGTTTCAAATGTTTCTTGAGGTAGTTAAAATGGTGAAAATCTCATTGAATAAAATAATTAGCACTAAATTTCATGGCACCTTATGAGCACTTTGCACTCCGAGCGTTTTAACGCGAGTGCGACAAAAAAGAGCGGGGCTTCTCATCATTATCCATTAGTCACCGATCATTGGTCATCCCAACTCTGCACCACTGAGAGAGAACTACTGAACCATATCTCGCACTGACTGCCCCTGCGAACGATAAACGGTACAAAACGTGGGGAGTTAATGGTTCTACGGTTGAATTTCAACCTTTGCACGTCCGAGTTATTAACCCAGTGGTTTGGTGTAGCATCGCGTAGGAGTAGTTGATGATCATGAGGGCAACGCTTCTGACCAAGAGTCGGCCGGCACCGTGAAATCTCTCGTCAATCGGCTGAAATTGCCCCAAGTCGACTGCAATAACTAACTACTGATTTGCCCGTCAACTAAAAACATCGAACAAAATTTCATCCAAACAAGTTGCAAAACAACGCCCCGTTTTTTCTGTTTCAAAAGCTGTCATTATTTTGCACTATTTATGCTCGCTTGTAAACAAATACTGATCAAACAAAGTCATTAGCTATTGAAAGTTTTGCCATAGAAACGACAATCATCGGTTGCGTTTTCAGGGCAAATGATTTGCGCAGTTAACTTTTTTAGGTGACTGAAATGCTTCCACGAAACGCAATGATGTTGTGACAAAGCTGTAAATTGAATATCGATCGGCAGGTACGTTCCGTGCCATGTCGCCTAGCAATTTGGAAGCACACTTTTACGTATTTATAGCCATCACCCTTCGAGTTTTCGTACAACAAACTAAATGACACTGCGTCACCTATAATGTTTCGGAAATGGCTCGTTATTTACACACACAAGCATACTACTACGAACAATACACATTCCAGCGACTTTTTTCATTCACTTTAATTTCATATTCTCAATTTGTGAGATACCACACACGGGTATTAAGCAGATTCGCGTTTATCGTACAAAAAAACAAACCGAGTTTTCGTGCTGTTTTTAAGAGGGATTACTTGCAAAAAAAACTTTGCTCGGAGAAGAGGATTTGCCGATTTGGATGCACACGCTAAAGCGAGGGTGGAAGTGTGGGACTTTCGTCGGACTGAAAATCTCTTTCACGGTTGTTAAAGCAGCTTGTAATAATAGCCGCGATAAAATTGCGATTTTTCTCATTGATAAGCTTGTTATCTATATTGTTGCGGTGAAGTATTACCGAATTTCCAATGCCATTACAAACAGGTTGTTCTTCTTCTTATTGTTGTAATTAATTTTCGTTTCATTTTCATTTATAAACATGCAACTCACCTCGCTTATAGTTGGAATTTGTCCGTGAATATCATAGATTTCGGGTTTGTGAGAGTTTTCAAAATGTGTAAAGTTGTTGTTGGTGTAGGATGATGAACCAAGTTCTGGACGGAAGTTCCAATTCGACCACTGCGAACAAGATGATGGATGTTAATAACTTTCTGATGAAAATCGATAAGGTGAAATTTAATTAATAGACGAAAAAGCAATAGATCAGATGGAATTTTCGTGCTAAATAATTCATTGAATGATTTATGCTACAATTTGTGACCTCAATGGACACGCAGGCGTCGCAGACTCTCGCGTGTGGTCCATTGTGGGAGCTTGTGCTTGTGTTACAAAAACGTACGAAACGGCACGGGTATAAAGCCGACGCGATATCTCAAATCTGAGTTTAAAAGGGAAGTGCATTCTAATGACACTGCGGGTGAAATTTATTTTGCGCCTCTCAACACCAAAAGTGATTGCGATTAACGTTCGCTTTGTATCTCAGGTTGTTGTGCAGCTCCGCGCCTTTTGATAACCATTTATGAACTATTACAGTACACTTTCACTCAGCCGAATGACAGACGAGATTTATATTCTCGCGTGACACGGGTAGTGAGCGAAAGCCCGGGGTGACTAATATCAGAAGCCTCGACTGGGGTCCAGTTTAGACGCGATTGTCGGTGAAAAATTCGCACGCAGGAACGCGATGAATCGGGCGCGAAAATAATCTGCTATTTATTTAGAAAATAAACCACACATGTCCGATCACTTGGAGGACTACTTTGAACAAAAAATGCATCGTGTCAGATTATAAATCACGAGCGATCAAACTCGATGGGATATTCTTGGACGTTCTAAAAGCAAAAGACGAGGACGCCTCTGCAGGGTGGTCTGGCCAGTGTCTCTTGTCGTCGTCTCGAGCGAGTTAATTTAGCTGAATGCCAAAACAACAAACCGAGAGGCCGCCGCGCGTTTTGATAACAGGATGTGGTCGCGAAGCGAACCAATAATGATTTCATCTGTTACAAAACAAGCTCTTGCACGAGTTTTTTCGCGTGTTACGAAATCGCGCGTCTAAAATTGGCCTCGTGAATGGCACAGATAACATTCAGACGACGTCATGTGCCACATATTTTGACAGGCCATGCGACATTCCGTGGCGCTCGTGATTTACTTCTCGTGTCGCGTACAATAATATCGTCGTCACATGACAGCGCGTCGGCATTCAACTCGAATGTTTTTTCTTGTTTATTTCTGATTTTTTGGTTTTGTTTTTATCGAGTCTTATGTTGACAATGGGAAATAAATTGAAAAATGATGTCGAAACCAGGTACGAGATATGAGTTTGATTGCAGCCCAAGGCGGGGTTACGAGACTTGAAGTTTGTCGATGTTTTTAATTAAACAAACTTGGAAACGATATAGGTATGATCGACGCTATCAAACTGGTTCATTAAAAGTGTAGCAGCTTGGTCTCCGCGCTCTCATGACACAGCCTGCGCGCCCTCGCACAAATCGTCTGCGTAATCACCGTCGTTAAACAAACACACGGCCATTCCTGAGTAAATAACGAATTTATGTTTTCCTGAAATTCATTGCTGGCGACGTTGTATCCCGCACCGCGATGCTGTCGACACGATAAGCCTACGCACAGGAACATTATTAATTTAATAATGATATAGGGATAGAAGTGATTTCTTCATCTTGTACGACACGAGAAGCAAATTTACAGCAACAACCAATCGTTGTTTCCCTCCAGCCATTTGTTTATTTTTTGTCGATGTCATTCCCTGTCCGTTATTCATTTCAAATACTCAATTTTAAATTTTTATTTTCTTATGTCTTGACGTCTCAGAAATGAAAAAAAATGTCTCAAAGTCTCAAAATCTATGAAAAAAATTGGTTTGTAGATCTTAAATTGTAGATTATTTTAGTTTAGAATTTGGAAGAAACACAGGGTGCCAATCAAAAGTTGCAGAAAAGTTCGGCAGTGTGCAACTCTAGTAATTACGAAAACAAACCGTATCCCTGGATGGTCTTATTGACTTGTAAGAGCAATTCCGACGTTGCACATAAACCTACAAACGTAACCGGATGTAGCCATAGTTATATACATAATCGTAATATTCGCGTGAGTTTCTCTAAGGAGTACTTAAGTTTGACCGAAATGCAGACCCGAGAGGCCGAGTTCGATCCAACTAACGTTAACTAGACATGGCAAAAACCGCATCGAGGATGTACTCGCCACTACACTAAATATTCACTATGCAACGTTACATTTCTTACCAAACAAATTTGTCCAAAATTACAGCTCGCCAGAATTTTTGCAGGAATTAGTTTAAAAGAGCTTCGTTGCAGAAATTTTGATTAATTGAATTTGTAACGAATCAATCGAAGTACAAAACAAAAGATAAACGCGCCGATCTAATTTTTAAATCATGCGGCTTTTTATACCGTTTGCGATTGCAAATTGAAGTTCTTTAGCAGTAATTGAATATGAAATCATAGAAATCGACAGGTAGTAAAACTTAAATCGACTCGCGGCAATTAATTTTATGTAATCGTTTGTTCTATTGAACGAGCTGTGATGAAATGTTTCTCCTAATCACATATGCTACTTTAAAATTGGTTCACGGCTATAATTATCGATACAAATTGAAAATTTACAAAATTCGTTCGTATTTTTTGTAGGAACTTAAGATATTATGAGTTTGCAAATTTCGTCCTTCTAAGAAGAGGATGAAATTTGTCCCCTAGCGATGCTGAGAGACGTCGGAACAATGATGCGAACTCGGGCCAGAGAAGCGCGCAGGGTATTGTCACGTGGAATGCTTTTCTTCAATTTCATGCAAAAATATTATCCGACACAAAGGTGTGCGTAATAACTTGTCGTTCAGATACAAATTACCGGTTGGCGCAAAACGAATACCACGTAAGTAGGCACATAACAGTTTTGCGCGCATCTTTTGTCGTGTCTCAAATTTCACCTGTCTCGAAGCGATGTTCTGGAATAAGAATAACGTCCCACTGTAATTGCGCGTGCACCTACAGTTTGGTTATATTGTCGTTATATTTTGGCAAGTATCGGGCTAATGACGCCAACTGCTCTTTTCTTCTGTGCTTCCTTCTCGATCAACTTGACGTGGGAATACGCAATAAAAGTTGATTAACTCACTTACAAAGACTTACACTGTGTTTACTTTTGAACGCCTTCGACAGAACAATGTACCCTCAAACATTGAAATATCAATTCATTTTTTTTGTGACAAAATGTAAAAAATTGAACAAAAGCCTTAGCATTTTGGACTCATAAATTGTATGGCACAATTGTTTGTCTTTCAGAAACATTTTTCACATTAGTAGGTCAACCAAATGTTGCTTACTTTTTTTGTTCGATTTACTCGCTTTTTCTTGATACATCTGAACTAATAATTTGTACTTTTTTAATTCAAACATGTTTATCCACTGATTTTTATTTCTCATTATGTGTTCGGAAACAACTAAAGTAGAGACGTTAATGAAGACATGGCAATAAAGAACAAAAGAATGCATAAAAGCGAGACTAAAAAAATGTCAGCGATGCCGATAGGGTTCGTTTCTAAAGCCAAATTAATTGTGAACGCAAATTGCACACGGACAATGCTATCTGGTATCTTTTAGCATATCCTCTAGCTTGGGGCGCGTGTGGACCAGGGAGGACCACACACAAGTTACATTAATTCTCGTATTACAAACAGTGTACGAGAGCATCTGCAATCACCCTTTTGGTATTGGTATTGTGCACACGGTGACGCCCACGTTACGTCCGCCGTTATCAAATATCACGGCGTCGCGACGCCATTGCAATGCTAGCGCTAACGAGTCCCTCCACAACGTATCTTCTTTCATCCTAGTTACCCACCTGTTCGCCATCAAATCACAGAGGCCAAAAAATTACACCAAGTAAAAACTGATATGCGATTTCAAGGTTTTTACAGACAATCCCAAAACAAATTACGACCAACACTTTTGTGGTTTTTTCAGGGTTACTTTTTGTGCACTTTTTAAATATTGTATCAAAGTTTCTATTTATCCGTTAAGACAATGAGACGTTTAATTAAATCGCATCTGAATATGAAAATTTGACCAGAACAATCACGGAAAAAGGAGAATTCAATTAAAACACGTATTCTAATTAACTCCTCAATTACGCTGCGCCCTACCGATTTGAGCAAACAAAATAGTATTCGGAGAGTCTAAGTGGAGATGTCCACTGCGGTTTCATGCAAAGTTTATTTGAACTTTGTTCGGCCGTCCACGTGCGCAAACCGGGGAGATGCTCTGTGTCTAATGTAACAGAGGACGTGGATATCATGTGTGTCTAGAAAGATCGCGCCGAGCTCTAAAGGTACATATATTATAATTGCGCATATTAAAATGGCCTCTACCCGTTGTTCAGACAGCCGGCCATCTTTAATCAATAATGAAGCATCAGGGACCATGACAACAGATACCCTCCTTTAGCCGGGTCTTTCGTCTCACGAGCCCCGAGGCAAGGGTTGTTCGGCTTGCTTAGTTTGTTCGTCAGATTCGAATGCTTCTCTATCGGCTTCGGGTTACATCCGGAAAGCGACCCGTCTTGTGCCAACCCTTGCAACAACATTTTGTTCGCATAACGTATCGTTGTGCACTTCGTCATGCCGAACCATTTTTGACACTTGCCATTCGTCTCCATTAAACGTCGTGAATTATAAACACCTCTTTGCCCTCGAAGATTAAGAAGATTGCTCAGAACGCGATTAATTATCGCCTTCAAATTTAATGAAACCTAATTCAGTGGGTCTACTTTTTTCAAGTTCTTGTGCTTAGCGACCATAATAAATGATATCTACTAAACTTTCCCTAATCATACCTCGTACAAAAAAAAACCAGGACCAAATTTAAATGAACACTTGTGATTATACTGGTCGAAAAGTTGTGATTTATTTAAATTATTTTGACGTTAGGTTACATCGGCCAATAAAATCGATCGCGCCAAGGTGAACAAGTCGCAAGTGAAGCAAAGTTTCAAAGGACAATATATCCGAAGGAGGAGAATCTCATCGAGCGCAGCAGAGGTGGATTTTTGACATGGGTACGGTGTTTATTTTATATATATTGAGGTGTGGATGAATATATCTCAAACAATGAGAAGAAAACAAGCGTCGCTGACATTACGGGCGATGTTACTTTTTCGTTTAGGTTACCGAGCTATGTGAGAAGAGTCGTATTTAAGAAAAAGAGAGAAGGCTAAGATAAAAGCTGCACAACGAGTCAATCTCGTGGTACGCCTCGGCTCAAGGGATGCAGAATTAATAATGTCTATGCGCGGGAACAAGACGATCAGGACATTATGGGCTCTCGTTTGGGCATTGGAAGCATGTAAAGGTATGATGCAGAGCCGCGGCACGGTTCCCTTCAAAGCACCGAACCAGTATTGTAGGACACGCCAGGGGCGCAACAGCTTGATGCATCGTTACACGCTGTTACTTCTACGTGTGCCCTTCTTGTACGAAAGAGAAGATACCTCTTCACTTACATCCATCCAGTATAACAAACTGGATCGCGTGAAAATATTTATTGCAAATTTTGATCGGTTTAAAAGATCGGTAACTAAGTGGATTTTCGTTTGTTGAAAAAGAATCAAATGTTTCATAAACAAAAAGAGTCTGACGAGCTGCGAGAAACGAATAATGCATGTTTGCTTTTTAGTAAGCTATAATAATGTTACAAGTACCTGTAATTTGGATTAAGAAATATTCACTTCTCGTGAAGCCTAAGGCGCGAAACTAATAATTGAGATATTATTTACGTATTTATTTATAGAGCATTATTCTACTTAGAACCATTTGTCAATTCGAAGGCTGAAGGTTACGAATAAATTTTAATGATGCATTACACCCTTGTTCCTTGTTATCAATTATAATTGTTGTTTCACTTGATAATATATCGCGGATGAGAACCGTCGGAATAATACAATCACGATTCAAAAATTTGTTATGCATGCTCTCTCGACCTTTAATCACCCTTTTGCACAGCTCAGATGTTTTTGATGCTCATTCTAGAGGTGTTGATTTAATTTGCAAAATGATGGTGAATTTTTTATTTCTCAAAAAGAACCACATGTACACTCCATTCAAAAGTCGATATTTCCAACAATTCTATACAGTGAATGTCATGAAATTCGGATCTGACCATTTCCGTTTCCGCGATTGGCTGTCGCACAGGACGATTGTCATGTGTCGGCGGCTCGTTACATGTATATGATGACAAACGAAATCGTCACGCCATGACAATGACAAGGTCATAACATGGAGCAAATAAATAATTAGCGTGCCGCTCAGGTTGACGTTGCGGTTTCAGGGACGCACGCGTTCAGACTCATGCTCGCTGATGACTGATGTCCTGCTTTAATATTACGGAAACCGCTCCTTTATTTGAGGGTTACTTCCTACTACGTTACAAACTGCTCAATGTATTCCGTCCCGGAAGCTAACAGATTGCATCAATTTCAGAAGACAGGTGACAAGTGGCTGGATTCATTTTTTTTTCGTTCTAAAAATCGTTTGCGGCTCACTTCAATCGATTTAATTGACAAGTAAAACTGTAATAATTACTGGAAATTGTATGTCATTATAATTTCATAAAATTTAAGATACATAAGACAGAGACAACCAAGGTAACTAGATTTTTGTAAAAACTGGTATTTTCATTTATCTTATTTTTTAAAATTATTATCAAGTTAGTTGTTAATTAATAACAAATAAAAATCATTATATTTTCGAAATATTTGAAAAAAAAAGTTTTTTTGTGTCTGCATTAGATAGTAGCCTGTCCTCGTTTAACTCTTCTCGCCCTGGAACGACCGTTTATCTTCTGCACTTGGACGCGCATGCACCTGTATCGCGATAACACCGGCGGTAGCATCGTAACATATGCCCGTGACGAATAAGGGCATTGAATCGATGCCGATTTAAACTCGTGCTCGCAGTGTCTTATTCCTTTCTTTTGCCGCGTCCAGCATGCCATCCCCGATTTGTGTAGACTTTGACAGTGCCGACCAAATCGCGAATCAACCTATCCTCAGAGGTGCGAATCCTGCCACCAATACGGCAATAAATTTCCTGTCGAGAAATCGATCTGCCGACTTGTGCGTTATTGTGCACCTGCAATAAAACTTGCTATAAAATTTCCGTGCCCAAGAAGCCTTGTTATCAATTTTTTGTTTTACATTTTCACACAAGCTACATGAAATTTTTTCATCAATGTTTACGTTTAACTTTCACGTGGTCGAAAAAATAAAATGATTGATGAGGACTGAAGAAGAGTCATCCTAAATTGAGCGAAAGCATGAAAAAGTTTTTCATCGAATCACATTTGACAAAGACAATTTCTATAAAATGTTCGACGAAGGCAATTCGAAAAAGACCCGCTTGCCAGATGCGTAAACTGTTACAGTCGCCTATTCCTACCTGGGGGCATAATCCAATGAGCATAACACATGGTGCTGTGGCTGAGACAACGCCAGAACCAATTGGTTTCGTATATCTCGACTGCTAAAGTCCTAAAAAATGAGCCCCGAGTCATTGTGTAAAACAAAAGTTAGATCCATGAAAATTTAGCATCTTTTATCTTAAATTTAGTTTCATTTCAATTCCAACTTTTGTAACAAAATGTTCGAAAAAATTTTTTAATGACTAAAGAGTCAACTAGAAGGATTATGCGAAATGAGAACGAAAAAGTGCATTCAGAGATGAACAACCTTCCGTATCTTTACATGCTTCAAATTGATAATCGCTGAACAAACTACGCGTGCCATATTCGTTTCCCGCGTATAATCAGGCCTTGGGCGTGTTCTCAATGAGGCCTATCGTGAGAAGCCTTAAAGTTGTTTCGTAGTAGAGAGGTGCCGTGAATACCCTCAGGGTTATCGACTCAGTCGAAGAGGTGAAGGAGACTCTTTTGTAATCACTGTAATTTTTTTTCGCTGCGTAAAGCAAAGCTGTATGCGATACCGATTTTTTTCACCGCACAATGTGTATGCGTTCGATTGCGTATACCTTCGTATTGGACAACGCTAAGAATTTATCATATTCACATAATCCAACATTATTATGTCGAAATTTTTTCAAACTTTTCATTTAAAAATTCATCAGTCAAAACTGTTGAACGAGTCTATTTAAAAAATTATCGACCGCTGAGCGTATCAATACTAAAATATAACTAGTGTATTTTAGAGTTTACAGAGTGCATGTAAAATTTAGAGTGTGTCTAAAAGCACACACGTTTAAGTATTTGAATTATTGTATACAATAAGATGCATTTAATTTGTTCATTAATAAACAAAGATTTTAAGTAAAATTGAATTACCATTGGAAAAACAACAACATATAAGATAAATTGGGATAACTAACCCATTCCTTATGCTATTGATGCACAAATGCAACAATCCTTTTTGAATATTTTTTGCCCTGAAGATAGCTGTAGACAAAATGTATTTCAGCAGCTGATGTTCATTATAATATTGTTCAACAATGAAAAATAATTGGTGTTGTTTGTGCAAACAACCACATTTTTTGCAAAAAAATGTATTACAAGTTGTACTGACGAACTATTTGAAATTGAAGGTTGGGAATCTCACCGGTGTAGGTTGGTGAAGCGACCTGAACAAATCATCGTGCCATTTTCTGTGCCTCTTGTTGTTACCCCTACTGTAGTATTGTCCTAAGTACAGTGACTGTTGCACGTGCGGTCTGAAATCGTAAACACTCGCGGAAAATTGCGGATCAAATTTGTTGCTATAAAATGTGTCGTTGCTCGAGACTGTCGACAAGTACCGATCGTTTTTAGCGATACCATTGGTTCGAACATTGTTCGGCGTTGCAAATTCACCGAAACTCTTGGCATCGGCACTACTAGCCGCGTTATCTGTGAACTGATAGGGACCCTGGTTGCAGAGTCTCGAAAACGCGACAGAATTCGTCAGGCCGAAATCACTTGTTTTATTATTACTAGCTCTGCTCTTATCCTCATTCTGATATTCGATGCTTTTGACCTTGACCTTGGCCTCGACACGTTCATTCTCAACGATTGTCCTCGATTCCTTTGTCAAGCTCGGTTCCTGCATCGCTTACAATTTTGCGAATCTCGGAGACCGGAACCTCCGACCGAACATTATTACTAATTTGATCACTGCTAATCACTTTCACTCCTGAAACTAAACAATGAAAATCATCCATCTGACGTCCACGAGATGACTTTACGTTGGACGCAACACGTTTTGTTCATTTTCAGAAAGAAAGCACGCTCGCACTTTCGTTATTTTTTTGCATGCAGTTAGACACGCGTTATTACGTCGAGGAAAGAAAGGATGTGCGTGGGAGTGAGGAGGATCGATATCTCGATGTGTAGCGAAAAACGAATGATTAAGCAATTATCCTCATTATGGGATCGGAGGACATTCGTGTAATAAAACAATAACACAGACACGAGTTATTGTTGTGGATGTGGAGATAGGTGTCGCTGGATGTTGGGGCCAATACGCTCTGTCACGAGTGGTGGGGATGGGAGGAGAAGCAAGGGCGGCATGACAGTTTTGCGTGTCACGTGTCTCCAAGTTGAAGCCCCGCCTTCTCTGATTTAGTTGTCGTCTAGGTTGGTTTGATTCTGTTGCCTGATCCTTGCACCCCGTTCTCGTTCGACCTTTAAGATCAATAAAACGTCCGGCCGATTCATGGTGGAACTGTAAATCCTAATCATTTTCATCCAACTTGCAAGTTGGCCGGTTGGAACTGAACGAGAGGGAAATCGAGCACCATCTCGTCGGCGCACAAACTGCGACGAGCATCAAGAGTATCAAGATGAGAGGTTCGAGGCGGCGGCGCCAGAAGGTAACGTGCGTTCAAACGCAAGTGCGACGAGCGGAACCGCGTTGCGATCTACGCGCCAATTAGTCCTGCTAATGACGCGCTTTCTGAATAAAACTCCTAGGCCGAACTCGCGGTAACAGTGCGAAAAGAAAGCCGGCAATCCCGGTCGAGCTGATCGCGTACGAGTTTCATACCGCGCAGCATAAAACTCGGAGCTGCACGATCAGCAGAGTCGCGATGTTGGCCGAACTTCAGCGGCCGCGCCCGAGCTCGTTTGCCTCGCTACTGTCGATATTCCCGCCTTATGCGTTTGCAATACCCATTTTTTCCACGCGATTTGCTGACGACGTACAATAAAAGAACTTTCAACTGTCAGGTTTGTTTCATTTTTTTTATTTGTTACATTTTTCGTTAAGATAATAATTTTTATTTGATTTTAGGTTCTTTGATGTTTGGGACAGTTTTTGTGAGTGACAGCTGGCACAAATCCAGGAATGTTCGCATTAACAATTACTGTGTGATATTGGTTTCGTAATCCTTTTGTTGACAACGGAGAAACTCCAATTAATGAAGAATGAAGCGTACGCAATGACTGTACTTCAATAGGAGTATTAATTGATGAATGACTCTCGTTTACAACTTGAAAGGAAACTTATTATCTATCAGTAGAAGCTTTCTACTAAGACAACATTAGCACCATTAACATCGGTTATTGGAAAATGTATTGCACATTCGCAATGTAAAATTAATTTATTCTAATTGTAAATATCAAAGCTCTACATTATATTGGTCTTTGCACTTGATCAGTTGTATTACAAAAGCAGCGTAATGATAATATCGCGAAACCATTTTATGCGATTTCTTCTCGCGCAGAATTTATCGGTTTTATTGTTGTACCGTGTAACGTCGCGGACAAACAACTTCGGTAGCAATTTTACTGCGAAATTTCGTTTTTAAAGCAGCACAACTAGCGATAAATCATTCTGACTTTGCACAAATACACCAAGGTTTCAAACTAAATATGTATAATACGTTAACTAATTATCGTGGTGTTTATAAGAACGTTAAAACGGAACATAAAAGTAGAGAACAATTTTGTAAACAATTTTACGACATTGACGTATTTTTTGAAATAGTTTCACAGAACTCATACACGTTTTGTAATCTTGTTTTACTCCTTCAAAATTTTGCCTAATGCATGAGGTCTAGGAGCTGTGCTATAGGAAAGTCAGAACTCGATAGATTTGTATACCCTCCTGTCAATATTCTTCAAAATCTGAAACAATGATTTTGATGAGATGCGTAGGTATACATAGGAAGAGCACTTGCGTATGTCGTTTCGCAGCAGGATGACTGGTGAGAGAATTCAATTTCCGTCGTGGTTATCCAAGACTTCATCTTCGACTTGGACAAGGATCGTCCATATTATTTCTCATTTCCTCTCATATGCAACATGTATAACACCATTGCACAAAGACAAAGACAAGGTTCTTACGTTCCGGGTTCTCTGGAACGATTGAACGTTTTGTTTACAGTTAGAGATGCATATTAAAACATATAAAAGTTCAGATTTGTTTGCACAGTTTTTTTTTGTTCTCATAATCATGTTTTATGTGTGCGAATGGATCGACAAAAGAAACTTAAATGACTGATGGACGTTGAATTTCTAAATTTGCACATTTTTCTTAATCCTTGAAATTCAACTTTGTTAATAATCTCAATAAAAATTATTATTGGACAAATCATTGTGCAACTTTAAAAAATGATAGGAAAAAATATTAAAGATAATAATAAGATCATACAATGGTCATATAAAATACATATACATTTGTTATCTCATGACACAGCTCAGTGTTTCATCGTTGCTTCGTATTTTCCTTGCATTTTACTCTGACAATACTCCAATTATGTAAATGCGATACGGCTGACGAGAACAAGGACGCGTTACATGCAATATAACCTCTTGTCAAGACACGATCCTCTATTCATGAAGGCAAATACGAAAGCTAATTATTTATTTTTCTAAATAAAACTCCAATTCATACCCATCAGCTCGACTCCATCTTTTGTTTAAATAAAACTAAAATCTAAGTCACTGTCAAAATAGTCCATGCACAATTTGAATAACACAAATTTGGATAATGCAATTTGCAAGTTATATCAATCGACGCCTTTCTGTTTCATTTTATTTGCACAAACTGCAACCGTGCAAACTATACATACTATGCATTATGAACGATTTCAAGTTCAAGTTTGTGTTTCCTGTTTAAATAGCTTGTAATAATGTAAAATTTGAATGAACGCAAGTTTGCAGATTGTAACAAGAAGCTGCACGAGGTGGCTGTCTTGGTGCAAAAGAAGGGGCGTGTGTCATTGTGTCTGAAGACACGACGCACCAATCGGAGTCGAAGGCGTGGAACTCAGACCAGGGACACTAGGACATTCGGCTGCAATCGTCCCCGCGTTCTCTCTGTCGTCGGTCGCAGCGTCGGAGGGGAAATTGGTGGGGACACTCGGAGGGGAAGTAGGAGAGGCAGAGCGACCTGGTGGGAAATACGCCACGCCTCCTGGAATTGGATCGACGCAGGTGGGGAATAAGAGGGATACGCTGCTGTGGCATCTGCTACAGATAGGATACTCTGAGTACGTGTAACCTGAGAAGCGGTCCCTTTGTATATGAATTATCCCTGCAGAAGACTTATTAAAGATTGCACACTTATCACCTTTTCAGATTTTTTTGTCAGAATAATCCTACTAACAAGATTTTTTCAAACTGATTTTTTCTCCTGTTTTTTATTAACTTGAAACTAACTAAAACTAATTGAAACAAAAATATAGTATTGTTTTGATTTTGCTAGTAGAAATTAGTTGGGACGTAATTATAGTTTGATTGTTGAATTGTTGAATAAAAATAAAATTGTAAGATAAGAATTAAAAAGTCTGCGAGTATTAATGAAAAAAGACACAAACAAGCTTGAAGATAAATTTAAGACTAAAGACGTGGGTGATAGAGAAACTAATCCGAAGTCTTTGATCGGACGAATGAGGGATAAAGTGACAGTAGATAAGAGAAACCCCGTAATTAAGAGACTTTGATCGTTTAAGACTACGGAATTATTGGTTTCGTCTTCTGTCTAGGCTCAATCATACGAGACAGCCACTTGAGGCGGAAATGCGAGACGCCTCAAGTTTATCACCTCAGACTCAAAATAGAATCACACATTCGACTGATAAAAGAGCTACAACGTTCGTTTCTGCCAATTAAAAATTAAATACACGTTGCGTGCAATTGCAATTGATTACAACTAGTAACGTATTAATTTTTGCAAAACATGTTTTGTAGCGTACAAAATGATGAACGTCACACATGTCAACACGCGGCGCTCCCTTCCGAGGTTAATGGCAAAATGATTTATGTCCAGACGTGCCTGCACCCTTCTTTACTTCAATCTTACTTCAAATCACGGATTTACTGGAACACACATTTTGTCACAAGTCCACTTTATAGATAAATTTTATCGATTGTCCTAAACGCTTTTGTGAAATAACAAAGATTTATTAGTCAAACTAGAGAACAACGACTCATAATCTAATGATTAATTATATCAAATCGTAATTCAAACTGTCTCGTCAATTTTATAACAGCACAAAAATTTTCGCAAAAAAAGAAGCCTTGTAAAAATGTCGTGACTGTTTTTTAGTTGAGTTGAAGTGAAGCGTGACATTTGTCACTATTGAAGCCCATCAGTTCTCGCGATAGAAACTTTGGACTTAAACAAGTAGCCTCTTTTATTTCAAGTTTCTTTTGACACTTGACATTAAAAGTCACGGTTCTCGTGCTAGCACGTCCCCGTCACGTCAAACTGACAGATCGGCGCGCGCACTCAGGAAATTAGGCAATTTCCGGACTGTGCCTGCTCGTGTCTGCATTTAATAGCACCTACAGTTATTTAGAGTTTGGTAAGTAAAGCTAGGACACGACCATCGTTAGAGGTACTCTGGGGCAGGCTGCCGTTCTACTACGATCGATTGAGGTGAAACCTCCGGTCGGTCGCAGTATCGTGCTTTTACATCGAGAGTCTCCGCTGCACTTTTCTACTTCTTAAATCATAACATTTCATTTGACGGAACAATTTATTTCCATGTTATTGAGAGCTGCAGTATTTCTCATTTTTGTTACCATCAAATTATACGATTTCGTTATAGATACCCGTACTCTCGGGTATGACGTTCCACAATACTCAATTACACGTTTCGTAACAAACGTATAGTCAGAATTTAAGCATATTGCTATCTGATAAAAGGTCCACTCGAAAAAGTAATAAATCATTTTGCTCCAAAAAACTTCTGATGAAAGTTGAGCGACTGTCAACCATTCGTATGAGTATTTTTCGATGTGTATGTACCTGGTTTGTGAATGTGTGTGCATCTCCTACGCAAAATGATTATGTATCGGACCGAGAAAAAAAAAATAAAAAGGTTGTTACGATGCCTTATATGAAAACATTAGAATTACGAAAATTGTCGGGCAAAGTGAGCCGCACGAGCGATGATTTTGCGTGGAAATTACAACCTTGGAGAAAACACGTCAACTTTTGACGAAGGTTAAGCAAATTTTCGCGGAGGATTTGCGCGAGAAGACTATAATGTCAATGACGCGGTATATCGTGACGAGTGGCGCAGCCCATGGCATTTGGCTTGTGCATACGAGTGGCTCGAATATGGTTGTTGAGCGGCGGTAATGGAGATTTGTGCACGGTGGTCGGTGTTGATAATCAGCACGCTGGCAGAGCACGGGAAGTCCGGGGTCAGACGCGGAGGTCGGTAATGACACACGCGCATATGCGCCGCGCGCAAAACACGAATTGGCCTCATCAAAGCGAGCAAACAATGTCGGCCGGCTCGACAACGTGTGGTTATCTGAATCACCTTACAATGGCCGATGTCGGTCGTTGAGTACGCAAAAGCACACCGCGCACTCACCGGTACGCCACATTACTCGGATACTCAAACTTTCCGCGTTGATTATATTCTCGATAGCATTCATTGCCGCGCGGATAATGCTATCGAGTTTCCAGCCTGCTGCTGTCCAGAATTAGCGCAGCTTTGTTTCAATTTTGCCCAATCCACGCTCAAATTTGTATTAACGATGGAACGCGATATAATTACTTCGAGTTTGTGAACGCGCATTTCAACTTCTTCTCATTATTCTTTCGGATTTTGCCAAGTGGCCATCGCGAAATTCGCGCTCAAACAGAAAGCTTCAATTTCGTAATTCGAATTAATGGTCAAAAAATGGATTTCCATTTATCATCATCACCGCTGTGTAAAACACAATAATTGGACGAAAGAAAATCAATTATAATTATGATATCATAAGAATAATGAAAAGCCTGACATACGATTAAACGAGACTTTCTTCAGTCGAAGATATCGTGCGGTCGTACGTATGTGGAGCATTGCGAGAAGCTGACCATGCATCTAATAAAAATGTTAATTGCGCGGCTCGTTAGAAGACCCCCTACGAGGACTGTTAGGAGGTCATTGCGGGTTGCTTCGTAGGGAGTCCGCCGCTATTTGCTATTAGCTGTTTTTTGCACCGTCCTTTTTACCGCTCGACTATTTATCGGCGCTTCTAACGCCGTCTCCTTCGTATATTGGATCTGGATTAAATATTACTCAAGCTGGCATATATACATTGCGCACGACGTTCGCGCAAATAAATCAATTGCGAAAGATTTTGAAAGCGCCGTACGGTTGCGCGATATCTTACGAACGACTACCTTTAATCCCAAAATAAAAGCCAAGTCAAAGTGAATGAGCCCAAAGAGGTCAACCGTCGTAAACTAAATTTGGCAAAAGAGTGACGCGGATGCGAGAGCACGAGTTCCATTTCACACACACACATGAACCCGAGAAAGAACGCGAGCTACACGAAACGCAACAGATTCATCACTGTTTTGAGGTATTCAATCGTTTGGACTTCTTTGCCGGAGCAAGCGACGTCCAAGTGAATCCTCGGTGCTTTTCTGCGAGTGCCTTTGCAGGCGCGCGTTCCGTCCACTGAATTCAGCATTGAACTGCCGCTTGAACCCTCGGCCTCGCTTTCCTTTTATACATGTTATATTCGCCGGGTTTTAGGCACACAAAACTAAAAAGCTAATTTACTTTAAAAGTATCCTGGCGGTAGCGCTCCATCAAACGGACCTGTTTTCAAAAGCTCGCAGTAGCAGTATTCGGCGAGGAGCGCGCGCCCGGCTAATGCAGCCAGCGACAGATTGGCGGTGGCTCATTCTCTCCAATGCCGCTCTCTCGCCCCGCAGCCTATTCTCTGTACGTGTGCCATGGACCGACCAATGTCCATTTCACTGATAGATCAAACTGCTGACTAAAGCACCTAAACGTGCATTTCATGCAGAGACCTTGTTATTTGAGCTAAAACCATTCCAACGGTATGACGGGTTTTGAGGGTCGCCACTAGCAGCGACAAAAGCGCAAAAAGCAAATTGGATGCGCCGCCAATGAATACCCGCCGGTCCGGCTCAATCAGAACCAATCGTCGCGGATCGCTGTTATCGTCCCCGAAAAGGCCAATCCCTCTAATCAAACCAATTTCGGTCGTTCTTAAAATTCACAACTTTTCGCTTTCGCTTTGATTTTGTACTCAGTTTTGCAAATCAACAATTCGGTGTCAACAGAAACTATGATGTTTCTGACATTTTCGCACTGTTGTTGTTGATACATCTTCCGCTTTAATATCAAGCTTGTAAATCTGTTATAATATCGATCTGCATCACCAGCACCCTAGTTCGACGCAACTTCCCTACGTTAGAATTGCGGCAGAAGAAGCGTTCCCTTCTCTAGGTCAGTAGACCAGTGTTTAGTCTAATAGAATTCATTCAAACCTTTTTTCTTCTTTGTCAAATATTTGATTTTTTAGTCATACATTCTGTTTCTAGTACAATAAAAGTGATTTTTTTCGTAACACTAGAAGGTTGGAGGGTGAAAATTTGACCTTGGACCTCTCTTTTTAATCAATGTAAACTCATTCTTTCTATCCTTGTCTCAATTTCACTAGTATTCTAGTATTAAACCAAAACTATTTCGAACAGATGAATTTCTAGATTGTTTTCAAAATGTACAAATAAAAGGATTGTAAAAGTTGGTCGAAACAAATAAAACACCGAATGTACTACTATAATTGAAAACGAATATATTTTTGTTGTGTGAAAACGCAAAGAGCTATGTGATTCGATTAGCGCAACTGCAAACGACGAAATTGATGGAAGGCTGGCAAAAAAAATTTCTATTTTTGAAAGCAAATTCACGTCAAAACGCAACGGTATGGTATGTGGAGTGGCCTTGATAATTGTTCATCGATCCAGTCGGTCGGCTTCGTTTAGTCTGACAGTGCATCGACAGTGGGGAGAGGTATTTCTTACACAGGATATCGATTGTTTGTCTCCTCGTATGGGATTGAGGAACAAGGAACGAGAGAGCAGGGTGCACCGCCGCCGACCACGAGACATTTACGCCAAGAGGGTAGAAGCTGAGAAAAGAATGTTCTTAGCAAGGGCAGTCGCATTACTTTTATTCCGTGTCATTTGAGCCCACACCGACGCTTGTCCGCGTCTACCCTAAAATAACCAATAGATTTTCTCAAAGTGGTTGCGTGGTCTGAAAACAACAAATGCCTTTCGTAATGCCACCAAAAATTACGACCTTTTCTTATTCATCACCTTATCTTGTTTTTATTGTAACGAAAACTTGTATTTATTTTTTGTGAATAATGCCAATTTTTCGGATCATTAAGATAATGAATTTTTTTGAAGACTAGCTTTTGAAAACTTTTGAAGCTTGATAGGTATACATGATAATAAAAATCGTTGCGCATACTCGTGATTACTCGCTTGTGTTTTGTAAGTGTATGTGGAAAAAACGATTGGTGGATACTATGACCATGAAATTATATAAAGATGAAAAGTTAATGCCGGACAGACTAAAAGACGGCATCGAGGGTGCCCTAACCTTCAATCACTGGGGGCTCTTATGACCCCTGCCATGATCCGCTAGGGAATATTCGAGTGATCATGGGGCATGCGACATCAAATATGCAGCGCGGTCGAATCTACGATTATATGCCGTGTATGAGTGCCGGTAGTGCGACGCTGAGAACTACCCCTCAGCCTGTTTACGCTAGTCAGTTTGTCAAGGGGTGACGCAAAAAGTTTTCTCCGGATCTAATATCTATTACACAGCCATTACGAGGCATAAAATTATGAACACTTGACGCGAACGACCAACAATCTATTCTTGACCGTCTTCTAGCACGTGTTCGCGCTTTTTTCGATGCGAAATTTTTCTCCTCATAATCTATTTACTATTTCATTATTTTTTACCCGGCGAATCCGACGAGCCAACGTATATAACGTCCAGGTTGTAGCGGTTGCATCGATATGCTCAAACATTTAATGCGACGCGTGATGGCCGTTGTACATGACTTCCAAGTACCAACTACGATGTAACCTATCAGAGAGTTGAATAATAAATGCTCGGGACGCGACCGGTCACGCTACGCAGCAACACTAGCTTGTCACTTCAAACGTCAGATTCGAGACGTCCGTGGATCCTGCAACGAGCTATTAATTAATGAATTGTCCGCCTCGGCGCCATAAGCAATTTCTCCACGATCCTGCGGCTCTTACGAGAAGCACTACTTTGTCATAAGCATGTCGAGCAGCTCGCAGGGTCATGCCTCCAACCCATTATGTTATGTCTTCATGGATAATTCCGAAACGCTGAGTCTGCTCGTGCGAGTTGTACGAGCGAATTGTCATGAAAACTATCAAGATAACATCTCGTTTCTTTTTTCGTTCCTTTTCTCTTGCCTCTACCTTGCTACGACTTTTTGAACATCGTGTTATTAGAGGTTCGAGTTGTTCCTCCAGTTCAAATAACATTTGAACAAGTACTTTTTCCTCGACGAGGCAATTAATAGCACTGCGTACGACGGACAAAAGTCCTTGACAAATGTAACACATGTCTGAGCACACGCTTCCGTGTAGCTGAGGCCAAGCCAAGTGTGAGAATTATAAAACGAAAAATAAAATGAAACAATGTGAGTTTCAGTTTATGTTTGACTTTAAAGTTATTTTGCGAGTGTACAAATAAGATGAAAATGGAGGTAATGTAATCAAGACGAACCCGTTTTGATTATATTTGTAGGCGGATGACCTTCTTTCATTTAATAGGATTCAGTATCCGATTGGAAAACTGTTGAGAAAAGTGGCAGGATTGCTTGCCGGAGGTCTTTGGTTTCATCTAGCGTAAATGTTAAGGGCTGTGTTCGGGCACCCTTCTTCCGAGCGCTTTAAACAATTTTCAGGCTCATTTCCCCCCTTAAAGCGAGCATTCTGTGAGGGTGAAAAGACGCCGGACTTGCAGCTGAAAAGATCCGAGACGTGTGTGCTCTAGCTATCTTCTGCAACCCCTTGGTGAAAACTCGCAAGGTATACCCCTCGTATTTACCAATTACCTAAGTAATCTGCGGTGGCCACGCTTTAGTTCTCGCTGTCTCTACATCTGTACCGGCGGCTTTCTTACGACGACTTGGTATTAGAACATGCTCGTAAGAGGTTTGAAAGACAAGAGCAATGAATCTTCATGTGGAGAATCAAGAATAAGTACACGGCTAAAAACCGGCTGAATTAATCAGCAGTCTCATGACAACCTGAGTAATGTTAATTGGCAACTATGCTTAACCTGATTTTCTACTAGAATCTTTTGGCAACGTTATTAACTAGTCCAGGTGCTCTGGGACGTGGACAAAAACACATATTTTCATAATTCGTTCTAATGACTGTTATTGTCAGATGCAAATGCGCCAATTTTACGCACGTAATACTCGCACCTCGCGAGCAATTAAATTCAAAATAAAATGATAATAGAGCGCAAAAGCAGCGAATGGGCACTAATTTGATTCAAATGTATGCCCGGCCAAAACGATTCCTGCAAAAACCGTAAATCATCATCATTCAGAAGATTTAATGCCACGATTTGTGGTACGATCAGAGAAGTTGCGTCACGCTGCGGTGACTCAAAATTGACATCTGGAAACGTGCGAGGCGCGGCAATTAGAACAATACAACACATTGTTCGAGCTGGTTCTCATCAGCTATCAGGTCTGACGTGACGCGCGGTTTCTTTTCATTCCAATTAAATTTTCAAGTATGGCCGATGAGCTCGCGGTTACGTGATTACGTGACTTCCTTTTAGCAGTGTATTAACGACGCACGACGTTAAGGTATATCCTCCCGCTCGTGCATTAGCATCACAAAACACGAACTGACGCGCTGAAACAGAAGTCGTTTCGCTGCACTTCCGCGTGGATCGCGCACCTGTGTGTACGTAAGGCCTCGTGCAACCACGCGGCATACGATTGTCGACTGTCGGTGTGTAAATCATTTCGCTGCAGTTTGTCCGCCTAACAATTGCACGCGCGAGCATTAATTGCGAACCAACGAGCGACCACTTTCTCCTCCACGTTTTACAGTCTTGAGAGCGACGCGAACACAATAACAAACCCCTCGGCTCACATTTCGCTAACAAAAGTATAATTCGCCATACATCGTGCTTTGTATGTTAATTTGATATCGCATAATTGACTCATTAATTCATTGATTTTGTAGGGTCAATTGCGTTACTGACTTGGTTTCGTTTACCGAGTTACATTTTATTCAAACATTTCTCTAACATTTTTTTTAATTACTTTCTCGTGTCTTTTGGAGTTGAAACAAGTTTTGGATTCTGACACACAACGAGCAGTAAATTTTGTGCTGCAACACCGAGGCGAACCTACGATTCCGGAATCTGCGCGAGAAGCACTGAGAATATCCCTTGCGGACTTTGTAGCCACAATACCTAACGGACTTTATTCGACATTGTTGAATGGTGGCAGTGTTAAAAATGATAACGAATGACCTGCGAGTTTGGGGGTTTCAGGGTAATGAAGTACGGTCCGAGAATGGCTCCCAGAATGACCTTAGACTGGCGTCAATTCCTATTCTCCTAAGACAATAGATTGCCTTGCACTATCTGTCGCCTGGATGTTCCAAGTTGGATTATAATTCGTTCGGATGATAAAATTAGTGCGACTAGAAAATAAGGTGTACCTGGGAGAGTTCATAAAATGGCGCGTTATTGCAGCCAGCAGTCTGTAATTAGCACTTGAAGATGCATGGGGGTTTCCCTCGTATCTCATTCGGAGCCGAACGGCGAAGGGCAAAATAGAAAGCAAAGACGCCCTGGCAATTAACTCAAACGAGCCACCCTCGTATGACATATGGCGCGTTCTCTCGGCGGATGCGAGAAGATCGCGGAACGAATGTCCCGGCAATTCGATTTTCGAAACGACCAGGTCCGCTGGGAGAGAACGTGGTTGCTGCACCGGTATCTCATCTTGGCGTTCGTGACGAACACTGGTATACGCTTCTGGACCGTTCAGCGAATTTCTTTTATGATGGGCGCGCCGTCCGAGCGAGGCCGAGAGGTCGTTCGAGCTGCTGGGAACCGGCTATTGTTGATCGCAAACTCGAAGCCGTCGCTGCACGCACTCTCATGCCGATGTTGCGCGTGCGGTCGTTTCGCGACCGGAGCTACTTGTAGTTTACTCGCTGCATTCCGAAAGACGCAACAAAATAACACCGCGCGTTAAACCCAGCCAATTTCCATAGCCATGCGAAACAAAGTGGCGCGTTTTTCATCCGCGTTGCATCTAGATCAATAATAATGACAGAATAATTGTATACCCCGACCGAGCAGTTTTGTTCATTTTTTTTCTTATAAGAAAGCGTTTGTTTTCGAAGTTGCAAAAAAAAAAATTGACGGAATTATGTTTCGGCTGAGCCGTGCACTTTTCGCACGGTGTTCCGGAATGAAAGATTGTGCACCGATCGCGAAATGCTGAATCGTGACGAAGATGCGGATAATACCCCCTGTTTACCGATGTCTGAAACAATCCAAGGAAATATATGTGCTTTTCCGTAACTTATAAGCAGAGTAATATAAATTTGTCGGCTCTTGAGCGCAGTTACAGTTCCGTGATTCTGCCTTCTCGCGCGCTGTAATCCTTTTATTATTGGTACAATTTTAAGATGATCCTCGTGAAATCGCCGGTCGATACGCTTGACTTGAGGACGACCTTATGCGACGGTACTTCATCATGTGAGCTTCGTGCTGGAAAGAAACGTACCACGTAACTTTCGAATAGAGAGTGAGCACTGCTGAACAAATCGTACAAAGTCACTGCTTAGATCGAAAGTTTTTTTTTTCATTCAAAAAAATTGTTGCTCAAGTTAATCACATTTACTTTTCTGCCGAAAAAGAGAATAAACGTGTCTCGAGTTGGGAACTCGAACTGTAGTGTGATTTCGATGGACCGGATATTTCTCGGTAGGGGATGAAAGACACGCACCAGTATATAAATCTCGTTCTTTACTATCTTCGCAATAAGCCGTAAATAGTAAATGCTTGTTCGCGACGCCCTTCTGCTCTAATGTCCAGTTCTTGTTGTTCTTTTGAACTTTTGGACTGAAAACAAAAGAAAGTCGCGAATCTGATTCTAACCTAGTGTTCTAGAAAAATTACTTCAAAACAATAATTAAACTAAAATATAACAGTCATTTGTTCAAACGTATTAAGAAAATAGATTTGGTTTTAAAAATGATTTTTACAGTGTTCATTATACTGCTGTGCATGCACGTGTATGACAAGTTAATTTAAAAATAAGATGTAACGAAATAATCTGTGCGATGAAATGTAAGAGTTTGTTGAACAGAGACGCCGCACTTGTGTACACTAACCAGTGAGTTACTATCGTCCATTCATCACATAATCATAACGAAATAAACAGTGGCTAAGAGTATCGCCGTTTGAGCCCCGCCTTGGAATACAAACGCTGATAGTATTAGGTTTAATTGCAGCAGGAAACTACCAACAAGCTGCGTGGTCGTTTAACAAGGTGAACTCATTACCATTCATCAATTTGAGCTACACTCCAGCCGAGTGACCAATGGCTCTCTGTTTTACGTAATGGGTTACGGCTCGACATTCGTCACGACGTCCCATACAACCGTACTTATAACTAAAACACCCTTCCCTAGATCGTTTACTAACAACTCACTTCACCGTACCATCTCGGTTTATTAAAATAACTTCTTCTGCTTTTCTTCGGACAGAACTAACTATCGGTCATCTTTTAATCAGGATTTGTACCGTTTGACCTCTCCGGACAGCCAGTGATCATAACACAAACGTGGCTAAAGGTTAAACGAGTTCCACTAACGAGTTGACAAATCGGGTCTCAAGGGGGTCGTGCCAAAGCAGACCTATAAAGCGAAGGCCGAGAACACCGAGTTAGCGCACTCCACTACGTTTATTGCTCTTGTTGGCAACCTCGTAACGAATGACTCTCGCGGCATGGCTATATTCGTTGGGCGTTGGATGCTTTCGCTTTGGGCACCCAGCAAAGGCGACAAGCTTCGTTTATCCTCATACCGATACGGCTCTCTATCTTACCATTTTCGAAATTACTCTCACAAAATCATCCAGCCATTCTTTCATAACCTGTTTTTACGTTTTCAAACTTAAACTTAACTTGTTGAAATGAAATTAAAAAAATACTAAATAAAGAAATAAGGACAAAGAAAATTGGATCGATTTTTTGTCACTGCAAATGGATCTGGATGATAAAAAAGACAAAGTGTAGCGGTTCGCCAAGGACTTTGTGTGACTGTGCGTTACTGCGGGGATGATGATGGCACGGACTCATTTTGCTAGCCGTTCGGTGGGCGCACTCAAGGCGAAAGCGAAGCTACAGTGCGTATTCACGTTGCATCGCACGCTCCCTGTTATTTTCTGGAAGGCAAATTATCTCAGCCGTGGCGCACTTGCCGCATCGAGAGCATTACCCAGAAGAAGTAGCAGAGATGCTCGCGCCGCACGTATCTCGGCCCACCACGCCACATCAATGCACGTCCTACTGAATTGCGGCTCAAATGATCTTGCCGCTCTAGCCGCAACTTGGACTGCAACTCTTGAGATATGTAAATAGAGTCTGCTGTTCCTTCACTCGCTAACACTGCGATGTGTTAGGATCTTTATGTGAGCTCCAAGTTCGCAGTACCGTTCACAAGTGTCAAATCATAAGCGCAATACAGTTCCTCTAACAGTAATACTTGCAACATTTTTTTTTCTTAGATCAAATCAAAATTTGCCTATTTTGTTTTATGGTTTTCTTAAAAATGCATCGAAATTAATTTGTTATGTATATGTGTGAATAAATGATGTGTTCAGAATATTTTTGATCAGGTCTAACAAAAGATGCACCTCTCATGCACGAAAATCGTCCAATATATTTTTGGGTATCATAAAGATGCAAGAGAGTCGTAAATCGTAATTTGATGTCTGCGAGTAAAAACACTTCTCACTTATCGGACGTCGTCTTCTGACGTCACGTAGGCATGGCTTTTTGAAGGAGGCTCGTGCTCTACTTGACTGACTCGATTTAGATTGGCCTCTCGTATGGAATTCAGATTGACAGCTACGAGAACCACCAAATTGAATTCAATGCGTCATTTTTTATTGAACAGAATTAAATTTTCGAATAAAACGATATTCGTTTTTGCAAAAACAACAAACACATCACAATCTTACTATTCATATTATGCCAAGATTGTCCACTTTATAAACAGACAAAACTTTTATTTAGTATCAGCAATCCATCGTTGAGATGCTCGCAGTGTTTTACCCTCAACTATTCTTGAAGGGTGAACGACGTGCGATGAAATCAACAAGAACAACTTCTATTGTGCTATAGCAAAGCACAATCATTCCCGAGTGACATTAACAGAAGGGTTGAATCGGTTATCCTATTTCCATCGTCCTTCTCCGTCCAGCCTAGAAGGACGGTTACAAAGGTCGTCCTCGTTTGTCTTGCGATACTTTGCCGGATCAAAAAGAGGGTTCTTAAGTAGCAATACCGACATATCTCGATTGCTCCGTTCTTGTTATTGCCTGTCAATTGTTCAAGTTTGCCGTTATTAAATTAATATTGGGGCTGGCTTAAGCCGTTCCCAAATACTGCATGCTCCGAATGGCTGGTTTTTCCTTATTTTCGACAACTTTTCCCAGGAGGATATGCGACATCCACAAACCCTTTTGGGACATAACAAAAGTGTCCCAAAACGTGATAACAGAATTTCACTACTTTGACTATTCAAATCAAGTAAAAAAAAAGAAATGAAAAAACTCAGATCCCAAATCAGATTGTATTTATTAAGATTTGTTTTTCTAAGAGTATATTTCTAGAGATTCGTCTCCGTAATAAAAACGTCCGAAAGTTAGGTCTTAGATCTTAATTGCGTACACTTATGCCATCTCTCAAGCTGAAAGTACGTGACATGTTTATGAAGCAGTCAGGGTCACTAATGTTCGATACCCCTAATCAAGGTTCTGAGCGTATTCTCAGACTGCTATTTTTTTCTCGCGAGACTCAGCGTCCAAGGTTTTCTCCACTTGGCCACCTATTGATCTTTGGGAGTACTTTGATCTGGCGAAGGGTCATTCTTGACGCGCGACCTTATCTCTACGTGCACCGAACGTGCCTCTCTCGCGCTGACCCTGTATACTTCCGACACCTAAGTTTATCAACGAGTTCGTTTCGTTCCCCCGTGACAACAAAGTGACCGAGTAATTAGAAAAACGAGTTACCGCCACGAGTTCGACTAACTCGGCAGGAAACCATCGTTCGCTCGAGACGTTGAATTGACATTCAGACAAAGTTCAAAGTAAACAATACCAACTGATTTCTGCGCCGATAACTTACTGACAAATCTTGTGATTGAATTTGTAATTTATTTTTTGTTCTGAGCGAAATAAAGCTGTTCATTTGCGGAGCAAAAAAATTTGCAATGAATAGGCGGGTCATAAAAAACGTATGATTCGAGGGATCGCATGGCACGAAGTGAAACGTACGTAATTAAAAGGAATGAACGGAATCGGCGCGGTGTTTGATCGTTTTGTGTGCCTTTAAGATAAGGAATGCCTCGCAGGTTGAGAGAAGGTGTTGGTTACCTAATTGGAAGCAGCGCGAGTGATCGTTTCTCCGCTGAAAAATAGCGATTCAAAGTAATTTAGCCGGGCTCGCGCGGTACTATACATCACTGAGCTTCGGAGTGAGAATATTTAGGGAGGTAATTGCCGATATATTTCGTTAGAATTGCCCGAAGCAGTTCGCGAGCCCGTCTCGTAAATTCCTTCCCGGTTGTCCCTGCATTTTAACTTTTACCGTGTGGAGTCCTGACGACCCTTTACCTCGCCCCGCTCCACAGCCCGGCACTGTTATTTCTAATTAAATTTACCTCGCATTTGTTTTTAGCGCCCAAATCGAAAGCAGCAGACCTTAATAAAGGTCGAAATGAAGTTGTCATCATGCCTCAGAATGTTTTTTCTCTGCCGGTGACTTATTGCTCCATTCAAAAGATCTTAATAGAAAGAAAATTGTTGACATGTAAAAGCTACATACTGCTTAATTCAGTGCTAATTAAGTTTCTTACGAGGATGCAGATCAAACGATGATGTTATCTTCTTAACTATCATGGTAATTAAACTCCGGAAGACATAAGGTTTGGCCTGAGGGGGTCTTGCTGTGGTCCTCGAGTTCTCTCGTTTGTAGTAGCTAAGTGCATTTGACAACGGAAGCTCGTGTCGCCCCTTTCACAGCGCTTTAGCCCTGAGCGATATATCTCGACAGCGGCGTGCACTGTCAGGAATATTGCCATTTGACATCCTCATGATCATTGTCACTAATCCATCCTAACTGCGCTGTTAATATCAAAACGTGAAATTATAAAATTGCGATTCAATTTTGTAAATGTCGAAATTGTACTTTCCATAAAACTAAAAAACTTGTTCGTATTGACTCGATCAGCTGGATAATAATCATTTTGGTTGAACCACTCCTGGTGGTAATTTAAACAACTTCGTTCAGATAAGATATTTAGTTGAATATTAACGACGTCGTTAAAACAACGCATTTGCGGTTCGTTAAACATGAGGGATAAATTACCACGGTCCTCCGGTCAAGAGTAAACTTTAGATTTGAACATCATGCATGCTGTCTTGTATTTATTATGATTGTATACGATTTGGGTTTATTTATTTTTGAAAAATGGTTGTCTTCTTTTTATTCTGTTACTTTATATTATCAAGTGTAAATAACATTTGGGATATTGATTTGAAATTTTTGTTACTTCATATTAAGTGGCATTGAAAAAAATATCATAGAAAAAAGTTAAACAATCTGAATAAAAATATTTACATCGGTGAAAAGATATAGAAATTGCATTTTAACAAATTCTATGCAAGTAATTTTAATTAGAAAAAGATTTCTGACTGAGATTTTAATTTAACTCTTCCATCAATTAACAAAGGAATTATAATATCTGGTCTCAAAGACAAAACAATAATTTACACGTCCAAAGTTGCAACCGTTATCATACTCTCGTCGGTTCACCTTAGCATAAGATTCGCCAAGTATTTTCCTAATCGAGATTTTCGTTTTTCAGCATCAACCCGTGTGTATCTCGGATGACCATAAATCCATCTAGTGTACAGATTTTTAGCCCTCGGTTAGCAGGCTGCCACAACGACGGCGCTTCGATATAAAGCCGCGTGTTGAAACTCGACTCTAACCTAGATAACAACGATAAAACTGTTAGCGGTATGTAAATTTCAACTTTTGCATTTGCGTGCTACGGACAAGCAGTTTTGGAGCGCAATGATTTTTGTTCTGCTACAAATCCATGATATAACCAGCTTACATCACTTTGTAAAACTAATTTTAACATTACAAAACATAATTTTGTCTCAAAATTTAATTAACAATTTCGAGCAACAGTTTTGTTTCCACATCCAATCAAGAATTACAAAAAAGTTGAAAATGAAGTTTGAGTTAATATTTGGATGACTATTTTAAACTCGTTTGACGAGTGATTACGTTTGAAATACAGGTTGAATCGGTGTGTATAAAGGTATAGTAGGTGGTGGCAAGGTGATATTTTAAGGGTGTGTGAGCACGACCCTGGGCCAAGTACTCAGCAAGTCCTTGGGGTTGTTCGCGAGTGAGTAAGTAAGTGGGTGGACTAGTTAGGATGGCAAGAGGGACAACAAGCATAAATTCTCAGACAAGGCGAGGGATGACCGTGTTGCACGCGATGCTCAACGCGATCCTTTTCATCCCTCTTGCTCGTTTCTGGCCGCAACTCTTACCACTTCGCGGAGACTCGTCTTTCTCTTGGGTTAGAAAACCGTCTATCTCGGCGAAAGATATAACCAACTCCTTTCCACTTGGCAGGCAGCGAGTACGAGATAAAAAAAAGAAGCCAAAAAGAAGCATGTAAAGCAGAGAATTCCCTTATCCAGGCCGCGCCCACACCACTCTCGGACGATGCTGGGATCAAAGGTGCGCGGCGACTTTCGCAATTTGTAAGAGCTTTATGCTTGTCCCCGTTAGAGCTTTTCAGATCCCGCTCAACATTCTTTCTGCAAATAAAAACCGTCTTTCATCATAAAACTCGACATCCTACTCTCGTCTTTCATTCTACCTTTGGCTCTACGACAAAATAAATTATGTCGACGTTATTTTTGATCATATTATTATCAACTTTTGTAACTTCAATTATGTCTCCGTTTTTGTCCTTTGCCTTGCTTCAATACAGTCATGATTAGGTTTCACACAAAAAGGGAAAATTAATTTTCCGACTAGACACTGAAATGCGTTAAAGCAATTTCGTGTTTTAAGAAGGTTTGACCCGCTTAATTAAATTTGATGGATGACAAATAAGCGAAGGGGAAAAGTTATGATTTTTGTTTGATGAGGGAATTCGAGATTGCGGCAGAGCGAGGGTCACTCGAGCAGACATTCGATTTGTAAGGATCACGCTTCCTTCCAAGAGACTGCTCGTCAAGGTGACAAGGCGTTAAAACGTCACCTAGTGGACGCCGCTGGCACATACCAAGCAAACTCGGAATACCTAGCAACGACTGTACATCAACTTGTCTATGATGTTATACAGACTGCCCGGCATATTCCACATTCCAAGGTGCGCGCACAGTCACCCGCTGTCTTTCAGAACGTATCGGCTCTAGATTGATGTTCGAGATTCAGTTGGAAATAAAAAATCAGCCCGAAATGCAAGAATTATAATACCATTCTAAACAGCTCAACGAATAACAAACAAGTGTCACGAGTGTTGGAAAGAAGTGTGCAACTGAGCCGTCAAGCTGTGTTGCAGGAGTGTTGATCGATGGCCACCCGTCAGTTGGCGCCACTTTTAATTAAAGCGCCCTTAAGATTAGCTTCCCTCTCTTGCCTTAGTATCCTTGTAATTGTTTCAAATCCATCCCCTATTCAAACCGCCCTTAAATGTTTTTACAAAGAAAAAAACCACAAACCGTCGAGGTGACAGATTCTATGAGTTGGCGAACGAATAAGCGTATTTCAGAGGGGTTGGTGCAGTAATTAAAGAGTTTCAAATACAAGGTGCTCTATTGTGACAAAACGCTGGCCATCAACTTGAGAGGTAATGTCTTGTTTCTAACCGAATGACATTAGTCATAAATTAAAAAAGAAAAATAAAAACACTTTCTAGTTTACTCAAATACAAAGTTGCGTGATAGTTTCGAACGGCTGAGTTACACATTACTTGGGTGGCTTGGGGGTGTTTGAAGTTACTTGCAGAGCATCAGTAGCGCCAGTTCATTTACAGGTGGATACACCACAAGCCAAATCGTAATGGAAAGCTCTCTGTAGTTAACTTGAATTGGCGCAACTGAGCCATGCACCTGGTCAGTCTAGATTGTTAAACTTTTATAAACCTCGCAGAATTTTTATTGTTTGTTTTAGAGTGCTCCAACGTCAAGTCACAATTAAAACTTGGAAAGTTTGTACGCGGTTCTATTGTATTGGTGTATGTTAATTTGTCAGTCTGATTGATCTGCTAAAAAAGAACGAACAAGAAAGTAGACACAGAGATCAAAGCAGTCCAAGATGGAACAGCTTTCTTTCAAACCAGCCATCTGAGTGGTGTTTATCGGTAACTTCGCGATGGTAACCACATGGCTACGGTTATTTCCGAGCCGCACATTCGACAACCTGGCCACTCACACCCGATTGGTATTTAGCATCTAGGCCATGCTAATGACAATTTTCATCACTATTTCAAATTGTTAAAACACAAACTTACAAGCTGGAACATTGAACAATTAATAATTACAGTTAGCTGATTTAAAATTCAATATCTGATCCAACAAAGTCATCTTGATTCCGTTTGGCACCCCAAGTTCGTCGACTCGACAATGTCCAATGAAGACAAGGGGGACATAATTGTTCGTCAAACCTACTAGAAATGCGAATAAACCTAGACAGAGACTGTGCAAAGAAATAGAAGCAGGAAGGAGACAGAGTTGGTGTTCAAGCAATCTTACCCTCTCGGCCTGTTTATTTAAATAATGCAAGGGGCAATGCCAGCAAAATAGATGACTACAAAGCCATGAAATCCGCGACGCGTGGGACGCCGAGCCCTTGAGGCTTGTGCGGAGACAAGCCACCTGTCACGATAACGTGGTTACACTATTTTTCCTAGTTAATTTGTGTTTGAAACAAAAGTGTTTCGTGCATAAGCAGATGTTTCTATTACTCCAACTCCAAATCTGATTGTGTGACTAAAGTTAAGGCCAAGGGAAATATTTTTTGCCTGAATGTAACATGTTTTGATGAGTCACACTTTTTATCCAACTTAAAATGTTTACAGACTTTATTTTGAAAGGTAAATCCTGAACTTTTTGAAGACAAGAAAATTTTTCGGAGGCAACTGTTGTGGAATGTTTTTGTTATTTAATTTTATAGTTTTTTCGTTTTTGATATTTGAATTTGATTAGTCCTGGAAGATTTGGTGTTGGAGAATGAAGTTGGTGCGACGCGAAGATAACATCAATAGCAGATTCTGTATCGCGAAACACTTCTTTATAAATGAGTAGGAGCTCGTGGGGGGCTGTGCATGACACACAGATGGAACGAGTTTGAAACCGAGTTCAGATATTCACCGGTTGATTACCGTCCCGGTTAGGGCGACCCTCTACAGAATTCTCTTGGGTTCGCTAACTCGACAACTGACAAATTAGCCTGGCCTACCGACGACACTTGCAAAATGGGGCGAAAGGAAGGTGCCTTGCTTTGCTTTCAATTTCGTAGGACATCGTCGTAAAACGGACCGACGCGACGGGATGAATTGCCGTACGTCTCCTTGACTCTACCAGCAATGACAGGATGGATTTCGATGACAAAAGCGTCAACTTATTTTGATGAGAACCAACAAGAGCAAACAATAAATTTTTGAAACTCGACTGAGGAATAAGAGGGGCAAAGTTGTATTGTCTCGTTTCACAAGTTTATGCAAACATTTTTTTTGAAATGGTGTTATCGTGCAATATGACTGACATTGTTCTGTCAAGCCATAATGGATGAAGGGCTTGTAACCGCAGAACCGTTTCGCGTGCGCCAGCAGACTCCTGTGAATTGAAAATAAAAATAACGCGTCAGGTTGAACATGTAATGGCCCTGTTCGGGGTCTGAGTGAGCTTCGAAAATGTAGTCAATACTTTTGCAGGGTGATCGGGGGCTGCTCTCAGGAACAAGGGAGAATTGTTATTCACGAGGCGCAGAATCTCGGTGTCGCTTTCACTACAGTTGCTTACTGATAAACGAGCGCTTAAGCCCGTGCTCCCACACCTAATATCTTTTACTTCATTTTCCAACTCCTATAGCTCTTGCATTTTAAGAGTTGAGTTCGCCGGTGCGATTTAATCTCTCGGGGCGAAACATTTTGCTCGTATATTGTTTTCAATTTGAGCACAAATGTCGTCGGTCGCTTGAAACGAATCGTTAGTCATTATAAATTGACGGTTCTCATGTATGCCTGTCGTGAGAATGCCTTCTTGAACGAGATACATCTATGTATTTATATGACTGTATTATGCTAATTCGCGATTCGCGTTTATTGCTTTATCATACAAACACAACATTCTTGATATAATGACGCTCAACATGCACGTATCGTGGTTATAATTACGTCGAGCTACTCCTTTTTCATCGTTGTAATTAGAATTGGGCGAATAAAAAGCAAATTCGACAGTCACATCAAACATATATAAATAATATTACTTTTATTACAAGCGATTACGAGGCAATTTTTTCCGTCGTTTCTTTTTTCTTTCCAGCAATTAAAAGCCGGAGATTGAGCCGGAATGAGGGCTATTTAGCGTTTATAAAAATCACGCGCAGAAAAGAATGAAAAAGGAGTGCGTCAAGTACGTGAGTAGCAACGGTTGAGACGTCACGTATCTCGATCCCGAGGGAACGATGTCTCAGAAAGTCCGAACACCTGCACCGCGCCACCGAAAGTGCCAGAGAGCGGGTCCTGCGATCACGAATCGAATAGCCTTGGTGTCTTGGGACAAAATGTGTGTACGAAAATAATGTGTTACGTCGCCCGAACGATAAGTTTGTCATAGCCAATTTATACAATTGGCGTTGCGTGCAACGTTCCATCCGCCAATAGGGACCCACAAATTTATACACTTGACTGTCTTCAAACAGCAACAAACTCGGTTCTTTGCACGTTTCTTAGTATAATTCACGGGAATTATACCCTTTCGGTCAAATGAAATCGTTTTAACGTTACAGGCAATCTTGCAATTATGTTCAACATTCGGAGTAACATTTTTGGGAATCAAAATTGGTCGCCTGTTCAAATTAATTAAACCAAACGAGTTTTGACTGTTGAAAAGTTTCATTTGAATTTAAAATTTATGATTTTGAAAAACACCTCTCAGTGATTTCGATCTCGAGCAAGGCGATAATTGCGTTTTTCATTTATACAATTACTCACGTCGATGAAATTTATTGTTGCCTAATGTTGTATCTATCTATCAGCGTGATAATTAAGCGCGGAGCATCATAATGAATCAACTTATGTGTTGAATTAAAATCAAAAGTGTAATTGAATTGAATAGCCGATTTATCATTTGTTCGAGATCTTAATTAAGGTGATATATATGGGGATTAAGGCCTCGATTCAGAACGAATAAAAAAAGATGGAGTTTATTCTATTGGTATTCCAAGCGGCGAGGGCCTCACATTCATGTCGCAGCATTGGGGACATGTGTCACCCCAAACGATTGCAAGAAAGAGAAAAGTAACGAGAAATAGCTCTTTAAAATTGCATCTACGGGATCCCGTAAAGGACACGTGTGCTATTTTTAATGTTCCGCCGATGCTTACGATAATGCGTTTGAAACTTTTATCAACGGTTATTACGAAACGTGGCTCGAATGTTTCTGACACACGAATTAGTAACATGGAATTCACCCGATGTGTACTTTTTGTTGAATGTTCAAAAACCACTTACACGTCTGTGTTCCTTAAATGGTTGTTCTAATAAAAAAGTACTATAGTCATTTCTACATTTTTTTATTTGAAATAAACGCTGTTTTAGTTTTTTTATAAATACTTGTCACCGTCAAATTATTTGTTAGAACGTCATGAATACAGTCATATGTTTGCATTCAAATCCGTCGAATTGTGTTGTTTCCATAACCAAGACGAAAATCCGTCAAAAGTTCATCGCGCATAGTTCGGGTTCATACGTAAAATTGAAGAGTAGGAAAACAGAATTCATAATGTTGGCGAGATATAATAGTATGATGCACCGAACCCTGTCAAATAAGAAGATGTTAATTAGTCAGATTAAAATCTCAAGTACGTAGACGTACATTTTGAGAGACTTAAAAACAGTTTTGATTGGTATGTTATTTTATCGAAATTATGGTTACAGATGATGTCATATCGCAGAATATCCAACGGAATGTATCGTCCGGATTCATGTCGAAACTTAAGAGAATAATCTGGGGTCCTGGTAAAAAAATAAACATTTCTCACGTTATTTTTCGAAAACGTTCTAATTCATGGAGATGTTTTAGATAACTCGCTCAACAAAGTAAAATGGAGTCAAAATTCTCTCATTGAAAGTAGTCAGATTAGGTAGACTATTTGAACTTATCTTTCATTTTTCAAAATATGACAATTTTGGACGATGAAATGATTGAATTGGGTTAAGTGCTGATCGTTGTTAGTTAATGTCTATTCGCAGCTTTTTCTCCTCGAAGCCGTACAAACCGATTGTACCAATCAGGGAACCGAACATGCCGGAAAAGCGTGAGAAGAAAGATGACAAAAAAAAGCGGAAGGAAAAAAAGCCAGTGATCCGACTGGATGGCGAGTCTCCAAGGCGGATGAAAGAATAGTTAGTTTGTCGACGCGGAAATAAGTCTAGGAATCAATGAAAGTGCCACGTAGGGTGCGAAACATACTAACATATCAATTAATCCAAATAATACTTCTAAGAAAATACCAAATTGCAACGATTTTTCAAGTTTCTTATGAGACGAATCGATTCCATTTTATTTTGGACTATTTAATTTTTAATCAGTATTTATTTTCATCTGTTTTTGAATAAATTTTGAACCTCTCAACTTGGACCTTTTTTTTTCAAATAAAGCTGCAGATGAGAAGGAAAGGGAAGAAGAAAGATCAGGACAAAGGTCTTCGCGAGATGAAGAAAGACAGGCACCAGAATCAGGCAGACGAACACCTGGAAAGAGGAACATAAACTATCAAAAATGTACGTATTATGTTTCCCAATATGTATAACTAAGGAAAATAGTAATTTGAGAGTTATCAATTACCTTTCATTAAAATGTTTTCATTGCAGTGTCAAAAGAAGAACAGATGAAAATTTATGAAATGAAAAACTATGCACATATCAAACCAATGGATCTGGTTAAAAGTGCCAGAGTGACTCCGATCCTTTCAGAAAAAGGATTGAAGCAGTAAAAGCTGCGTCTTTGTTCATTTCAACCGAATCGGTAAAAATTCTAGTTTAATGAAATAAATAGACTCGAATCAGAAAGTCATCGACATAAAAGTAGCCTCGAAATAACTTTTTTCGTTGAAAGCATGTCGAGCAAAGTCGTTACACATGGTATTGAGCATCATAAAAATGTAACGTCGATGGAGTGTTTCTTTTGGCTGCTGTGACAAGAAGTCGCGAGCGGCTATCGTGTCCTAAGAGATTTAAATAGGCTCGCAGCATACGCCGAGCACTTATTTCCGTTAAGTATTACATTAAGCGTGCACGCGGAATGTTATTCCTGTCTACTGATACAATCTCGCTGCGTATAATTTGAATAGCCGCAGCGAAATGAGTTGGGTTTCTTTACAATCGGGACTCGTCAATGCGAATCCCGACTTTGGTCACGAACGCACAGCCCAGGCCTATGATTTTATCCCCAAACTTTCGACTGCCTAATCACTCAAATCAGCCAGTAGGACCATCACGCGCTGCGTATTTAATCCTAACGTATGCGCAGCCACGTTGTTTATCGCCGACAAAATTTCGACGTAGATAATAATGCACGTAATTACCGTCCGACGAGTTGATTACTGTTTTGCCTCGCTTCCATCTTTTTGTCTTCTTTATTTCGGCGTCACAACAAAAATTCAGATCGCCTCGCTATCCCAGATGGCCAAAGTTCAAACTGGTCTTTATTTTGAGTTTATCAAAAATTAATGAATTGACGCTTAACAGAATAGATAGAATAAAATGTGGGTGGGGGGAAATAGCAAGTGGTGTTTCACAGATGTCATCAGGAGCTGGAACGAAAAACCAATTCGGTGAAGCAAATTGGACGAAAACTATCGATTGAAGGCAGCTCAGGATCAGAATCGACACTCGGAATACAAAAAATGAAGAAAAATAAGACGAAGGGTCGAGCGAGGCCAAGGAAACATGCGATTGAACTTGGAGCTTGCTCACTCGATACGTCATTAAAATTGATCGACCTGCTGTTCCGATACCTTAGGCTCAGGAAGACAAGTATGTACATTGAACCGATGGATTGACATTGCCAGTAGTCTATTCTGTTTATTTATGACCAAACCCTGATCCCTTATTTCGTTTTTAAATTTCTACGATCTGTCCAACTCAGAAGGCTGAAACACATTGCATTTCAGTTTTCAGATACATCAAAACAAAAAATAAAATCAGAAAAAAAATTATAAATAACAGTAGAATAAAATAAAGCGAATATTATAATTGAATTTGAAAAATGATTCCCAGGTTGAGATTTACTTTGCCCTCGGTTCTGCTTGATTTCTGATCAGCTAGACAATCTGCACTTGTTAAACAGGAACGCGATTGAGGAAATAAATGAAGCAACATCGATGTTCGTTCATGCGTAATCTCATATGGAATAATATAAGAAGAATTTATTGTCACTTGAAAGTTGTCTGTGCTATCTATGCGTTATTGGACTTAAAGATAGATATATTCGCACTATCGTTCTGTCTCTGTTTTCGTTCTCTGTTGCTCTTGCGAGTGGTGTCGAGGTTAGAAACGATATTATCTCAGCGCGTAGAACGAATCATTCCCTCTGTGGTCACTGCACTATAAAGGATCTCCCTGTGGTTGTATATTACTCACGCCACTGTGTTTTCACTTGGCGCGGCGATCGCTGCCGATATCATAACTCGTTGTCGTGCCGCCGTTCAAGCAGCAAATCTAAACTCGGCGGACGTGGTGTTGGTGTACCCCCATATGGTAGCGATAGTAATTCCGATATAAAGACCAGCTTCGCTGAGGACCGAGGACGAACCAACGGATTCTATACCGATTAAATCGCGCTCCTCTATGAAATACGCGTACTGTGCGTGATCGTTTTCGCAAATTATAACTTTTCAAACTTCATTACAATTTTTACGCGAAAAATTGTTTCTAACATTTTTTCTGCGTCGATTGTTAGAACGCATGACAAGATGAATCACCTTCACGCGCAGCCATGAATTTCACGTGGTTCGCAACGATAAAGAGAATTGATTGAAAAAAATCGACTGTCGCTGGCAAGTGGCTTTAAAACGATCGTCACCAAGTTTAGTATTACCGGAAGCGTCGGAGTAGTTTGTAAACAGCTTTTTTCCTCGAGCGCCCTTTCAACACAAAGCAATCGCCGTACGCTTTTTTTTTCTATCGTTATAAATAATGCACCCCTTTCGTACACGCGGTTTAATAACTTGGGTCGCTTTTGAACGGCTTTCACACTCGCGGACGACGTTTCAGTTTTGGCGTCGTCGCACAACGAGCGTCATGAGAAAACATTCCACGCGTCAATTTACTTTCGAGAATTCGCGCATAAACGTTGACGTATTTAAAGGCGGTTGTAAACCATCTATTTTCGTAGAGCCTGCTGTAACTCTTGCGGGAAAAGTGTGTCCCAACTCGCGCATTTTCTCAGTAACAATAATTCACGCGATCGCTTGAAATTTCAATTTTCTGCTCTATTTATAATGTTCAATTAAACCTTGACCCCTGCCTTTGTCATTTTGACATTGGCCGATTCAACTTGCGATGTGAATAAAAGTTCACAAAGCAAACTAATAGAAACGAAAATAAAAACGATACATGTGAGAAACTCTGCCAAACTTAAAAATCGGGTCACATTTTTAACCCCGAAAAGTGTATGGAAGCGTCACGCGGCAATAATTTACAGCACGTAACCAAGTGTGAAGGAGTCGCGTGCAAGTCACCGTGCGATCGTTGGACGCAGGCCTTTGGTTGTGGCATAGTGACATTATGGATGGAATAAAAGAAGCGGCGCGACGAAGAAAAGCGACGCTCGAGCGCTGCAGAAACGCAAGAATCACAGGGCGAGAGCTTTCTGGCCGGATATCTTTCAATTACCCGTTAATATGATAGGCGGGTGTTATTGCAAGTCAGCGCCACGTCGTTGCCCACAGCACACGACCTCTCTGTGATTAATCGACGTCAACCGCAGACCGCGCTTGCGACGTCGCGACTCGCTCTCGCTTATTCTGCAAATTACCGAATTGACACGAGTTTTGGCTTGTTCGTGAGCGTTCCACCTCGAATCAAATTTCACGGCTAATTAATTTTGACAACGCCGATGGCATATTATGAAGAGTTTACAATTATAACTGACGTTATATACGAAGCCCATGGTCTTTTGAGCTCGACAGTTTCGAACCAATCCCATGAAAGAAAAAAATTGCCTGCAAATTTTTTGCACGTATAATTTTCATAATACCAATTTAACTTCCTTTACATATTTAATCTGATTTAGAGAATGTAATTTTTGGAACCGCATAGGACCGTTTAATTGGTCAAAGTGCTCTGATTGTTTTCTGCGAAACTCGTGGTATTATTATTAGACACGATGAGAAGCGCGTCGATTATGCAAAATCACACTTAATAATGCAAAATCACAGCTTGAAAACGCAAGAGCAAATAGAGTTGCATTAATTAAAGCGAAATTCGATCGGTAGCAGTGGGTATGGTCTAATTTTATAGTCGATCGTCAAAAGAAAGTAGCTGGCACGCAACTGTCTCACGGGCGCACGCACACGCACACGTCTGAGAACAACCGGGCGTGTACCCGAAGCTTTCGATAACACAAGCGAGCCCGTAATTTAGCGAGCGCAGCTCTCGTGAGGTCCTTGGACCGCACTCATTCTCGTTTCGATGTCCCAGAGCGGCTGCCCTTTTCCCATGATCTTCGGATCGCCTGAATTAGGGAGGTACGTACAGTCGGGCACCGTGCGCTTATAAATCTCCAGACCCATTGACGTCCGGCGGATTTCTCATCGTACTTGATGCATCGTGCCGCATTTTCGAGTCCACCCGGTGTTTTTCGCGGTCATTGTCTTTGCCCCGGCGATTATTCCGCCATTTCGAAAACGGATCTTGCATTTACATTTTATTGATTCTTTTATCTCGCAGTCGCGTATCAAAAGTCGTTTGGACATCTCTGCGAATCTTTTTCTCGTTAATCACTGACTGTAATCATTTTGCTGCAAGATTATTAATTGCTTCGTCAATTGCGATGAACGTTTTTTTTTACCTTTTCCCTCTTGCCGGTGCTAATCAATTATATTTGGACGCAAAAATCGGTTGCACGATAATGTTGTAACTTCTTTCGAGTGATAAACTTAAACGGAACTCCCATCCGCTTTAGATATTAATGTTTATGTGCTCTATTAATTACGTGTAAGAATTCGTTGGATCTCGGATGTCGACATCTCATGATTGATGTTCTGAACTACATTTTGTCGTTAATAATTGACAGAGATATTTTATCCAGCGTTACAAAAGACGGGATATTAAAATTTTCTCTGCCTTTCGAAATGGTACACTTGATTTTGCATTGAAATTCGTGACACTAATTACACCAGTTTTTGTACACGACAAACTTGAATTATTAATTAACAAAACGATGGTAAAAAATACATTCTCCCATGCAATCTCTGATGCTTGCGTTCGATCGTGAAATTGATATGCATTATAATTGACCGAAACCGGTGAGTTTGCAGTGACTCATTCACATTTTGCATAATTTTGCACATCATTCGGTAATCGTCGCACAAAAAAAGTGGCGTACAGTGCCGGCTGAAAAGGAGAACCCTTATTTGGCGCGTTTCGTTAACTGTTTATTAACACGGTCTTTTTGATGTACCTCGGAAGAATGCAGAAAACATACGGCCGCATCCGCCGTTGAGAGACGATAATTCCGTGAGAAAGGGCTAGGTCTGATGGTCTATGAGTGTGTAACGCGTAATCGGCGGGCGTTAAAGCTCTCGAGAAACGAAATCCCTTACGTGACTGCGCGCGCGAATGTGCGATACGCAGATATATGTAATTGCAAAGTCAAAGCGTCGATGTACAGCCGCTACACTCGACCTCGATGAATCGCGTGTCGACCTCTCGTTCTGCGTACGCCTCGGACACAACTCTGTATGATATTTTCAGTTTTCGACGAGAGGCTCAAGGTGAACGAAATGGTTTACACATTCCAACCATACCACTTGGTATTTAAAATGTCATGAAATTTGAAAACGCAGAATAAAAGTCGTTCGGAATAATTCGAATGCAAATTGGCGAATGAGAATAGTGGGTGTTTATAAGACACAGGCATATTGTACTTGGGAATGAGGTTTATACGTACGTATATAGTGCCAAGAGGCAAAGTCGAGGAGGCGTTTGGCTCTAATACGCAATGGCATAATTTGCCAGGAGGTTTAATCGCATCATAGTTACTTACTCAGCCAACAGGGTGGAATAAGCCGATCGTGTCTCAGACGTTCTCTGTGTGGCGCTGCGATGTGATTTCTCCTGCTTGCGAGCTGCCTTACGCAATGCCGCGGCGAAGCCAAATTACGTTATTCCCCTTAAAATAATTACGAGGCAGCCTTGATCCTCAAATTTCCATTAAATTAGGATATCCTTGAAACATAAATAACTGTCAAATCGTCGACGAGCGACTAAGCCTTGTGGCCGATTGATTGGCGCTTATTTCACCGACGAACAAATTGTCGTGGATAAATTTAAAGCTCGTAAAGCTTCCGACTTGGACGCAGTTGATAATTCATAACATTGTAAAAGCGCTTTGAAAACATGTGCGTGTCCCCTTCATAAACAAGACGTCGTTAAAATTCGAAATAACCGCCTTGACGCAGACAGCTGTTAGCAAGATCCGAACTGTTGACACAGCATTGACACAAGCGTTGACAAAGTCGCGGAGCTGTCTCGGGCTTTTTACGGTTTCGTAACTATTTTGGAAACTGGTTCACACGATCGCGTGGGTTTGCTCGTGTTTGTTTAAACTAAAGACCGGCTTTGTTTGTTATAACAAGTTACGAAACCGACGACAAAGATAAGCCACGAGCGAGACTCTGAAAAGCCTCGCACGCAACATGTCAAAGTGTTGTTTACAATTTCAAACACTGTAAATGAAAATAGCGAAAAGAATCCGCATTCCTGAGCCATTTCATAAATTTTGATTTTCATTTAACAATTTTGATCTGAACTTTTTGTATGCCTTTTTAGCAAAGGTTCGGAATTTCATACAATATTAACGTCACGAGGAAATGACGGGCGTTTCAGATTATTAGTAGTTGCAATTTGGAAGCGCGTGACAAGTCCTCGTCAGTCGTCATAAAGTTTGAGGATGGTCATATTAATAAACGTTTCGAAATCAATTTAGTTCAAACACGCATTTAGAAGTGGCCTGAGCCAATAATTGTCAACGATTCTGTCGTAAACGCTGTGGCCTGACAAGACTGAGTTGCGTCTGGTGCTCATCATAGCGACGCGCCACCGTCGCCGACACGCGTCCATCGCGTACGACTATTATTATTTATAGCGCGCGCCCAAGCGAGATTCTTTTCGTGGCATCGGGTAAAAACACGCGCCAACTTTTGGACCGCTGCCTTTCATACTTAAGTGCAGTCATCTGTTGCTACACAAGCAATAAAGTTTTTGTGCCGAAATATCACCTTCTATATCACTCAGTATGTCAACAATTCCACCATCGCGCCTGACATCAATATCAATTTTAGACATCGCAACATCAACTTTATACGTCACATTCTTTAAACACAACTCAGCTCGGCAGAAACACGTTTTCAAATTCTAGTCTTTTCACTAAAATACAAATTCATCCTGTATAAGGCAAAACTGAACCAATTTTTTTGCCATTGTAGTTAGTATGGAAGAAAAAAGATTCAACAGAATATCCACACGAATAAAAAAGATTCAATAAATTGTTAATCCAGAATATGTCGATGTAAGTGTGCGGGCGCTGGGAAATAGAGATTAATTTCAACGTCAGAGGGCAAAAGTCAAAACTGATTGCGGCGAGCTTTTGAGCAATTTTGTTGGAAAAGAGAGTTTGGGGAGAAATATAGCGACCGTACGTTGACCATCCTTGACGCCAGAAGGCATTCGTTGATTACCGGTCGAGAAGGGCCACAGGATTTTAATTAGTGAGGTTTACTCTTCGCAAACATGGAGCAATGTACTCGCGAAACTGACCCGGTCGGACGGACTGGTGCATAGCTGCTTCGATCCACATGCAAGATCGACTCCAATGTGCAAACCCCTCGCCAAGTTATCTCTAAGCTTTATCCTTCGGCATCCTCGAACTAATTTATTAAACACTTGTGTATTTGTCAAACTATCAGTTAATTAGGTTCAAATATTGACCGCTGTGCCAGAGCACGACCGTTTAGTAATTTACAACTTCTCTTGGTTCATTGAAATTTGGACTCGTCTGACGAAAACCACATAATTTTCACTCAAAATTGTAGCCAGGCCGTGGAACTGATTTTCGTAAAAGCTGTTGAAGAGCGAGAGACTGTGTAGTTCATTAAATTTGAATTATTGACGTGAAAGTGGACGACGAGAAAAAGATTAGAGTCGAAAAGTAATTTAGGCGTCATCGAGCTTCTGTGTTTTTGTTCGTGTCACTCATTGGTTGCGTCACGCCAATGACAAATGAGACGTTGTCGTACGTTTGTTCAAATTACTGCTAATAGCATTCCACATGTACTCCTCATTACTTTGAAATATTGTCTTTAACGTTCAAGTCGCATATAATGGCCTTAATAAATCTAATAAACTACATACAATGTGAGTTTTATGATTTATCCACACGCTCATATGAAAATGTCATCGAGGTTTCACATTTTTGTAGATTAAAAAAAATTTGGATTTTTAATATCACCACTCATTTGGGCTTGTCTCAGAGTTTTTTTCTCTGAAAAAATGTATTTACATTTCTGCAACCTGTGATTTGTTATATAATGACATCAAATTGTAACACGCGGCTGAACACGCAATTTAAAATCAATTACAAGCAGATCAACAATGACGTTAAAAAAACTGCGCATGGATCGGCAAGGTCTGTATTAATCATTAATCACTAGCTTTTTAGCAGAAAAATTTCTCTCACGTAGTTTACGGAATAGGGGTCGCTAAAATCGCTCCGTCACTTATGTCAGGATGAGAGATGTTTTTTGAAGTTTCGTTTAAGTGCATGTTCAAATTCGTAAGTATATACTTCAGCAAACAAGTAATAATCAAAAATTAATCAACGTGGCAAATACGAATACTTTTCTGGCAAAGTATTTAATACAGACATTTTCTAGATTACCTGCATTATATGTTCTGGGAATGATTAAAAAGAAGGATTTAATGAAACATCGAAAAGTGATAAAAAAAGTGTTTCGAAAGTAGCCTGACAAAGTTATGAGATAGAGATATGAGAGCTAAAATAACAGAGACGCATTAGCGACGACCGGTCAGGATCAAAGCAGTAGGCGACGTGCGACGCGCCAGGCCGCATCGAGCTGGACCGAATGAAAGAAGACAAGAGGACGAAAATAGGAAAGCCACCCAAGCTGATTGGAACATGTTTGAGCGTACGCGCGTTAATGTGCGAACTTGGACACCCCCGCGGCACCAAACTTTTCTATAATTAGATTGTATTGTATTGCTTACTTGTATATTACAGCTCGTAAAAGTCTCGTAAAAGTTTTTTTTTCGACTTGTCTTAGTAGCGGAACAAATCTCAAATGCAGAAAATGTGTCTAATCAGGATTTTTTTGCAGGAATCGAACGAAAAAAATGAATGAACGATCAAAGTCGCATAAATAACTTAATTAATTATCCGGAAAAGTGCGTAGCGCGATAATGAATGGCAATAATTGAAGATGAATAATTCATTCTTTATCGCAAATCATATTTCCGGGGATAATTTATGACAAGTATCCGTTGCACTTGCACGACACATTGTGCAGCTTCTTATCAAATGTCAGATAAAGTTTCCGCTCTATGGTGTAAAGAGGACGACCGTTATGTCATCGAGCATCTAAAGAAGTATCTCATGAAGTATAGCCGGACGAGTTGACTTGGGCTCGGCATGAATGCTTCGTTACGGCGGCAAAGCAACTTTCATAGTGCACAAACACACACCTATATATAAAACGCAAACGTCGCAGCGCGACTAACGATGCATCGATGACTCTCGAAACGTATTCGCGCCGATCGAAACCGTCACTGTACCGTAGGAGGTTGCTCTTTAAGCTGCTCCATCGAGTAATTGGATAAAGAACAAACGATCGAAGACGTTCCATGATTTATTATCCGCGTGTTTTGCAACGTCCCCCTCCTCTCGGAATTATCACACGTAAAAAATGAACGTCTTCAAACTTGTACGCACTTGTTTTTTTCTCTCTTTTGCCTTTCTGATCATTCACTGCCTCGTTTCGTTTTCGTTTTGCACACGCGTGCTCTCGCCGTTTCGATTAGCTCTAGTGCGAACAATAGACTAAATGAAATGAGTTGGGCGTCCTGCTTATTGAAGGTATTCAAAGTAATGGTAGGTTTAATAAGTTATTTGTATGATTTATGTTGGTGCAAAAAAAAGCAGCCCAGTGTAGATAACAGGACAAAAGTCTACGATTGTACGAGCTAATCGAGGGTCGACTTGATTGGCCAGAAAATAAAGTAGAGATGAGTCAACGCGTTACAAGTAATTTGTAAAACTAAGTATGCTTTGTAAATGGAACGATATATTTTGTCAGCCACTTGGAATGAACGTGACAAATTAAACAAACCTACTCGTTGGTTTTTTGCGGAATCAATCATTTTATTTATCGTTTCTGTGTCGAGTGTTACAGAAATCATTTTTATGAAAAACACATTGATTACTCATTTCTTTGTTCATTCAACTACAATGTCTGATAACACTATAAAAATTTTGAACACGTTAAGAAAAATATTTTGTAGGAAATAAAAATCGCTTTGTTTTCAAATTTTACAGATTATAATGCAGCTCTGATGTTTTGCACGGAAATAAGAGTTAAACACAGGCAAGCACAAACACGAAACGATAACAGTTAATTGAAGTGCAACATTGTAAACATCGCAGGACACATTAAGCATTGACAAAGATGATGTGTCGTAATTATTCACGAGGATATTGTGAAAGAGTAAAAAGCAGCATCACTGGTAGAGCTAATGTGTTATCCAAGATGGACGAGCTTAACGACGTTATTCGGACTTAAATTTGTACTACAGGCGCAAAGGTATGCAGGACGAGCTGCGTGTGTACATCAGCGTCTTGCGGAGCCTGAAAAGAGCCTGTGACAATTTAAGAAGGAAGTGCGGAGTAATAAAGTCGCTCGTCCGCACGAAGTAGGTTTTGTCCTGTACTGATAATGGTGGCACTTCATCAGCGGCCTCTCTCCCTGTTACAAGACGAAAACGACGTGACGTAAGTACGTATACGTGCTTGCAAAGCAACGAAAAAAGCTGCTCTTTCGTCTTGCTTTGTTTCTGTCGTTGGCGGCCCCGCGCGCGCACTTGTTCATCCTTTTCCATCATCCAGCAGGAGGCCATCTGTTTCGTCATTACCGGCAGGCAGTAAACCACCCGACTAGCCTGTCGTCTCCCCTGGGTGATACATCGTGTTTCCTTATTTGCCGGACGTGCTGCGGGAAAATCGTCTGAGAAAATCGGGTGATTTGTCCGTGAGGTGTTAATGGTCCAGCAGCTTGCCAAAGTTTTGCGATGCCGCGTCCTCTCCGCACAGCTTATTTTCCGTGCCAATCATTACGGACATCCAACTCGCCGACGGCTCTTAAGATTGATGGAATCGTCCTGTCCTCAGGGCACCAATGAGACGTCGCTAAATTTACCCCCGTGCTTTTATTATCTATACGCAAGTCACTGGAACAATAAACAACATTCACGACTTTGGAAAAAATTATGTACTTTTGAACAAAAATATCCTATCGTTTTTACACCAACTAACCCTAAACTAATCTTAATTAAACGGTTTTTTTGAGCCATCCAAAATCAAGCAACTGTTACTACTGTTTAGTAACCGTTACTATACCGTTCAGTAACCGTTTCTTAACGTTACTCTGTTTTATAAGGGTTCTGGATTACTAATACAACTCAACTTCTACCTTATCGACAGTTTTGAAATTCATTTTTAACATAATTTAAGAAAAATTCATAAGGTAAGATTACTAAGAAAATGCTTTTCAACAAGTTTGAATTTTTCACCGACCATATTTCAGTGATGATCATCTCAAGTTGCACCCTACGAAATATGAAGCGCAGCAATCTATAAACATACAAAAAAACTTACTCGCAGATCGATTTTATTGCAAACTCACGGTGCAAGAAACGATTTGGCAGAGTTTGAATCGAGATGCAAGTCACGCCTCGAAGATAGTTGGAAGCTTCAAAGAGCCAAGTTAGCCAAGTTAGATCCAACGGCAGCGCTTCGTGTCCGTAGCGACGTAACTCTTTCGACCAGTCCGTGTATCATGGAAGAAATCGTTCGAGATGTTGAAAGTTGCGCTGCTACCGAGGGTGCACTTTTGTCGCATTCCCGCGATGCACAGCGCAACATCCAGCGCGATAATCGGACACTGTGCAGCGAACAATTTCGGTTATCATCTGACCTCGATCGCACCTACCGATTGCTAACTAGGTTCTAAAATGAAACTAAGAATCGCGTTACATATACCTCATCGGAGCATTTGAATAAACATTCAATAGGTAATCGAAGTTGAATAATCTTTACGGCTTTGTACAATTATTGTTCCATTTAGAATCAATGTTAGGCACGCTGAAATAAATAACAAAGCTCGGCTTCTTATCACGGTAAGCAATTAACGAATCGAGAGAAAGTCGCAGAAACGTAATCGTGGTATCGATAAAGTACCGATCCTATTGTCCGTCGAGGCAAACAAATGGACAGAGGAGCGCGCGCAAAAGTGTATCTCAATGCGATCGATGCGGTCGAATCTTATTAATAAAAGCGTGATGTAAGATACAGCCGCTGGCGTGACTACCGGCACATCCTCATGGAGGCTTCATTAGCCGCCTATAATTACCCGATGGAGACCTAGATCGTTGTCGCGACTGACAACGAACGCCACTGAATAGACCGTAACTCCGACTCCTTGTCAGGATGACGTAGCGGATCATTTATCAACCTTCGAGCAATTATCGTAATTAATATCAGTGCCTTGACAATCGTAAGAGAAACACCAGCTCCGCGCCTCTGACACGTCGACAAAACGAATTTATGCTCGTTCAACAGAATGTCCTTTTTCCTATTTAGTCTCAGACTTTAGTCAAGCTTTAAATCCTCATTCATTCTTTTGTGAAAAATTCCTTCTTCCTCTTGTGAATATTTTTTTTCTGTCAGAAGAAATAGAATGTTTCGAATTGAGCAAAACGGTGACAAGATAGAGAGAACGGGTTGACTTGATTATGAATACATGTTAATCTTAGTTTCAAAGATGTTGGAAATCGACAAAGCTGTAACATTAATCTGAAACATTGTTTGGCCGGTGGCGGTCGACCAGGGTCGTAGCAGAGCTCGTCGAGTAATTCCTCGTGGTCAGCGTTCACGATATGTCCGCATAAAGTAGTCATACCGTGCGGGATTCAGAGCGAAACTCACCCTTGTGCCGCACGCGTCGCGGTTCTCTCCCTAGACAGTTTGTGGTCGAGCGAGTCAAGCCAAGACCTGGCCTCTCATCCTCAAGCGCACATCCTCTTGGCCTTCTCTCGCCGGCAGACGGTGCTTGTAATTTTAATAAGCCGTATTACGAGGACTCGTATACCTATGGGAGCAGCTTCCTTTTGTCCAACACACCACGTTTATACGTATCCACCTATAGTAATATCTTCAGCAAAGCTCTTCACAATCTACAACTTGACTTAATCTGGCAATTAAATTGTTTTCGTCGGCCGTCTTTTGGCGTCAATTAAAATTCGATTCTGCGATTCGGTGTCAACTTTTCTTTTTCCTGCAGATTCCATTCGAACCCAGCTGCTTGCGTAATTGACGATAATTAATTTTTATTCGATTTCTATTTTTACTAAATTGCAAAAATTATCATAGTGAGCCTAGCAACTAGGAAGCACTCTGAACAATTTGATTCACGCTAATTAGTCTAATAAGATTTCTTATGATATTCAAATAAAATGCTGAGATTACTTAAATAATAGTAGTTGCAAGAGTCGTGACCACATTTCGAACATTAGTTACTTTATTTAATTATAACGCGGCGGAGAAACCTCATGCGATGGCACTTTAATGAAAGCCTCTAACGGAACGTCACGCCTCGTCATCCCCGAGGACCTTCGTCGAGCCGTTACACAGGGATTAAGAGGGGAAATCTGCAGCATTTTTTTATCAGGCTCTGGGCTTTTTATGTCGAATTAATTGTCATAAATCTGGACTAACGGAGCAAGATTAAGGGAATATCTGCCTGTAAGATACCGCTCGAATTATGGATTCGAGGACCATTATTTTCAATAAGGCCATCAATTAGACTCGCACAATTTCACATTTTCGCAATTTTTTTTAACGTTTGCACTAAACAAACTATTCCTTCGGTTAAACACGAAGTTTGATTATTTCTGAGTGCTTTTCTTAGTACGGTCGGTTTCAATCTCATTCCGCTTCTGTGTATAATTTGTACGATAGTTTGACAAAACTTTGACACGTCTTGTGCGAGAAAATTACGAACTGTACTGAGTTGTAGAATGCAAAGACAGTTGATTTATCGGACCCATTATTGCCAAGGGTGGAGAACGAGCACGGGGTAGTAGCCACCCCAGAAGCATGTTTTACAAGGCGGCATTAATTGCTCGAATTAAATATGCACCTCCTCTTACTCTTTCCCTCTGTCTTCTCTTGTTCGGCTTTTTCCTTTTCTTGCTTTTAGCACATCAGCGTAATTTATTTTGGTTTCCTCTAAGCATCTTAAGTCTTCGCGCTAACCAGAGCTTTCTTCGTAAACTTTAATAGCAGTCGCGATAAATATTAATCTTCGAATTAGAGCATTTGAATAATTTGAACGAGCAAAAAATACTTACAAAATTGCTCTCAATTTTGTTACCTGCGCGATGATTCATTTTGTTTTTGAATCCTGCTCATTAAATTAGACACGCCATCTTAATGACTCATTAATTATCATTGCAACAAGATGACATTTCATAGTTTGCGCAATCGCAGAAACTGTTACACTTATGCAGAGATATATCAGCTTGTCCAGCTCAGCAACCGGTTGCAGCAGTGTCAACAATGTTGAAATCGAGAGAATCTGTTTGCCTCATGCGGTAAATTTAACACTTGTAGGCAGCTCGTCTAGCGTGTCCCACAAGAATCAGGTGAAATACAGGTCACATGTAAACTCACAATCGAGGAAACAATCTACATTCCCATTGAGAAGCTCGAACAGCTTGGCCGCATCAAAATGAAGCGCAGATTTCGTAAGATGCATCGCGTTTCTTCTTGTCAAGGATTAAGAAATCCGCTGACATCGACAAGTCGTTCGATGTCAAAGCCCGGCTACACTCTATTGGCAACTCATTTACTCTTTCAATTCAATTACTATTACCTATGCGACAGCGACACTTCCATTCAATTCAACGTTCTAATACAACAGTACCAGAACAATCTACAACATATATATCATTCAAATCTAAAGTCTATACATTTTTTCAAAACTTTTTTTGCAAATCTCTGCTTTTCTAAATTTGCTCTTATTTTGATGGAACGAGAATTTTTTGTTCCAAGTGGCAGAAAAGGGTTACAACGACGTGGCACACGTAGGACTAAATTTTTTTGTGGAAATTCATGCAATTAACGGAAATTGATGTTTGGTATGGGACTATTTTAATCGACTGTCGTATAATAATTACGCGTGCCACGTAGCCTACGACCCAGCTGGGATAAATCATCATAACGTCGTCTTTGTTTCTTTGCCTTCGTCGTTGGGTTTCTCTTTCCCACTTATGTACCTGAACTAAACACCGTGAACTCGTTGTAGCACAACGATTCCCAGGTACTCCTCATAAGGCTCATATCAATCAATGCATGAAATTGATTATCAACAGTGATGTATGTGTAACGACGCGATCGGCTTACTTCGGACGATGTGCTGCGAGAAAAAACCATCTTCGTCATCATTGAGCGATGCTTTTTTTCTCGCCACCATACATTATTTTTACGCTTTGTTATGCTCCGAATTGAAAAAGTAATTGCGACATTTTTGTCATCATCTGCGTGCAATTGTTTTCTTTCTTTATAAAAAAATGATGGGAAAGTGACACTACAGTTCAACTTATACTGATATATTTTAACGATTTTCAAGCGTTTAGAAATCGAGAAGTGTACATTTTTCAATAATAATTCAATTCTAAGTTTTGCAGAAAAATTAGTCATGGATTTCAATTGTAAATGAAATTTGGTTAGAATAAAAATATTTTACTTGAAGTCAATTCCAATTTGATAAATGCTAAATTGGCCTCATTTCTAATTCTTTCTCGAAATGGGAATAACATTCGATTACAGTTAATGAGTCGCATTTACCATTGTCGAGGCACAATCCGAGATTCGCACTCAGATTCAGTCCTGATCGTGTTGTTAATTGAATTATAGTGATTTAGAGACACGGGACGGAATTCCAGCAGGTAAGGTCGAGCCTGCTCATTATTATCAACTAGAAATCCCCTGGAACTGTTATCTTCCGGGAGGTATTTTGATTTTTTCTTTTTCATCTGAAGCACACATATACCTATAGTCTAGTTGTCAGGGGAACCTTCTCGTGCTGTGGCGAATTTATCGCATCCAATTAGCCGGGAGTCCGTGACAGTAGCGCGGACATTTAAAGGCAGACCGGGACGATGGACTTGGACAGAATGACAAACTTAACGGTTCGTCTTGAGACGCGCTACGTCCCTGACATGTCCGGCTCGCCAACGAGTGACACCCTTTTGCACAGCTTGGGTCCTCTAGAAACGCTTTTCACACAGCCTCATTGCCGCTAACAAAACCAAACTCTCTATGAATTCAATTTACGACAGCTGCCAGGCTATTTTCAACACCCAAGCATTTGCTCCGCTCAGCTGATTCTGTTGTTTAAGATTAACAAGTTTAATTATTATCAATTTCAACTAGGATACAATTAGCGAAAAATGTTGGACCTCTTTCGAGATCGAAAATCAAGAGGAAAATAAAAAATTTCAACTGTCCTGATCGTACCTGAAAGAAGTGGAGGTTCGTTAATGACTAAAAGTCCGGCGACCCGTCTGTCAAGATTAATTAACAAACCAGTATGCTTTTTGCGACAACGATTGTGCTCTCGATAAAGTTTGAGACGCGCCACTGAAGTAGCCGAAGCATGCGCGCATGCATCGATCGTCAGATCAGGCCCGTCAAAGATTAGCGATCTTGCGGCGTGCGCTCACGAAAATCGCTCATGCTCGAATGGTCGCAGAGCTTTTATCGCCTCACTGATTCGGCTCGGCCTGTCGCTGTCGTCATTTGCATACCCAATAGTGCCGGCGACCAACTGTCAGAACAAATAAAGCCGCTGAAAATATTCCTCGCCTAAAATCGCGCTGTTCGAACGACGCTACCTCGTAGCGCCAGTCGACCAATTTATGACTAATATAATGTCAGATGTGATGTAAATGATATATCCCATGTGCAACACATTCAAACGATTAGCATCCTCTCTTTAATTTTAGTCTCCGTTGTGGATCTGTAAACATTTTATGATAATTATCGGCGATTCGCACTTTGCAAAGAGTTCATGCACATCTAAATCTGAATTCATTTCACAGGTGAACTAATCGGGAATTTCCGAAAGTATGGAAACATTCGGTTTGAACATACTGCGTATTTTTTCGAGACAATTGCAAAACCAGCAGGTTCTCCGAGGAGAAACTAGTTTTCAACTCGCAGTGCGAATTCAAATTATGCAACCGAGCGATCTAAAATGGTATGCACAAAAATTATTTTTCCTTGCTTATGGAACAAAAGATTTATGTCGTTTCCTAATCCGAGAACGAATTTATTTTGATGTGTCAACGCGGTAGCTAAAAGCGTTCACCTAGAAACGACACAGCCTGCACCTTGTTCATCGATACATTCAAAAGCATCTTATGGATGTTGAACAATTTATATCGGGCCGTTTTTTTTAGACAAGGGACTATTACAATATCGCAGTTGCGGCATCTCATCAATCGCGCTCGAAGAAGACAATCGCGGATGAATTATATTCGCTATAAAGCGTTTCGCTGCGATATGGGAGACGATTGCGCATCGGTCCATTCGAGAGCAACTTCGTAAGTTATGGTATAATATACGCAGCGTCTAACGTACAGCCTGCCAGTGACTCACGACGCAATTACGTCACGACCGCCCGAGTCGTTAATCGTGCAAAGCTGCTGGTAATCTATCGCGGTTAATGCCATTACTCGTTCCACGCTAATGTATCTATTTATCCGACAATCGACAGGTGTATTTATTAGCCGCGAGCAAATCTATTTATCTATCTGTCCTCTTTTAATTTACACCTCACTTTCAGGAGCTGTGCCCTCGTCTATCTCTCCAAAATTTATTTGTTCGGATTTGTCATCTGTCGCTGGGATCGTGTTTCTTTTACTTCGCTCCTCGTTGCGATACATTACGGATTCAATTGTCGCTGTACAAGCGAACGAACATGGCCAAATCATTAGATCCGTGACCCGTGATGTCAGTTTTGCATGCTGAAACATAATACATCATGTAATAGACGCAGAACATGTCCATTATTTCCGAGTCTCGTTCGTATCAAATGATCGAATTATAATTAATGATCCATGTATAATAATTATAGTACATGAATAGAATTTTTTATTGTACATCATTTTAGTTATGATTTTGAATAAACATTCAATAAATGTAAAGTAAGGATAAAGTATAATTTATGACTCTGAACTGGTGATCGTTCTCGGTCAGAGAAATATAATATTTTTTGTATCATACATTGGGACAAATGTTGCATTTAAAATTCAATGTAGAAGAAACTCAACTGATTTCAAAAGCGTACCTTATAATTTTCTTGATAATGACCGACTTCTCATCTCATCTCTTCTTTCTCATTTTATCTCTCTTTTTCACAGCCGGAAAAATGTTAGAAAGTGTATTGGGCTACGGATTCGTGCATCTAATTATGCAGTTGCGAATGAATCGACGGGTATGAGTTAGGCGAGTCTTGCAGCGGAATATAAATGCGCCGGCACCAAAAATTCACGTTGTATATAATTTTGCATCATTTACCAGACGGTGCCGATCGAAATGCTTAGTTCAGTTGGCGGCCACTATTTCATATCTCGGTGTATTCAAGAACTATTTATTCCGCATAATTAAGGGTTCATTAGAACCATATCTCACCCAACTGTTTCACGGCGTTACTTCCGCGAAAATAATCACGTGACGTGTAATATGGATACCTCTCGTTTCGCCGCGACTTTGAACGTTCAATACCCAATAAGTTAGCCGCGCATTTTTGTACACATCAGAGATTAGGTCTTGTATAAGTTGTCGAATTAAGTCGCGCCAAATGTCAAAGTTGAATCGGCGCAACGTTGCATTAAATATAGACCAATTAAACTTACAGTTACAGTAAAAATATTTTCGTACGGAAACGATCACTTTTTTGCCTCTGTATCTCGCTGTTACTGTCAGCGTGATTAAGCACATGAAATATTGACATGCGTGTTCAGTAGATTTTAATGTTTGTCCAATTTTTACCTACGCGTGGTAGGTAACGAAGTAACATTTTCATGTCGAGGCGAATGGATAAATAAATTTTCGCCTTTTTTCTCTTCTAAATTAGAAAGTTGGTACTCGCAGCGCATTTCAAATGTGTGACAAAAAGTTGTCACTGCAATCGCTTTTTCGACTTGCAAATAAATTGGCAAAGATTACGGGATAAAAGTGTACGCTAGCGACATAAAATGTAGATCATCGTGGTTCGCTCATACGTTATCACAAAGCGGGATCTCGTGCGTACGAGCGTGTATGTATATACGTTGAAGGAATTTGCGAGCGATTCACTGTCGGTCGCGCGATTTGCCTCTCGCTGCTGAGACGGCGAGTGCGATCCTAACGGTAGGCCGTTAGCGGACCTTGGGATCGTACTGTAGAACTCGCGTAATTTACTTGTCCAACGGCTTGCGGCTATGTCTCGTTAACTTGCGATCGCGAATTAAGGAGAGGCTCTGCAAGAGAAAAACGAAAACGAAGAGGCGACTCGGAGATGGTCAATGGTACATGGCAGGCGTATAAAAAAAGAAAGGAGAAAAAAATTGGAGAATATCCGAGCGGGCAATCTACTGCCATCACGGGGCACCTTGCGCGTATCCCGTTTGTAATGGAAAATCGCTCGCGAACGTGACTCGTGGACGCACCCTTTTTGCGCCGCAGAACAAAAAACGAACCTAAGAAACAAGTGCACCACTGAATTGTATACGAGAAATGTAATAATAGCTTCGCCACTGCGCGCGCCATTCGGCCACTTTATTCGTTCATCATTGCAAGATTGTTGCGTCAAAGTCAAAAAATGGACACGTCGCTGTCGGGATGCTTTCAGAAAAATAAACATCATGAATTATTCAGCGAATTCTGATATGTTCATTAAACCGCGGCCGGAATCGTCTGGGGTGTGCATCGCAAAGGGATTCTACGACTGATTGCATATATGCTTTAGCTCGGGGACAACTCGCGTTGGGTCGTTTAGTTGACGTTAGCGCAGAAATTATTTATTATGATTGCTTTAACTGCTTAGTTAGTATCCCTGCCCACATTTTTGAATCCCAAACAAATTGAAACGTTTTGTTAGTGTTCAATTTCTTTTTCCAAGTAGAAAAGCAACTTCAGAAGGTCTTCGTGGTTCAATTGTTTGAATGAAAAAAGTCGAAAATGCAAAAGGTCCGAACGTGGCTGTGCAAGTCGATAGAGGGATGAAGGAAAAGTAACTCGAGCGAAGAGAGAAGCAGAAACACGCCGGTATCCCGTGGAGACGACAACTAGCTGGCAAACTAATCACGCTGCTCCGGCTGACGTTCTTAGTTCATCGTTAAGTGAGAGTCTTTTGCGATCTCTAATCCGCCGGGTAAAAGACAAAGAGGATAAATAGACAGCACAATTGCTCTCGAGGTATACCTACCATTTCGGTACTAGATCGAGCAAGAACAATGGTCAGCGCGCTACCTACAGGACGATGCGCTCGATTATTTCTTGCGATATATCGCTATCGTGATATAGCCGCTGGGAGTCGGGCCAAGAGTTCTCGATCTGTAGCTGCGGGATAGGAGCAGTAATAGAAAGACGGATAAAGAAGGACGTGAAAAAAATAACTACTCGCGAGAGTTAGGTGCCATAAAATTAAGAGTCGAGACAGGTGCGCGCATAAATCATTTTTTGATAGGTTGAAAATATTAATTATTCTGTCATCGTTTTACATAATGAATAATAAATAACTGCAATGTGCTTTGTCAAGCTGCTCGGGTCCCAATTTGAATTGCAATAAGAACGCGACATGCCGTGGATATGGACTCGACTTAATTTATATCAATCGATCGTGGCCGATTCAATTTAAAATCAATTACAAAAACGCAACCTCTGTTTGTTTAACGGCAGATTTATATAATTATGCGAATGTATTATAGTACTCGATACACGATTATATACTAACAAACTACAATTTGCACAAAGCTGCAATTCATAATCCATCGTCAATCTCGATGTAGTTTCGAATATTCAAACGTATAATTCAATCGGTTCGTCTATTATAATTAACTAGTGAATCAACTTTTGAATTAATTACGTTGCATTTGATCAAATATTTTTTGACTACCTCAAATTAAATGGCAGACAACGGTCACAAAAATCATAAGCTCGATACATATCGCGCGGTTGATCTCGAGTAAAATGCAGGCATTGCACTCGGACGTTTCACGATGATTGCTCATCTTTCGATTGAAATCTCGCGCCGGAGAAGTTCAACGATGATGACGCGGTGGTGGCGGTGGCGGTCGCTCGGCTTTCACGATAACGAGCACCCGCCAATAAATCATGTGGATCTCTTCCGTCTCAGGCACTCTCGGTAAGAGGCTTGCATGATCTTTTTAGAGAATTTTCTTCGCCACTAATGATGCTACTGCGTACATTGCTCATTTGCGCGAGATTCAGTTTCGGAAGCGACATCATAAACTGAGAAAATGTACACCTCTGCGAGACGTGCGTGAAAGGTGCCGGTTCTACGTGTAGTCTACATTTTTGCGACTTTGTCGTGCATTTTGCGTATACATATAGCTCGCTTAGTAACGCGATACTTATGTTTTCTACGAACGTTAATGTGTAGGTCCCCGAGAAAGTTTCCAGGGATAGCAGAATTATTCGAATTTATTAAAATTTAACCACGGAGAGTCTCACGCAGATCTGATTCAAATATAACGGGAAAGCATATTTAAAATGAATGGTGAAGTGAAGTTGTATATCGAGTATTTAATGCAATTTTCATTATTGTATATCTTTTTGTTTGATTTCTAAGATCCTTAAACTGTCCAAAACTGTTTCTTTTAAAATTATAATTTTGATGTGTACAACGCTAACTAATAGTAATAACACCTTTGGATCTGCTCAAAAAGACAAAATTGTTGTTTCAACATTGCCTTCTTTTGTTAGAATTGTTGGAACTGTTTTCAAGGAATTTTTTATGAATTCTCTGCATTTGATTTCACTGAACTTTTGATTCAGTTGTGATTTTAGAGTTGAAACAAAAAATTTTACATAATCATCCTTCAATTGATGGAAAATAAAGGGCATTCGCAAAGCCCTGACCTAGAATTCTGGCATTATAGACATAAATACAAATGTAAATGATTAAACATAGTCAGTAGATAAATTATCAATATTTTTTGGAAATCTGTATAGTATAAATTATCAAGTAGAGCCTATTATTATTAAAATTTAAGGACTGATCCATTTAGTCGCGAGAATCGATACAAAATTGTTCCTCTGAATTAAAATTCCACTATTTTTATTCAACATCATACTTTCGAACTGTAACAAATAAAAATAATGAATGCAAAGTGAAAGACACGAATAGAAGTGATTTTTCGTTAAATAACAAATTTTGATGCACTCGAGTACAGGTAATTACTGTGTCAATCAACTGTCAATGTTATGCCATTCAGGAAAACGGTTGTGGCATGAGTATTGTGCTTTGTTGTCTTTAGCGAGTCAGTCTACCTCAGCCTTGTCGAGCCTTGTCTTCTTTAACGCGCACTTCCACTAGCAACATCAAACAGACTTGTGATGAATTAATATCTAACAGACAAAACTAAGAGTTGCAATGCACATCACAGATTTACTCTATATAAACATTCCTTTTTTGACAAACCAGAGGGCTACTGACAAAAAACTTTCCTAGCATAGGTTTTTTTGCAGTCTTATAACCATCGAACATCCCCATTTGAAATTGCATCTGCGAAAATATATCATTTTATACGAAACTTATACTAGGTGGTGTTGGTAAATCTATGCTGTCATTTTGAAAAAGTTTCAACACCGCGTAAATTAATCGTAATTTCGTTGCGCAGTACCTTTTGGGCTGGTATACAGGGTCGCCTGGCACGACAAGCGAACAAGCGACTTCGCGTGTCTCTCTTCAGGCTTTATTAAATGCCACGTCACAAAACAGCTTACCATGTCTTTCCTCTTGAACGCTTCAACTTCAAAGCACACAATCATTGTGCCACAGATTATAACATAGCATACTCATCAGCGCAACTTTTTCAAACTAAACTCAGACTTGCGAATGAATTGTCTTATAATTTAGATGATAATGTTACGCTGCGTTTATCCTTGTTCATTCAATATTTCATCGTTAACAATATCCAATTTAACCATTTTAGGTCACGATACGTGGATGCACTTTAAGGGCAGCATTACACAATTTCAAATTGAATGAATGTCATCAACATTTCAAATTGAACATCCAAAAATAAATAAACATTTTTTCGTAAAATGTTCTTTGAGTCCAGAAAAAAGGCTCTGTTAAAAGAAAACAAAACAGTACAGTTTGCAGGAATCACCTTATGGGTATCAGTCCTGTTTCCAGAATTACAATTATTAAGGCCACTTATTTTCTCGCGGAGGTGTCTACAGTCGATGCAATTTTCGTAAAGTTGAGCGCACCAAGAATCGATTACCAACGTCGCTTGATACTCGCAATATGATGCGACGTCCGTTTCGCCCCATAAACTTTTACGCGTCATCGCACGTAGCCAGCTTTTCGTACGTATACTACAATGTACAAGAGGGATCCATCTGCGCCTTGATAATATTTGACATAACAACCCTAATTGCATAACCGCCTGTCATCATCATCATCATTATCATCATCGATATATACATTTGTTCACGCTTGCAATATTGTTTTTTGTTATTTTTTGTCGATATTGTAAGAAATTGTAAGAAAAAGATATTGTTAGAAAAAGAAAGAAACAGTCGGTTTGTAGTGCGAAAGTCCATTTTTCGTGACCAAGACTAAAAATAACAATTTAGTTAAAAAATTAGTACGAGATTCTTTGGTTCAACCACAACAGGGGTTGGTCATCCAGAATCGCATCCTTATCAATTATGAAAGCAAAAAAAGTGTACTTCTCATTCGTTCAATTGCAGCGTAAAAAAAGTAGCTCGATCATTACACGGCGGTGTGCTTACACAGGTTGCGTCAAACGATAAACAAGACGATTACGCAGATTCTTCCGTACTTTATCTTTTGAGAAATATTCCGGAGATGGGCTTAGAATGTTGTAATAACATAAATTGAAATAAGTTCTCGTTTTTTGAGACCAAAAGCGTCAGCATTGACAATCTCGACCAACCGGTGTTTCGTGAAGACGCGTAATAAATGACTTGGCAGAATTTTTTTCTGACATCGCTGCTGAGCGCATCAACACACAATGCAAAGAGAGAAAAAAACTGATTGAATCAATAAAAATAATCCTGCAGAAAAAGTTTGACCAAGTGCAACGATGCATCAAAGATCGTGACAAAATGTCTATAATTATTTACGCCGGCTAAAATGTCACAAATAAAATATGCAAAAAGTTTTTTTTTTGTGTCGTGGTGTCTTGATGGAATCAAGGACTGTTGCATTCTCCGTATTGTGAGAGCGAATCTTGAAGACGACAATCTTGTTGAAAATCACGTGGCCGCTTGGTGGAGAATGCTTCTTAGAGGTCAGATCGGTTCGTCGGAGAATGTCAGGGCGCAACCTTCAGCGGAGGTGTCTCGCAGGCTCTTCGTCAGCTAATGGAAATTACTTTAACGCAATGACACAGCGATTACATAATTGCGGGGCTATGACATTCGCCGCAATTGACTGTCGTCGAGCGGTCTTCACATCCGTCCATCTCAGTCAGCGATTGCTTTTATTTGACTGCGCGCTCGTCAGGCACGCCCGGAATGACGCTGCAGAACGTAATATGAGAGCATTTCGTATCGCGGAGACAAATGACGAGTCAGACCAAGATTAACGATCTAACTAATAATTGACGCAACACGAGACCGAAAATGCTGATTTCTGCGATACAAGAGATGGAGCTTTTTTCTACTTGATGTACCATCGCTTCAATAACGAATCCAAGATATTCGGCAAGTATAAAAAAAGTTATATAATTCGAAATTGTCATTTTGCAAGATGAAACATCGAATCAATATTGAGCGACAATGAAGAACGAACGAACAAATAAATTTGATTTAAAATGCAGCCAAGCTCGAAAAATGTGGAAGGAAAAATTGTACGGCCGTATTTCATGTCGTAATTGGATGTCGGCCGGGAGAAAATGGTACGCGCGCTTGGACACTTTGCAGCGAGTATAATGCAAGTTATCTTCGAGTGTCTTTGCTCAATGTATACGCGTGCATTGGCAGTTTGGCGTTAATTACGACAACGCCGATGGCCGTCGAGCTGTTTGCATTGCCGATTTATCAACGTCCATTACAGAGTGGATAAGGGAAAGCGCGACTTTGGCGACCTCGCTGCTGTGAATTACGATCATCCTTGAGAAGTACTCCTCTTTTATATGGAAAGCAAAGTAAATATTCGCGCTGAGATTCAATTTCGCGCGGATTAATTATTTAACGCGGTAAATAATACAATTTTTAATCAACAACCCGTTTATTTTTCAGACTCAAATGCGAGCGATTGTTTATGATTGAGTTTTGTTACAAGAGATTGCGAAATTTATCGTTACTTGGCTTTAATTTAACGGATTTCTAGTGTCATGTATACTTTTTCGTGACACGAACATACGTTGCTTTCATGCAGCTTGAATATGATCGTAGGTCGTCTCGATTAAGATGTCTTGAGCATAAAAAATGCATGCAATTAGTCTTCGCGAGTGAGTTAACGTTACGCTTTCTTGTTGTGCGAGCCCCTTTTCGCGTGGGTGACAAAATTACGACCTCTACGCGCCATTAATATCGAATTCGCAACTCCAGCTTGAAGCAGCGCGCATCCTCGGATATCGTAATTCGATTTCACAAGCCGCTCATTTACCTCTTGCCAGCTTTCTGAAAATGATTACATCAATTTTTATTAATTATGCTCGTTGCTTCGCACGGAGTTCGAACTTTTTCAGACCTTTTTAATTGATCGGAGCGGTTTTTCTCAAAAAATTTAACCGTTCAATATATCCTCATTAACTGAACGAATCTTACAAATTGAGTCGGCGTTTTTTGCAATCTCAATTTTTCCTTCCAGACCTCTATGTACTTATGAAATAATCTCGGTCGACGAAGTTTACAAGATTTGTTACATTTCATGTTTTAATATTTTTTTGACCAATAATTGATGCTTCGTCTTTGGATGAACAAAGCAGAAGTAGTGATGCGTAAAGTCCGAGTACCAAGGCGCATCGTGTAGCATCTCGTGTTAGATTTTAATCGAATCGCGACGCGCGTCAAGAAGTTTGCCCCGTACGCGTTCAGTCAACGGTACATCTGAGTATCGCGGACAATCTATTAACAAGCAGGAAAATTTATTTCGTGTAACGTACACTGGGTGCTTTGTTATAAATTATTTTAATCATGACTATTCTCGTTTTTTAAATGAGCCCTGGTGAACTTGCATTGTGACTCTTTTCTTCCCCTCTCCCCCTCCGTTGGCTGATTTTGTTTATTTGCAAATTAAAGTTGTAAGAAAAGTTCTACGAGAACAATTATTAAACATTCATGGCCCAGTTAATAACATTAATTATTTCGTTTTTGGCATGAAAAATCGTCAAAATTTTGCATCTAAACAAATGTTTCGGATTATCACCACGATTACGCACTTTCAGTTCGGTCACCTAACTGGAGACTGAGTCCTTTTGGAGCGCATAATCGTCAGTTGCACGCACGTCAACGTAACTTTCAATAATTTCTCCGCAATCAGATCCTGAGATATGAATTGTTAGAAATTATACGTATTGGAAAATAAAACGCCGGAGATTAAATTATCCGAGCTCGCAGACTTTAATCTTCTTCCGTTATTGACAAATGGAAAATTAGTGAAACAGTTTATGCTCGATTCAAATATCAGCGTTTGCATCTAGCTGTGTCGCCTGAAGCCCAATGACAAAATGATGGAAATTTATCGTTCCAATTTTGAAAATCGTTCCATTCAATAACAGTACGCTTTACAGTTACTGACAAATTTCGCTTTCCAATTTCAATAATCTCATTGGAATGGAATTGAAAATCCAATCGAAATGATAAAAATTAAAAGTTTATGAAAGATTCAAGCGTTTCAATTTCGTACAATTTCATATGTCAGAGAGTCAAAACGAATCAATTCCATTGACACGGTTTGAAAAGTTTGGCTGCAAATTTTGCGGTGATCGGAATAGCGATCGTTTGCTTCGCTTCGATATCCGTGCGATCAATTTCAGCAAAACTCTGGACACTGCAACTGAAAGCGCAAATGCCGAACTTAAGTCGGGACAAATTCTGGCGCACAACGCACAGCCTCGGTCGACAGCGCGTGACATTGCGTATAACCACAACACAGAGGACCGCCAATTGCGCACACCTCACTTTATCTTGAGCACATGACCAGGTAGGTGAAAAGTCTGTATTGCTCATATCGTTTCATTCAAACCATAACTTTTCGAGACATTAAAAAAAAATTCATTCAAATAAGTTGTGTTTTCTTAGAACCTAATGTCTGAAGCCTTCTTATTAGTCTCGTATGACTAAAGTCACGCATGAAATTATTCTCTACCGATTCAAGTATAATCGACATTATTACTATACTTTCACCTAGACGAGCAAATTCTCTGAATCAATTACCGAAGTCAGTGACTTGCAGATTTTTTGCAAATTAAGTTATGCAATGCTTATATGACAAATGTGCGATTGACTTACGGACATTTCTCTTATATTCTGTCAATGATGAAATTTTAAACTTTTCTCATCAAAAATATCGAATAAAATCAAATAAATTGAAGAAAGAATTTTGCATACCCGACAAGCATTGTTCGGCAGATATCAATTGATAAAATGAAATAACATGAAACGGAAGACAAAACATTTTTGAAGCAGGCATTCGGTTGTGAGCATAGCAACCGGTAGTTAGAATGTTCGCGGAAGGTATGTTAGGTCGAGCGGGTAATATTCGCGTTGCAAAGTCATGCGACCAAACTGCCCATTTTCAAGCTTCATCTAACCACCTAGGCATGGATGTAAAACTCAGCTGGGTCGTAGTGTGAATACAAATACCAAGATTTAACGAGGCATTGAGCCCAACACCTTTGACGCGTCGCGTGAGAGCAGTAATTACTGAAAAATACACCACTACTTTGGGCGGTCCTACTTTCCCTTTAGCAAGACACACTAAGCACTTACCGATCGTGGTCGTTAGTCTGTACACGTACAAATTCGCGCAGTTTAAATTAATAAACTCTTCCCCCTCCCGTTTTTATCGTTTGAGTTTGCATCTTCTCAATTGTTATTGCCACAAAATCCACATTAATTTCAAGCCAATTTTTCGACTTTGTAATTTTTGAAATTTAGCGTCTAGCTACACTGCTTGTGTGTTATTTCCAACTGCATCTGGTATTTTTCTGGTGGCTGAAACAGCATCTATAATTATAAAAGAACTCATCGGTTGTGAAATATGACATTTGTTTAGCTTATTAAATGATGTCAGAATAAAGCGAATCATAGTTTCAGCCATTCCCTCATCAATTAAGTACGGGATAACTTGTCGAGTATTACACAAAAGCGTAATGACAGAACATTGCTTTATATTCCTTTTGCGATCAAACCACTTATGTCACTGGATCGCGGTACGTGCGATAAAATCAAAATTTATTTCCTACGCGCTTACAACTGAATCAAAACGTTTTGTACATTGACATATTGAACCTCACCTGTTTCTCTCACAATACTTTGATATTTAGCCGTGCCGACAATAGCTCATTGTACGCGATTCAATAATATACATATAACTCAAGACTGAAACATGAACGGCGCAGTGACTACCGTAGCGATCGTGCGAAAAGAAAATTCTCATTTCTCGGTGATAATGCGCGGTTGATTAATTTGCATGAACGCGTGAGCAGCTCGGGAACATCGATCGGCCGATGTGGCGCCGATGTCCCAATCGGCAGATCGGTATCTCGCGAACGACATACGCGCGTATCGATGTCGAGTCGACGTGGTATGTCGTAAAGACTCTATAATGCACAGAACCGCGTGGAAAACGTTTTCAGACCGAGTAGACGTTCCTTCGACTGATATGTAAATTAATTATTGCCCAATGGAGAATGCATTTATTAGCCTGCGAACAATTTGGTTCTGCTGCGTGACAAAATTTATGCGATGCTATTTTTGCAGCGCTTTTGCATTTGCATAATCGATCGTGCGCTTAATCATTGCACTCTTGGAGCGGGCATGGCTTTTTTTCAACGATGATTGTAATAATTCCTAATGGTTATTCGATCCGTTTAAGAACTGATAAGACAAGTTATGAATATAACAGAGATACGTGAAAGCACGTACAAATGAATTGTCAAAAGGTTTTTATCGCCATTGCAGCTGCTCGCCGGATTGTTATCTGGTAATTTTAATTGGTCAAAGATAATCTACAACCAATGTGCAATTTTACGTAACCTTAACCGATTGTGAGAACTTTGTGAACTGAAGTGAAAATTTCGACAAACCCTGTTTTTCGATGTCACTGGTTGTGAGATATGAATTTGATGAGCAACGATTAGATTCTGATTAATTGTTGGCGAATGTAAATGCGCGCTGATAAAGATGCAGAAAGGCGTGTATTCAACGGTGATGCCGCTGTAAGAATCAGGTACGTCCTGCAATATGTTTTGCCTCGCAAGTTTTCGCACTCGCTGAGGCAGAGAAAAATGAGAGAGATGAAATCGGCACGGGTAAAAATGCATGACAAATAACGGGGAGGCGTAACGAAGCGAGGGGCGGTGTGTCCACGTCCGCGCGGAATGAAACAAAACCCAACGCCACGCGCTTTGTTCGCATTGTACTCCGGTGTCACTTCAAGGTAGCGTGGTGCATTCAGTCGGCCGACGTGCGGTGTCGGGTCGCCATCAGATGACGCCGGATAAAGGTGCAACAAATTGGTACCACCCGAACGGGAGTGCTGCTCTTCGCGCAAGATTGCTGCTGTGATAAGCGCCGTGTCGATAAATACGATACGCGCGCACCTCTCTATGCACTTCATCTATACCGATCTATGCTCGCTTAGATGCAGCCTCAAGGCTTCCATCCAGTTGAAGTTAGAGTTGCCGATTTTTGACGCACAAGATATGCGTTATCGGGATTGATATCGTTCGAGAGTGCTGGTTCAACATGTGTCAAGATCGTATCTGATGACATGGGAGGAAAGGTTGCAGGGTGAATGCACTGATATTTGAATAGAGAAAAGCTTCGTCTATGAGCAACTGTAAACGACAGCTTACGTAGAAAGTCGAATCCAGAGAGCATTTCGCTGGTAATTGGTGCTGGGATCATGTTTGAATCAATTTATTGACGTTTAGATTGTGTAATGATGATGTATGCTTGGCGGCTAAATTTGAACAGCGACACTTTGACGTTCAACGTTATTTACCGCTCAGACGTAAACTACGACGATCACAGACCAGCCCAACTTATCAGGATGAACTTCACAGTCTGACTCCCAATTTATAAGGGCGACCGATTTCACGTAAAGATCTGCTATCACGTTTTGGAAATGCCATTTCACTTCACGAATTGATGTGAGAACTTGTTCGGCTAGGATTACGATTCGAATCTAATTTGTTCTGAATGTCGACTTGCCTGAATCTTTAGCATGATTTTGAATTTTGCGGTTCCCACAAACTCAATTTGTTTGATGCTATATTGGGCGTCATTGGCATAAGTAAAAATACGTCTGTTTGCATCTCGCCTTTAAAACCTTATCAAAATGCGAGTTACGAAATCTTGTCCTATTTTTAAAATATGAATACGTTGTCTGCTACCTATTTGGTTCAACTTTAGCTAGAAGAGAAAACAAGATGATCAGTAATATGATATATTTGTAAGAAAGTCCCGACAAAAGCGACGTGACATCTGCGATGTTCTTTCTATCAAAAAAAAGTCGCAAGAATTTGCTTGTCGAAACGTGGCCCTTTTTGGATGCGTGTTTACCTCACCAACAAGTAGCGCGATTAAATCTCCTCCAAAGCGATGTCCCCTGTGGTATGCAAGGGGCAGAGGAGCGGGGTTGAGAATACGGATAAGAGGTCGCTTAAGTGTCTTCTTGGCCCCCTACGGGGAATGAATCACTGTGTCGCCGCAAACCAAGGTGACAGCTGTCAAGAAGTCAGAACGATGTTTGAGATGCCAAGAATATGTGTTGTAGGCGGAAAACCATTTTTTAACTTACACGTTGTGTGCTCATCCTCAGATACACACTAATGCTGTTTTCATACACCTGACTTTGTCACTTCCAGAGGTGCGTTTCAAAACCACAGAATAAAAAACCAACATTTTTTTCTATTGTATAGCCGGAGGTCCAAGTCAGTAGACAGATGTAAAAAGTATACCTGGAATACACAATATTTTATTAAATTGGACTCATCGTTCTAGAATGTACGGTACAGTAACTTGTGATTATTGCTACTCAGGGAGTGAAATTTTTTGTTTCGTTTCTAAATGTCAATCATACGTGCCTTGTAATACAACCTACGGTTAACTAAAGATGTATCTTGGTTAAAAAACTGCAACTCAAATTGCCCGGACCGTCAATGCCAGTACTCGGACGCACATCTTTTGTTTCTAACAAAAACTTGACTCTAAACTTATCATCAAAAAATACTACACGCGCGTTTAAAATATTATAATTAAATTTAAGACTTGTTAAAAAATAAGTGACTATTAGAAACGTGTTTAGATATTCGTAACTAAAGAAGAATTTGGTTCCTGTCACTAATCTTACATTCGGATGAGCCCATGGCAATCAATTCACAGAAACGAAAAACCTTGCAGAGTATAGAAACTTGGTAGTCGATTTGGGGGAAAAAAGTGCAGACATATGTGGATAAGTCGAACGTTTTGCCTGGGGTTCAAATGTCGCAATGGTCGTGTAGAGAGTCACGTGTTACACGGAAGCACGTCCGAGGTCTTTCGGCACGGTTCGAGTTTTACGATCAAAAGAAGCACGAGACGGCGTTTCGTGACGGAGTGATACTACTTTCTATACAAAGGCAGATGCGATGGTTTCGGGTCAGTGACGGCGGAACGCTGGGCTAATCGTGAGCGGTCATCTCTATCGTGACGCCAAATGGACAAGGACGGATGCGAAAATGAGAAAAGTCCCGACAACTGCGCGAACGGTACGAACGAGTTCCGACATTGTCTCGTACCGCGACGTTGAAACGCGTCCGTCCCGATACGCAGCCGATTCAAATGTCAAGATATCGCCGCCATCCGTTCTTCGCCAATAGATTGAGCGCTGAATTATTCGCGTTAGTTATCTGCCCGTAAAATCGCCCGAGATGGACTTGGCATTAAATTACCGCGTGGCACTCTTATGTTGCGTTACACAAACTTCAACACTAACACGTATAGGGGTCACTGGGCGACGTCCCAACCATTTGTAGGTTAAACATTGTTTTTGCAATTTTTCATAACTTTGCTTGCTAAAGGTCCGCTAAAGACAAAAAGTTTTTTACCTTCCTCTTTACAGATAATAACAACGTTCAAAACTAACATAGAAAACTAACGTAATTTGAACAATGTAAAACAATTTTGACTGTTTAACAAAATGTTATTGAAAAGTTTTCATTCGTTGTACTGATCGTAAAGTAAATAATCAAAACGATATTAATATTTTCACAGATTAAAGTGTGAAGCCACAAAAAACGTTATATTAGTAAATGAAAAAAATATTTAAACATAATTAAAAATAATTTCACATCAAAACTCCAGCAAAAATTAAAAACACGGGTTAAACTAATAAAACAAATATTACAGCGAATGAAAACTGGATAAATCTATCAAAAAGGCTAATATTGAAGTACATAAAAAAAGTTTATCATCTCCAAAACTCAAAACCTAATAAAAAAATAACTAACCGATAAAATATTAATAAGTAAACATAGCATAACCAAAAACTAAATTCAAAAAATGCGATGTCTTAAGTGGCTCAGCAATGAAAAAAAGTATTGTGTTAGCGATATATTACCTTCTAAAGCTGCATAATAATGGGTGGATCTTCCTTCGGCTGAGGGTTCAATGACGTCACAGGATCAATTATAGCTGCGGGTCCAGTGACGTCACTTGATTTACATGGCGTCGCAGGATCTACTACGCATGCGCATCCAATGCTGCAACAGAAAATAATACGCAAAATTGTAATTTTAAAAAAAATTTTTTCAGCACGAGCTAATGAGTGCACGTCAACGACCATTGATAAGTGACCAAATAATAGTGGACAATGCAAAGTCGTTAAAAATATGTGTTTTTTGTTACACAATAATTTATGATTCCAAATGATGCTTACACGGTTTATTTAAATAAAAATTGAATTTGTAACTGTTTTCCTTGTAGAAAAAATGTCTATATCGTGTAGTCATGACGTTTTTGCTTATACTTATTCATGACCACGAGCTGAACAGAAAAAAATGTCAAAATAACGATTAGATGAGAAAATGACAGCCACGACTTTGGTGCACCCATGGAAATTTACTAGTTCAGAGGAAGATTGATTGAACTACGGACAGACAGTGTCATGGTTTAAGTGTTTGACTCGATTGCAAATTTAGTAGTTTTACAGTGCTTTGAATCACTTTTACTATAAGCGAGTGTAAAGTGATTAATTCTCTCTCTAAACCTGTGCCGCGTTAGGTGATGCATGCAAATAAATTATTTTCATGGCTGATTAGACCGACCGGACAGTCAACGTTATTGATGTTTACCTGATTGCTTTCGTGTTAATACAAATTACCTCTCGTTTGACAAATATGCGCGTTCACTTGTAACATCGGTCGTGCTTTACGGAATCTTTGCTTCTTAACCTTACAATATTTTCCCCTTTTTGTACGAGATCCACGTAACATTTTTTACCGAAATCGCAATCAATACTTTCTAAAGGTTTTCCACGGTCAAAGTTGCGAATCATTCAAATTATCAAGACGGCACTTTAATCGGAATACGTACAAGAATTTGACATCGAAACTTGGTGATTATGCGAGAAAAATTAATACTCTCGCTGCGAAGTGGCTTTTTGGTATGCTGATTTTTTCTGGCATTGTAAAAAAACTACTCCATCATTTTAATGACAAAATGAACGGTTGATACTTGAGTCGACTGTCTGGTGAGAGTGACGTCCCAGGTCAAAGGCCAAACTCAAAATGGTTCAATTCACATTTACGGTATGTTCTTCATATGCGTAAAAACAGACTTCGAAAGGCACTGTTAGCAATTGACACGCAATGTTATGATCTCGAATCCGAACATAACATAATCGAGCAAAGGACTAGTTATGTAAAGGATACTCAAACGCTTACAGATGCCCCAACCGCCTGGCAAAAATAAGTGTGACTGCGCCGAGCTGTTATTAGCGTGTAAACGTGGTCATCCGAAACTTTAATTCTCGTCCACGAGACCGAACATCCCTCGAGGCACATCACACGGCCCGCGGGTCAAGGCGAACCGGAGCGCCTATGTTGTAATTGCGTATTTAACTACCATGCATACGAGTCTCTGTGCGTCCTGCTCGATTTTACATTCCTTTCCACAAACACACCCGAAACCCTAACCAAATAACTGAATACAACATAGGTACGTCTAAAAAAGTGAAAGAGAGGGTAATATCATTTTGCTATTAAAAACCTAGAAATTAATGTTAGTTTACTTGTCTGTTTATCAGTTTATCTAAATTCTGAAATCGTTAGTTGCTTATCAGAAGTTTCTAAGTTTCTAAGTTCAAATGGAATTTGCAAAAATATTTGAAACAATCAATCTGTGGCAAGTTTGGCTTGCGTAAGTTTTTTTTTCTGTGAAAAATTGTCTAAAATAATTTCCGGCTTCAATAATAGTTCATTGATTGAATGTTAGAATGTATATTTCTGAAAAATCTTCTTCCTTTGGTTTCGCAATTTACATATAATTTCACAAGACTTTATTTCATGTGCAGTATTTGTCGGTGGTGTACGTTTATCTGAAAAATACTTGAAAATTTGTTTGCCCATTTTGAGTTGAGAATTACGATCTAGCGGGCAAAAATAATCGATTCGCGATAATAGTAGCGTCATTAAAGATTGAAATTGCCTTGGGTAAAGAAACGCGCGGAGCAATTATAGAGTGTGGTCAAGACAGGTGAACACATCATAATTCATAACTCTAAACACAATGGGATAAGTATTTACGTGTCGTTTAACAAGTGAGAGTGAGAAATTCCATTTTAATTACAAGCGATTTGTGGCAACTTCAACTTCAACTTACTTCGCTAGGCACAAACATTTCCTAACGATTCTGCAATAGACGATGAAATTGTAGCGCGAGTCACAGCGCGCGTCGTGGGAACGCGACGCTCTCGAGCACGATCTTATCTAATTTATCCGAAGGCCACACGCGTTGGGACGCTCTGCGCCCAGAGACACGAGCTATCATATCCAACATTCGCCGTAAAGTCACGCACATAATCGATTTAACGTTCCACTTACCGTATGTATCTACATGTAAAATGTCGTCTCGTATAAATTCTCGGCAAAACATCACACTGCTGCCATGCCAAACCTGTATAAACATTAGTCCTCATAATTATATTTCCCTCAGAGTTCGAATTCTCATAACTCAACAAGTATTGAACAATTCGATTTCACGCGAGTATCACAATTTCAATTGCGTATTTTCTAAATTAACAATTTTCTTTTGTTTTGCAATCGTCGATTTGCAACGAAAAATTGAAATCGACTTGTTCGTCGCGTAATGTAATAAGTTCTCCGACGTCTAAAAGAGATTAAACAATGACTTAAAAAATAAGTTAAAATTGGTGAACGGCCAACAACATGTTTTTGACAACGACGGTGACATTAATTATGTGTCATTAAACATTCGATACTATTAAATCATAATCTGCGCACAGGATCATTTTTGTGCTGGACCTCTTTTCGGACTTGTCACCACGCGCGATATATGCAAATCGTCAATCTGTACTTAGCGGCTCGTCAAAGACGCTAATCTCTATTCACTTATCGGATTACTCCTATAGTTCTCGTGCGATGGAGTTGTTTCATGGTCGGCAGATAATCTGGCGAGTATGGTAATTCAAGAGTACTGAAACATTCTCCAGTCTTTAGACGGAACAGCGATATCGCTCTTGTCAAAAAAATGTTTTCGTCACTTCGGACGCGTTTATTGTGTTTCGCTGTTCAGCGAATTCATGCGGCATGATGATGCAGATTCATCTCATATATTCAAATTTATTAATATAACAATAACAAAAGATCTTTCATAAAATTTTCCACTCGCAAATCATCCTTGTCTTCGAAAAATTGGTCACTCCATCTGAAATCATATTTTTAAGTGATTAATTTTTTTTCTACTTTTAATACCATCAAACTGATAAAATCACACAATTATTAATTATTTTCTTTCCCTATTTGAATCAATACTAATTTTGAGAAATTTGGTTTCTTATAAATAATGAAAATCATTTATGATTCAAGGTACCAACTTAGAAAAAATTATGGAATCGATCATGATAGGGTTTATTTAAAAAATTGTATCGTGTGTATAATGCAATGCAGTTACAATTTTTCAGTTGAATGCGTAACTGCGATGTCGCGGGCATCTGTAACGGTAAACCGTCATCAATCGAGACACCTCTCTATAATTCTAACAAATCGCGTTTGCAGCGGGACCATAAGCTCTACGTATAGAGCGAACGAATGTATGAGCGACGATCGGCCAGGGTAGCAATGACACGCGGTCGTATAACCGTATTCTGCCCCCGTGCGTGCACTAGTCACGCTCGTATATAGGCTTTTTATTAGCTAGTTTACGATCGAAAATTTACGTTTACGAATGCAAGCGGTGACCATAAGTATATCTTTCGATGAGCTATGCGTTGCGGCATTATTGCATTGCCCGTAAAGATGCATTTATAGATTAGTTCGTGGTGGGTCAAGCATCACCGCTCAGCACACACGAAACTCTCTTGCCATCGTATTAAACTGTAATGCGCTGAAGTGTACATGTTTTTATATTGTGTAATTGCTTTAAAGTCGTTAATCAGTGAAATAATCGTCTCGCAGAGAGATAAATTTTTTTTTCGCAAATATATTATTAATACTAAATTGCAATAGTGTAAATATCGTTTAGCCGCTGATAGGATGTGCCAAGACTTTTTGCAAGACCTTTTTATCTTTGTCGTTCATTTTCAACGGGGCAATTAAAATTTCATTCCTACAGGATTTGATTCATTAACCAAAAGGTGATTTACTTGTAAGTTAATAAATTGACAATTGTATAATTACACGTGCGAGCAAGTTATATGTTATTTGTAAGAAAGTTTAACAAGCCTCGTTAGTCGGCAGTACTCGTCCACATCGCTGTTTCTAACAAGTACACTAACAACACAATGGTCGTTATTTTTGTACTCCAGGATGCACTGCGATGTTACGAGGAGTGTCGTTTAACGTATTGCGCACTATTAGTTACATGACACAAGAGTCACTCAAGGATAATGTCAATACAATTCTAAACGTCAATTTCTCTGTATAACAATCACATAAACAATGGCATATTAATCTTCATAATATTGGAAACGCGTTTTCATAAAACTTTATTGATTATTTATTGTCAGTTGAATTGTCGAAATTTATCATCGTTCTTTTGCAGATAGCAAAGTGCATCTTCGGGCGATCGCTCTTTTCCATGCAAATCGCGAAAATGCAAATTGTATACGTAAAAAACATTAAAAAATGCGAAAAGAACCCAAAGGTGTCGCAGCCCTCA